>CM062297.1:52463445-52990812 GCA_031216915.1 Pictodentalium vernedei
ATCATGACATGCAGAGAACGAAGGTATGCCTTGATGATGTAGTTGGAATAGTTGTTAGTTAAGAGACCTCCCGGAAATTTATTTCTGAATATATAAAATATGCATGAAGTAGTCGTGACGCAACTTCTTATTTAATCAACACGTACCGTACCGGTACTCCAAGTTGGTCATATTGGACCTCCAAACATCCGAATGGGGGACTGCAGACCCTCATTTGTATGACCGACTTTGTGTTTGACACAAGTTCAAAATCTCAAATCTAGATTTTGTCTTTTAACCCTTTACCCAACGTAACGGACAAAACCGGCCAGCGCTATTCTCAAAAATCGCATATTAATTTTCAAAATATTTTCATTTTTTGTCTCAAAAACATAGGTTATAACCCCTCGTTGGAACGAGCTCGTCAAGCTCGTTCCAACGAGAGGTCATAACCTATGTTTTTGAGACAAAAAATGAAAAAAATTAGTTATTCAAGAATTTTTTTTGCAAGTGTCGTCTGCTTTTCATGTTAGGTAAAGGGTTAAAAGAAAGTATTTGTATTAGCAACAGAGTGTCCTTAGCGAAGCCCCTCAATTGGACAACCCGGAAGAATTCGTACATGTAGCAAATGTATCCATGAACCGCAGTTGTGATATTAGGGAGTCAAATGGTTAAATTGCATACTCTCTTTGAAGGTTTGGCTTGAAATTTTCTGTATCTGTGTGCTCTACTCATTGAATTAAAATTTCGAGATAAAGTGTTAAATGTTGTTTTTATTCAACAGAAAGCTTATATAGAACTATGTTTCTCTTGTAGGAAGAGTTCGACAATGCAAATTTTAATATATACGTTAAATCCATTGAAGATATTGAGAAGCCTTTCCAAAATCCAAATTCGAAAGTTTGTGAGGTCGGCCTGAAACTTGAAGGCATTTATCAAGAAACACTAAAGGCACCATCATATGCAGAATTCATCGAAAGCGGTAGGTTTATAACGCCAGAAAAAAAAACAAAAAAAAAAAAACAATGAAGTGTCCTTTAAACATTTCATACATGCCCAAACCTTTAAATGTGGAAGATCTGTCTCCTCTCCTGAACTTTGTCAGAACGTTTTTTTTCCGCGTCCAATTGAAATAATTGCCCATTAATTTCCAAAAACTCGATCAATTTACTGCTTTTGTGACTCGTGCTATTTATTGCTCTCGTTTCTTCGTGAACTGTAGCTGTTTGCCACTTATTATTTCAAGTGCATTACTAGATTTTGTATCATTTTACTCAAGCTTTAAATTATTGTCATTATTGTCATATATTTATGCTAATTTTAGCTTGTATTTGTCTGTGTGCTTGGTAGGTTGGCGCGGTGGCTCAGTTGGTAGAGGTGCAGGCAGCAAGCCGAGAGGTCCTAGGCTCAAATCTTCCTGGCGTCAACCGCGTTGTGTCATTGGGCAGGACACTTCACCTCCATTGCCCAAGTGTGGGCACGGTGGCGTTGTGTGCTAGGGCGTACTGCACGTCGATGGTGCACCTGTCTTCAACCAATGCTAACCCTGCTTGTGTGGAGTTAGTATGTTTGGGAGCTGACAGTTGCTCGCCGTCACTGGGTAGTTCTCTCACAGTACTTTGGCTTCCTCCACACGTAAAACTGCTGTGGTCATGATTAGCCATTGTGCAGAAACATGTGACCTTAAAAACACCAATAAATAAACAAACATTCTCTGCGTGCTTTAGTAGTTTCACACGCGAAAACGCGACCGGCGTCGGCTATCGATTTTCCGACGATGAGAAGTCTTGATATTTGGTTGACCTTGTGACGTTTTCCCCTCTAAATTCACTTCTCACGTCTTTTGGGACAAAGCATAAAACTATTCCTGGTCCTTTTTGTTTGCAGGTGAAACATGTTGATAACTTACACAGCACTACCTACAAAGTCATCAACAAAGAGTGTTGATTAATAATGCTTTCACTCTCAACACAAAACAGTAATAGGTGGTGTCCCACAAGGATCAGTGCTGGGCTCATTTCTCTTCTTAGTCTACACCAATGACCTGCCCAATGTCCTCGATTCATTAACTCTGGTAAATACTATGAACCGTGACATGGAGAAAATAAATATATGGGCCAAACTATGGCTAGTTTCATTTAACCCACATAAAACGAAGGTAATATTCTTCTCTTACACGTCAAATCCGGACCTTCCATATATCACTTTTAATAATACTAGTATTCGCCCATGTGACTCTCACAAACGTTTAGGAATATCTATCCAAACCAATTTAAAATGGGATGTTCAAATTAACGAAATTTGTAAAAAAGTTGCACCCAGATTATCACAGTTCAGGAAACTTAAATTAAAACTTTCTCGTAAAACCTTGGAAAAGTTGTACCTATCATACATATTACCTCTTATGGACTACGGGGATGTTGTTTGGGACTGTGCGCCTAATTACCTTCTCAAACGACTCGATAGATTACATGTGGAAGCAGGACGCGTTGTCACAGGTCTTACAAGATGAACCTCTACAGATAATATTCTTTTGGAGTTAGGCTGGTGTTGTCTAGCACAGCGTCGTGAAATACACAAACACTGCACAATGTACAAACTAGTAAATCAAAAAGTCCCTGATTATTTATTTAACTTCTTACCTCCGCGTGTTGGGGACCGAGGGGCCTACAACCTACGCAACGCAGATCATTATACCAGGTATCAATTCCGAACTGAACATTTTAAAAGATCCTTCTTACCATCCATGGTAGTGGCTTGGAACCACCAACATGTGTCATCAGCTGAAACTGTAAATGAGTTTAAAATTAAAATTAAGCTATTAAAATTAAATCCTGTCGTGAAACCTCCGCTCTATTTCTCCTCCGGAACAAGGAAACTAAACATTCTACATTGTAGGTTAAGGAATGGTTGTTGCGAACTGAACGGTGATAAGTATGCAAATTATATATCTGATACGTCCAGGTGCAGTTGTGGACATGAACTTGAAAACAGTTTTCGTTACTTCTTCGAATGTCCTCACTACGTAATCCAGCGTGAAATCCTCTTTAGACGACTTTCTCATCTTGACATTACCTCCACGGACGATGTTCTTTTCGGAAAACTTAATTTATCACGAAATGAAAACAATCTGATCTTTATGTTAGTACAGTCCTCTATTTCAGGTAGCAGTCGTTTCAGCTAACTCTCACCCCTCCTCCTTTTTGGGGTGTGCCTTCTCTCTAACATCAAGATAAGGCTTGGTGATGACTTGCGATAGCTTCATCCGTACGATAAGGACACAACACTCAACTTTCCTCTGTTTTCTTTTGCTTTATACCATCTGATCCTATACCTGCATGCCGTGTCTTTCACTTCTCTTTAGTTATTATTAATTGGTTTACTGTTACCTTATTTGAAACATGTTTATTGTATTGTAGATATAAATTGTTTTTTTGGTTTGTTTTTGTATATTTTTGTTAGCTGCCATTGAATGTTTTAGTAGAGGAACTTATATACGTTTAATAACTTGTGTTCCAATCCTTTTGTCAGTTTTCAATCTAATGACGATAAAATATGTTTAAACGAACTTACACAGCACTTGGGTCACCTGCAGTAATTGCTCTCAGGCCAATTCCTGTGGTGTTTGCGGGGTTTAGTCATCCAATATCTGGACTGCCGTAAACAAGGTGGTTCTGTCCCATGCTAGAACTCCTCTTCCTCGGGGTAAAGCTAGTCGTGCCTCATTGGATATTTCTGATGGTCCACGTGGTAAATGTTGGTAATCTTTTTCGGTTACAGATCATACGCAGCTGTTTGTGGTGCTGGTGAAGGACGCCTTAAGTGGGGACTACGGACGCCCTTCCTTTGGCTCCAGTGGCCACCCTTGAGGCGTCGGTTTCGTCGAGACGAGTTCTTCCTAGGTTCACTCCTACGCTCTCCTCGATTTTCCGCCGGCTTCATCTGCAGCTGCTTAGGAATATGTTGATGCTGTTCCTTTTTTGCATAATAGTCTTCCTTCCATCTCTTCTGGAGATGGAATACCGCTTCGGGGTCGAAGGGCTCCCAGCCTTCTCAGCGAAGCTGTACTGGTTTGTTGGCTGCCCAGTCTCATCTGGCTTTACTCCTGGCCGGTTAGGTCACCTCGACAGGCATTCCTCGACCCTCGTCGGGCGAATTGTTTGTTATTCTGCCTCCCACTGCCGGTGAGCCGACAAACAGGATGGGGCTGGTCGAGTGGCGACCAGGGCCTTCTGTTTTGCATAGGCCGGTGACGGCTACTGTTAGCTGTCAGTCTTGGGACCTTCCTCCGGTGATTTCTCAGCATGTCCCAAGTTTGGCTGTCGGTCCTCACTTATCGTCGATCTTAGATGATAGGCAGTCTGGGCCTTCTGTCTCTCAGAGGCCAGTGACAGTTTCCTATCAGTCCTGCGATAATCCTCCGGTGTTTTTCGGTGTTTTCTCAATGTGTTCCAGATCTGACTGTTGATCGACGTCAAACGCCGGTATCTCTAGAGGATTTGCAGTCAGGGCTTTCTGTTCCGCCTAGGCCAGTGACGGCTCCTCGTCACTCTCGGGACTATCCTCCGGTGTCTTCCCCATATCCTGTCTGTTGATCGATGTTTGTCGTCGGTTCCTTCTTAGGATTTGAGCTCTTCTTCCAGAAGGGTTCATTGGAAAGACACTCGGTCGGGTGTAGCTGCACCGACGGATCCTCAGGTTGAGTTGCGGCAGGCCGTTCTGGCCCTCACCTGGTTGCTTTCTGGCAACCCTCAGGTTGGCCCCCTTGTGCCTCCTGAGACGCAACCTCCTTTGGTCGGTCACAGAGATTCCTCGTCTGGCCCTTTGGAAGCTACTCAGCATCACAGGGCGTTTCTGTTGGTCAGCCTGATTCGGGCTACGTCTCTCCTGCACAGAGGATGACGATTTGCTTGAAGGCGACGCCCCCCACCCCCACCCCCCTCCGCACAGAGGATAAAGATTTGCTTGAAGGCGACCCCTCCCCGTCAGTTTTGGGGTAGGCTTTAGATTTTGTTTCTGGCTTCTTGTCAGACATTCAGCCTTCAGACCAGCCCTCAGTGACCGCCCGGTTGCTGTCGTCTGTGGAGCACCGCAACCCTGTCGATCCTTCTATACACCTGCAATGTAATTAAGCCCCCCCCCCCCCCCCCCTCCCCAGGCATTGTTTCACTATGGACCGTTCCAGCAACATACTTGTCGAGAGAGCATTTTTCTATCAAAAACATTAGAGAGAGATGTCTATTTCCATGTGCCCATTCACCTGGCGTCACGGAAATAGCTTCGGTTCTCGTTTCGGGTTCATGTCTCTCAGTTCAAAGCTCTTTCGTTCGGTTTGAACCTGACTACTTGGGGTCGTCAATCGAATGATGTCGCCTGTGCTCGCTTTTCACCATACACGGTCGGCTGTGACTTCGTCGGCCTATCTGGACGACATCCTCCAACGGCATCCCAATGTTCCGATGCCCGGGGGCTGCTTGGACCACTAGAGTCGCTGGGTTTCCTTCTCAATCAATCTAGTGATTCCTTCTCAGCAATTCCGTCATTTGGGCATGGCTTTCGATGTGGTGTCTGTACCCATACCTCTGGCGTTGATCCTTTGCCCCTTGACTTCGGACCTTCTTTGATTATCCTCGGTCTCGACCAGGACACTCATTCGGTTATTGGACATTTGTGGTTCGGTGACGAATCTCATTCCGATGGGTCGTTTGTTTGTTCGACCTCTCCAACACTTCTTGTTGGATCATTGACGTCCGAATGTGTATCATCTGGACCCGGAACTCAATATTCCCAGTCCCTGTATTGTCATCTCCGCCTTTGGACCAATGTTCACTGGGTTGTCTCAGGGTGTTCCGCTGGATCTTCCTCGGGTCAATGACATCCTCATAGCGGGTTGTGGCGCGAGTTTAGAACCTCTCGATCTGTCTACTCACGGCGAGTGGGTACGAGAGCAGGTGGCATTTTACCAATGAATCCAGCACGTGTAGAATCGCACAGTTCTGCTTCTTTCGGACACTTTGACAGTGGTGGCTTACATTCGGAGTCAAGGGGGCACACATTCCATTCCCGTGTATTGACTGTCTCGGGATCTTCTGCTTTCAGCTCAGGATGTACACGCTTCGGCATATCTCCGGTCGTCTGAACGTCCTAGTCGACTCCCTGTCTCAAAGAGAAGTGTCCTTCCCATCGAATGGATGCTGCATCGTTCGGTCTTTCAGACGATTTGCTAACGGTGGGGCCATCTCTCATCTACCTTATCCCACTCGCTGAAATCATCAGGTAGAAACCTTTGGCTCCCCTTATCCAGATCCGCTAGCCTTTGCGGTGGACGCTCAGTCTCTCGACTGGACAGGTTGGCCGTCTGTGCCTTTCCTTCTACATTCTCCTCTTTTTTTATATCCACCATCTAAATCAGCAATCTGATGACCTTTTTTCTTTAGGCCCTCTAGTTGCTGCTCAGATTATTATTCCCCCTCGTTGATTTTTTTCAGGTTGTTCTGCATTTTATTCACGCAACCTTGTTTTCAGGTGCTTCGTGTATCATGTTCTTTCATTGATACTTTTCAACACTATTATGTTGTGTTTTAGCTTCTGTTCATTTCAGCGAGTTTCTCGCTCTTTCTCCTAGTTGCAGGTTTTGCTGTCGATCCTTGCTCTCCTTGCATTTCTTCAACTGCACTTTTGGTGGTTATGAGAACCACCTCCTATTGTTTATTCAGCCAATTGTATACAATTGTGAGTAGGTTGGGAATATATTAACTCAATTGTTTACCAAAGGCCCACCCTCCTAGTGGACATCATTGATATCTTTGCCTCCCCGCTAAATCGCAAATCTTCTCGTTGGCCGAAATTCAGAGTTGACCTCACGGACATTGCGCATGCGCACTGTAATGTAAGAAGTGTCTCAGGGAGAAACCTGTAATTTCGAGCGCCGGTCTCGCGCGACCCTTTCAATCTCTTTATTGTGCTTTTGCACGCTTCTGCTTTTCCAAATTTGTTTGTAAACGTCATTAGCTTGAGTAAATTTCCAAATTAGGGCTTGCACTTATGTTATAGCCAATTATAAACAATTTGGTAGATATGTACAGAAAAAAAAATTCCTAAAGAATTGCAATATTCGCATCCCTGTAATAATCGCTTGTCCAAATTTGAAAATCTAATGATGAGGCAACTCGGAATAAATAAGTTCCAAGTAGCATGCTGGATTGCTGAAGGCGTGTAAAGCAGAAGTAACATAACAAGAGTTACGGTACATTAGCCGTCGTAATTCACGCCAGGGCAGTGATGTCCACGCACGCGTTTCCCATGTGATAAAAATCATCAGCTGCAAGATTTAAAGTCATACCCAGGGCTTCATTAATTAAATGTTTGATGATTATTCCTATAATTAGTGTTTGGAATCTAATATTAATGCGTCCGTGGAAATATTGCCCACACGTGGAAAGTGACCATTTCACGGCGGTCATACTGCAGACCAACTCTCACTTTGTTTAATCATTTCGGCTATTCTGAATGACTCAATGAAAAGGAGAACACCGGCCAGAGGAATACAATTTACTGTGATCAGTAAATTCGAGTCTATTTGAAAACTGAAAGCATCAGAAATTTTCAATAATAATTTAAGCAGAAGTTAAATAAAGCAATGCTACTGGTTGATGTGCGAAGAAAAAACAAAGATAATTCTCCATAAACCTAATTTTCCCGAGTGATTCTGAATAACTGACAGCTACCAATTTGTCGGACACGGGCAATTAACTTGGTGCTGTCTGCGAAAACAAGTCGGCCACTACCACTACGTGTCCAACAACAAAGATATCAAATGTCTGCCCGCCCATCTCATTGATCGAGAACTATTTAACACAGAATCTACGGTCTAAAATTTTTTAAACTTCCTAACATACAGGCATACTTAGAGGTCCTACATATATAAAGTAGGCGTTGCAGTAAAAGGGTTAAGTATGGTATGACCCATGGACCTGAGAACATCACCAAATGGTTCGAAACTGAATAGAGGGTCAAAATATGGGTAAAAATCATAGAGGGTCACCCAAGGGTCATTGCATTTTTCTCGCGTGTGTTATAGAATTTGTCGGGTGTGCGGTGGAGTTGTGGTGTCCGGTTCTCGTCAGATCACCGAAGTTAAGCAACGCCGAGCCTAGTCCTCGGATGGATGACCGTCAGAGCGATCGATTCGGACTCCCGCGTTGTGTCCTTGCGCAAGGCACTTAACCCCAGTTGTCCACATGGGGGCACGATGACGCCGTGTACTAAGGCATACTGCACGTCGATGGTGCGCATGTTTTTCACCAATCTAACCCTGCAACTGCTGCAGTGCTGAGTTACGATGTTTGAGAGCTGGCAGCTGCTCGTCGTTGCTCGGCGGTTCTCTCCGGGTACTCCGGTTTCCTCCTCCCGTAAAATTGTCACGGTCATGATTAGCCATTGTGCATAAGTATGTGACCTTAAACAGCAATAAATAAATAAATAAACAGATGGATATTTTGACTCTGCGCACTTCTCTTAAGGGAGAGAATACATGTATCAACATCGGGAAAGCACTGGACGGAGGGGAAGAGTGATAAAATTTATTTAATTTCCATCAACTCTGAAAAATGCAATGAACCTTGGATGACCTCTGTGATTTTGACCCATATTTTGAACCTCTATTCAGTTGCGAACCATTTGGTGATGGTCTCAGGTCCATAGATCATACCATGCTTAACCATTTTACTGCAACACCTACTTTTATCTATATATGGAGGACCTCTAACTATGCAAGTATGTTAGGAAGTTTAATGTAATTTATCTCCGCCAACATGTATGGTATATGGAGATTTAATACCTGGATGTCGGTTTTTAAACACCGAGCCGCAGACGAGGTGTTTAAATGAGACCTCCGGGAATTCAATATCCATATACCATACATGTTGGCGGAGATAACGTTTTTGTCCCGTTTGAAACACAATGCAAACATAGGGGAAATAAATTTGTGGACGCATTTCATTTGGACCAAATTCGTGATAATTATTTTGATTTTATAATCGCAGAAGACAACAGACAGAGTTACATCCTTTGGGTCGTTAAGGAAACGAGAAAACAGTATTTTGTTGACATAGCGTCCCTTGAGTTCCAATGTGTTCTGTGTGCCTACTGGCAGCCTACTGGCACATAGAACTCATTGGTACTCTGGGGACGAATTATTTGCGCTTACTTTATTTTTATGATTGAATTGTCGGAAATCTGATGATATTTGTGACTATTTTCGGGTTTTTTGATTTGATTTTTATTTCTAGGCGAGCAAAAGTGGAAATCTTTCGTTTAAACCATATACCCCTGATGTTTCGCGTGTGCTTATATCCTGGATATTGCCGCTCTCATATACCTTTGATGCTGTGTGCACCCTTTCTCGTGGCTATTTGTCCAAGGCATTCTGACCAATCAAAAGAGAGAATTTGTCGGGATATAGGGACAATAAATTTTATGACATACTCGAAACTCTATCATCTGAATAATTGTTGGAAGGAGCTCTCTGAGCCTTTTCCGACAATTAATCAGAGGAGAGGTTTCATATGCACATATCACAACGTACCGATAATCATCATAAAATAGATGACAATAGCCGCTTTTGGCAGCGTAAGTTTTAAAGGGCCACTTCTATTATTGCCAACAAACTTATATACGACACAGCTGAATGCATACCGTTGTGTTGACGATGCCACATGAGAATGGACAAGTCAGTACACATGTCGGTTTCCGTTATAGATTATAATTATGAATTATGAGCAATAAACAATGTTAAATTATTTTTATACCATGATTACCTATTCTACTATATATGAAAAGCCCATGGCATAAATTTTAGCTTTACACACCAACCTTGATGAACACGCCAGCAATGGGATTCCAACAGTACAAATTTACACCTACAGTAGAATCCCCGTCGACCTTTGGTGACGTCGACCTCAATGCAAACTTGTCTAAATTTATCACACGTCGCCTCGCGAAGAGTGAAATGAAGTGGCAATTATTCATTACGTTTTTAAATGGGTAAACCTTATAATATTCCAAAAATTAACAAACATGCATTGTCTCATGTTAATAAAGCATGCATAACTCGAAATAGTATGTTCTTATGTTATTGAAACGAAAAAGGCTCAGTTTCTTCTTTTCGTTTCGTTTCGGCGATAAAATTGACAGCAGAAGTACCGCCCACCGATGCTAGTGTAAACAAAAACAGATTCGCTCGTATGTACGTCTGGTGCTCAGTAAAATCGAGAAAAACTAATAGCAACTCTTAATAATCTGACGATCATGGTATAAATGAAAGATACCCAAAGTAGCTTGGTGTACCAAATGTTCGCCACTCATGGTGAAGTGGTGTTAACCGCGCGCCGAAGGCTCGCGGTTAACACCACCTCACCACGCGTGGTGAAAATTTGGTACATCAAAATACTATCGGTATATTCTATATATGCATATCAATAAATGACGATATTAGTGTATTTTCTAATTTAGTTTCCCAATTGATCTCGTTTGATTGTCCTTCGCATGGTGAAATATTGACTGTCATCACTATATTTGTGGCTAAGCGTCTTTTTGTTCGATCTTGGGATATTTGTCTCTATTTTCTAGCTTGCACTGTCCATCTTTCTCCATTTTGCTCACATATTCTTTCGTTCTGTTGCCCCGTAGTTCATCCAGTGGAAGAATCGGTGCTTGGATATTCATACATGGACTGGAAATATGGAGACATTTCTTTTCGCTTGTTGAAAAATAGTTACAGTTTATGTGGACTCTAGAATCGGGAAACGATTGAGAAGGGTAAGATGAGAAAGACTTTCGGTTCATTGCCGAATGATTGGGTGTATCCTTTACATCGTATATCTTCATTTATCATTTTCGTTTCAAGGGAATATAGATTAGGCCCGACACTAATGAGGCCGCCTGTGCCAACCTCCTACCGCACGTATTTTTTTCGAGATGAAATCATTTTTTGATCTGGAAAAAGGTACAACATGTAGTTATAACAAGTATAACGTCGTAGTTGAATACATCAGCGAAGTCCAACCATATCACGTTATGATTACATGTGACTCGATAATGTACTATAAAACGTGAAAAAATGGTTTTTTTTTGCTGTTTGTGTTCTAAATAACCGGCGTGATGTATGCATACTTCCGGCTGGAAATTAGAAATAGGCTTTTAAGATATGTGAATGGCCCAGTTTCTAAACGTTTGGTCCCACCCACTTTTTGAGTATAGAAATACATTTAAAAATACATGTATGGACTTCTGGAATACATTAAAAAGGCATTTCCCCAAAAATCCGAAAATGCACTCAATGACCTTTGGGTAAACCAGGTGACCCTTACCCACATTGTGAACCTCTATTGAGTTTCGGCTCATTTGGTGTTTGTCCCGGGTCCATGGGTCATACCATGCTTGAGATATGGGCGTGATGCACTTTCAAAATGTTTGTGTTGGTACCAGGTCCATAGGCCATACCTTCCATGTGATATGATTGGGACCCACTTTCCAAATTTTTTGCTCTGTCAGCTTTTTTGAACGATGAAAAATAGACCGTTTAATATTTTTCAGGTGTTGAAGTACATTATGAAGTTCGAGATTGCATTAGGGTGTAATGAAATGCGATTTCCAAAAAAATTATCCATAAATTACATGATTATAATATTATTCTTGATGTCAAAGAGGGGAAAACTATTCTGCCCATGTGATGATTCGAATTATCTCATTGCGGTTACACCAGGTTTTGTGTTTATAATTTGGAGGGGTGGGGGAGATGGGCAGGGTTCTGTTCCAGACCTCTGCAGTTTTATGACAAAATCAGTCAAGGTTTTTGTGCTCAGGCCATCGTTGAACGAAGACGACCTCAGCAACATTTCGTTGAACGATTAAAACAGATTTACACATTGGTCATAGATAGGTATTTTAAATTCTTGCATGTCGTTACTAAACAATTACTTCTATTAGAAAATTCAACCATTTAACCCTTTACCTAACATGAAAAGCAGACGACACTTGCAAAAAAAATTCTTGAATAACTAATTTTTTTCATTTTTTGTCTCAAAAACATAGGTTATGACCCCTCGTTGGAACGAGCTCGACGAGCTCGTTCCAACGAGGGGTCATAACCTATGTTTTTGAGACAAAAAATGAAAATATTTTAAAAATTAATTGGCGATTTTTGAGAATAGCGCTGGCCGGTTTTGGCCGTTACGTTGGGTAAAGGGTTAACCAGTGTTCGTACATATTTCGATTATAATTTTGAATTTTGTCCCTACTTCCCCAGATATGCCCTTCAAATCTCAGCAAAATCCTTTTAGGAACTGCGCAAATGGTACAGAAAGTGTTACGATTCCTAGTTTGAAGTATAGCCTTGATTGCAAAGACGTCTAGTTGTGTAACTCGTGCGGGCTCTGAAAAAGTATAAGCAAGCATCGAAAGTTTTATATCCGAAAAAAAACTCACACGGTTTCAGTATACACAAGGCACCTTGCCTCGAAATGTGCTCGGGGCAACCTGTCTTCGGGAAAACTTGTGTTGGGTATCTCGGGGTTAGATGTCTCTACAGCGAGTTATCGTGATATCGCAAAAATGTTGGGGTACTGTGCTAAAGTTATATATTTTAAGTAGCCAAATGAAAGAAAATGTTATTTCATCTTCAGATATTTGTTGAATTAAAAATCAGTGGAGTGTGCTTTTGGGCACCCTCCGATAATTCTTTGTAAAAGAAATTTTAGGAGACAACTTACATTTACCAAAAATAATTCTGCACTCAACCAGTTAAACAGTTCGGAGTTGTTTCAAGAGAGATTTTCCGACCACCGAGCAATCAATACACATAGGGTTTTTCAACGTTTGATGTATGGAAGCACGCACACTGTTATATTATTTCTTATGGTGATTAAAATATACTAGTATGTCAAATAAAAAAAATGTTTGATGTGAAAAATATATCTTTTTATACAATTACGGACATTTGTTCTATTTCAGTCGACGTAATCTCTATAACTTTGTTTATTTTTATGTTATTCTGCAGATGATAACAATTTTATTGTTAACTGGTAGAGTGCTGAATTATTTTTGGTCATCAAAATTTGTTCACATATCTTTGCCTTGTCGCAGCTGACTGGAGAGTGCCTTCTTCCTTTCCTATCCATATTATGCCGATATCCAAGCTGGGCTTTTGAAGACTCTGGCAAGATTTAGAGTACAGGGAGTTAAAAGGATTTTATATGGTCATGCGAGTTAATCAAATGAAAAGAACAAGATCATATTTTTGGCTGTGGACTGATTTATATCAGATTCAAAGATAAATTATCTCTCCCCCCAAAATAAGTTATTTATATTCGCCATTACACGTTTTACGAACTACAGTTGTGAAAAGGTTTAGAGAGTTAGTCGCAGGCCTCATGAAGGCACAGTGACAAGCACTTGTTCTCCAATCCATTTCGTAAATTAAATGCACATGGAACATGTTTACACTAAAACCGGTGGTCGTACTTGATATTTGCGGTACTTGTGGGCTAATCAATCAAATTGTGGACAACATCGGCAAGCCTCGTGTCTGGCCCAAATATCTTGCCCTCGGGTAAGATTTCCCCATCTCACACCCTCACCCATCAGAGATAATAATGATCTCACAACCATGTCGAATCTTATCCCACTCCCGACCACAACCACCCATCCGACAGTTTCCAACACTACAAATTTCAAGATTGTGAATAAAGTGAAACTTGAATGTCCGTGAGGTAGACGTCTTCTGCTATACTCAGTTGTGTTTTGTATGGTGGAAATAAAGTTTTCAGCGATTGAGACATCAAACCAACGGTATTTAAGTGGAAACTCACTATGCCTCATTACTGGGGGAGAATCTGAATTGTATTCTCTGTATTTCAGGTGGAAATCTTGAAGGGTTTATAAGAGACCACACCAACTTTGTTTCAGGTTGGGCGTTACCAACATTTAAAGAAGGTCTAGGGAGCAGTCGATCTGACAAAGAAAAGGACATAATTATCGACAGATTTATTAAAGGTGTCGCAGAAAACATAGCACAGGACCCAACAAAATACAGCTTCAATGTGGACATAAGTTTTGTGGTGGTACAGAAAAGGCGCTAAAGTGATCGATTAAAACTGTCGATTCAAATGCTTGAAATTGACATCGAAGCCAGCCACGAAGTTTCAGCACGATATCCGACCGTGCATTTTATTCTGCAAGCCCTGACAATATTTCCGATTCAAAGGTCAAAAACTTTGTATACGGACTCCGCAGCATCAAAAAGTTTAATTACTCGACACTGGGAGATCATCTGACAAGAAATACCAACAAATAAGATAAAAAGATTTCTTCCAGAAAGCCCCCACATCGATCAAACATCACGATTTGAGGCTATGTGTAATGACAGTCCTTTTCACCAGTTGAAATCTTGACTTTGCGTATTCTCCTTACGAATTAACGATTTTGCTCATCACGCTTTGCATGTTTGAGAGAGCGAGCCACACTACGGTAATCGTCGCCATTATTACCCTCTACCACTGCAGTATACGGGACAGTCGCCGTGGACTGGTCGTAATACACGTGATGTCCACGCATGCGTTTACCGGGTATTAAATTTCATCATCAGCAGAATGTTAATTAATGAAGCACCGGGTTGTACCCGGTGCTTCATTAATTAAATTTGTGATTATTATTCCCATACTTAGCGTTTGGAATTTAATATTATTGCATCCGTAGAAATACTGCCCACCCATGGAAAGTGAACAGTCCACGGCGGCCGTACTGCAGCGGCGCCGTGTTGGCGCCGTGACGTCTCAAACACTCGCAGAAGCACCATCGTGGAGGTTTCCTCTATACTTGAAGCAGGTACTGAAACAACATAAACTAGTAAACATCACCTTCTCATAGCAACTATGGGTTTTGTATTAGGTTTTTAGGTATTCAAATGAAGCTGAAACTGCCAGCACATATCATCGACGGAGTTCTGCGCCCTTTTCCACCCCCTCTCCCCTCCTACCCCTTCCTTATCTTCTCTCTGTCTGTCTCTGTATATATATAATATTATCTCTCAGTGTTCCATTCTCTTCCCACAAATCTCTCTCAAAGGGGCCTCTCATTGATCGGCCTGGTTTTCAATAATAGAGACTTGACGCTATAAGTGTTATCTGCCTGTCTGCCCTGTTGGTGCACCCATGCAGTACGGCCACTGTGGACTGGTCACTTTTCACGTGTGGGCAATATCCCCAAGGACGCAATAATATTGGATTCCAAACACTAACTTTAGGAATAACCATCCAGAAATTAATTAATGAAGCACCGAACCTCAGTTTTTAGTAGGCAATTTACGTTTGGTGTTTCTTATGATCTAGCTAGATCTTTTGATAGAGTCTGTCATCCTGGCATAATTTTCAAACGGAATCAGATGGTATATCTGGGGGATTACTAAAATGGTTTCACAGTTACTTGTCAAACAAAGAGTTCGGATCAATTCAAGTTTTTCTTAACACTGAAACGTCCCACAGGGTTCAGTTCTAGGTTCTGTCCTGTTTTAGTTTACATAAATGACATTGCTGATAAACTGGGATGCGTCATCAGTTTAATTGCTGATGACACGTGTTTGAACCAAACCAAACGGTTAACAACGCTCTTGGCAATACAGTTGAATGCCGATATTTAAAAAGCGATAGAGTGGCCATATGTATGGCCTGTAAAGTTTAATTCCGATAAGACAAAAGTGATCTTATTTATTCTATGTAGTGATTATATCTATACTGATACAGGGCCGGGGATAAGAAATTCGAGTCCCAGGTTAAATCTGTGTCGGGCCCCCTTTTAAAAGTGTCGGGATACTGATGCAGATACCTAATGCACGTGCGATGATAGGGGTTTAAGGGTGCCCCAGAAAAACATTGAAATCAGTTATTAAATGGAGATTTTTTGTAGTTTTGGGGATGAAAAATCACATTATTTTTGCCTTCAAAATGACGTCTTTAGCAACATGTTTCAAGCTTACAGCTTTATCAGCGAGTATCCAGTGAACTAGAGTCGTAGGTCTGACTGCACAATTCTTGAAGTGATAACATTATTACGTCAAGTTGATTTAATAAAGCTATCACTTCAAGAATCATGCAACAGGTTTAGCATCTACACGGGACACTCCCGTTCCTGCTTTTAAAGAGTGACAACTACTTTTCCAATACGATGGGCATCTTATATTGCTGGTTCTCGCTCCTGGATCGGGGGCTCAGGCTTGACGCAGGAGGCAGAACTTTGGGAACCCAAGGCCTGACCCAAGAATTCTGGACTCCGGGGCCAAGTTTGCTCCCTCCCAAAGTTTTGGGGCATGAGGTTACTATCTCGGGCCCACCCTCTCCTGAGCTCTCTCATTATATAATCTTTTTGTGATCTTCACTTGACTTTGTGGAAAATCATGGGCATCTGGGTCGAACTCTTCAGGAAAATCTCGGATTGGAAACAGATAGCATATGTAATCAAGCCTACTCGAGACTGTCGTAGTAAAGAAAGTTGAAATTTATTCTTAGCCGTAAACCTCTGCATCAGATTTTTTTCGCATTTATCCTATCAATTATTGGATATGGCAGTGAAGTGTGGTCATGGGTTTTTCAGTATCTACTTGAACGATTGGACGATATCCACCATGACTCTGCCCGTAAAATAACTGGTCTAACGAGATCAGCTTCTAGCGAGCAGCTACTTTTTGAACTTTGATGGCATTCTCTTGAAGATGAAAGAATGGTTAAAAATATAAGCACCTTTTATAAGATTGTTTATGGTAATACACCCAGGTGTTTGCAAGAGTTGTTGCATCCGACATTAGGTGAACACATCCCAGACAATCCAAGAAGACCGTGATGTTATTCCACATAATTTGAGAACCAAGTTATTAAAAAAGGTTGTTCCTCCCTACGTGTGTAATTGTCTGAAATAACTATCCTGGCAACATTAAGAATAACCCATCAGTCCAGATGTTCAAAAGTTTTATCCCGAGAAAAAACGTGCCATCTTTTTTATTATATACTTTATAAATAACCACATTTCTATTGGCTGGATCTTATACACGTGAATGGTACTCATGCATCCATGTTCACCGGTCTTCCAGTGAATATCAACTTTCTAAATATAGCTTTTGGAAAGCCCTTCCTTTGTTCTATTTCAGTCGACGTAATCTCTATAACATTGTTTATTGTTATGCTATTCTGCAGATGATAACTATTTTATTGTTAAATAAAAGTATTTCTGGTTGATATAATTGAACTTTTAATTGACTAGACTCGTGGTCTAATAACTCAAATTATGGACAACATCAAAGGTCGCATTTCAGTTTTGGCTACCAATTTAACTACCTTCACTTTTTGAATTGTCGCATGGATGCTGTCCAGCATCATCTGGACCAACAACATTTTTTGAGAAACGTTAAGCTCAGCGGAATTCGAATTACCAATCATAAACAAACTCCGCTTGGGTCCCAAAATTAATATTCTTGGGAGGATTTAGTATCAAATGAGCGCCCCGAGTTGTGATTTGACTTTGTGTGCGTACGATATTCCTGGTTGAGCTATAGTAGAATCTGAAAAAGTATAAGTAAGAGAAGAATTGATATACAAGTAGAAGTGGGAGGGGCTTTAGAAACTGGAGCAGAAGTAGAGGAAGAAGGAGGATTTCTAGTGAGAGGTTTCGAGAGAACCAGGGTAAGGAGGCTAAGGAGGACTAGAGGGAAGGATGGTAAATAAATAAGTCGGGGCGAGACAGCGTTACTCAATTTGCGAATGGTATTCTGTGGTTATGACTTGATCGGAGGTTGTGCGTGAAATTCGACGACGAGATGACCGGAGGGACTTTGTTGGCAATATATGGAGGCGACATGCAAAGATACATTTTAAAGAATTGTAACAATTTGTGTTTTCCAACGAGTTTCGGAGTAGAGTAAAGCTTTGCTACAATTGGCTGTAGCTCCTGTAATTTTTGACTGATAATTATGACGTATTCAATCGAACTCTCCTCGCGGCGGCAATCTGTACTTTTTGTAATTCTTCAGCTTTAGTTGATGTGCAGTTGTCCCAGACAACGTCGGCGTATTCTAGCAGGGGCCTAATAAATGCAAAATATATCTTCTCTAGAATGCTACGATCGAGTTTGAATTTCTGCTTTCTCAACAGATCTAAACGAGTCCAGGCTTTAAAGGATGCATGGTCAATATGATCGTTCCAGGTGCACGTGGTGTTTAATATGACTCCTAAGTGTTTGTGACTACAGGTTATTTTTGAATTACCTAAAAAGAGTGGTGGATGGGTGGTAGATTCACTTTTACATGTTATACTCTCTGTTTTTTTTTTTTTTGGGGGGGGGGGAGGTTGAACTCAATCAGCCATGCATTGGCCCAATGTTCAATTGTCGCCAAATCATGATAGATTGGGATCAAAGTTTGCTCTGAGTTCTCAGCAATTAAGTACAGGGAAGTGTCATCTGCAAATAGGCGTATGTTGCTAAGTAAATTTTCAGTTATGTCGTTGATGTATATTAAGAAGAGTATGGGATCGAGTATCGAACCTTGCGGAACGCCAGCATTGATGGGTCTCCATGTTGAGGCACCAGACCCTAACACAACCCGTTGTGACCTATTCGAAAGGTAGGATTTCAAAAATAAGAGTAATTCACCTGAGATACCAATTTGCTTCAGCTTGTGAATAAGACCATCATGCCACACTTTATCGAATGCCTTGTTAACATCACAGAAAACTACCCTGGTGTCTTTTCCTCCGTCGAGAGTTCGATTGAATTCGTCATAAATATCAGTCAACTGAAGGACAGTTGAATCACCAGGTGTAAAACCTGATTGGAACTGACTAAGAATGTTATTATCAGTTAACTATTGTTTGAAAACACATGTTTCAAAAATTTTACCTACACTACTGAGCAATGATATTGGACGATAATTAGTGACTGTGTTCGATGGCTGTTTTTTCAAGATTGGAGAGACATTGGCTTTTTCCCACAGTGCAGGAAAATACGAGTTATTCAACAGTACATTAAATAGAATTGTAAGAGGTTCACATAGCGACGAATTGCATTCCATTAGGAGACGCGGACTTATAAGATCGGGACCAGATGCCTTGGAAGCCTTTATAGATTCCATCACGTCTAGTATTTCTCCGCAATGGAGAGTAATACTGTCAAAAGTTTGTAAAGCTTGAGGTTCGCGGTCGGGGAGAGACACTTTGGAATCATCAACGGTTGATATCGAAACCAAGTATTCGTTCAACAGCTCGGCTTTATCAAAGCGAAGGAATTGCAGCTGTTATTGCTGCTAGCAATGGGCGTTTTAAGCGTTTTCCACCAATGTGAAGCTGGTGATTTGTTACTTCCTAAAATAGCTTGGACTTTGGATAGATACGCCGCTTTGGCTTTTCTTACTGCTGATACTACTTCATTGCGTTTACATTTATATTTGGCCCATGCATTCGGATGCCCAGTTCGTTTGGCGACGCGGTATAACCTTTTTCTCTGTCTGATTAGTAATCTAATCTCGCCGTGGAACCATTTTGGCTGCTCCAATCGCACAGTGATGATTTTGTTTGGAATATGTTCAGATGCCGTTTCGAGTATTTTGTGATTGAAATTCGAAATAATAGTATCAAGGCATGTTTCATCAAAAAAGGGAACTCCAGTAAACGTTCGAGAGGGCCTCATTTAAGGTTTCATAATCAGCATGGGTATACAGCCATACTTTCCTCTTATTATTTATTTATTTATTTATTTATTGGTCTTTAAGGTCATATACTTTTGCACAATGGCTAATCATGCCCGTGACAGTTTTACGGGTGGAGGAAGCCGGAGAGAACCACTGAGCAACGACGAGCAGCTGTCAGCTCTCCAACATCGTAACTCTGAACTATGCGCCGCGGAACATGCAGGGTAAGATTGGTTGAAGACATGCGCACCATCGACGTGCAGTACGCCTTAGTACACAGCGTCATCGTGCCCCATGTAGGGAATCGGGGTTACGTGCCTTGCCCAAGGACACAACGCGGGAGTGCGAATCAGTCGCTGAAATGGTCACCCACCCAACTACTAACCGCGCTCGACGTTGCTTAACTTCGGTGATCTGACGAGAACCGGTTACCGCGACGCCACCGCGCCCCCTACTTTCCTCTTAAAGGATGGGGGATGTGGTTTCAAAAAGTCGATGTCCATTGATATTGGACAGTGGTAACGTATCATGTCTGGGACAATTGGTTCTAGGACATCACAAGCCTTCACATTCACTGACTCACTCACAGCAAAGAGATCTACAGAGGATGACGTTTCAGTGAAAAATGTGGGCTCATGCACAAGCTATCGCAAATTGAAGACATTTCCTATTTCCACAAAACTACGTCTTGAAGGAAGAAGTTGTTATCATTAAAGTCTCCAGTGACAATTATATCGTCAATTGGAGTGTCTCTGGCTTTTTCTATGGAAGCTGATATGCTATTCCATGTTTCTGAGAGACTGTTTGGTGGGCGGTAGAAGACCCCAAACAATAATGACTTACAATGTTTGGTATATATTTCGGCCCATAAGCACTCTATGTTCGCTATCCCCAGGTCTGGCCGTTGTCGAAAAGAAATGTGGTCTTTAATATAAACGGCAATCCCACCACCTCTTGTGGGTTTGTCTAGGCGCAACGGTTCATGGAACCCGTGGATTGAAATATCGTAAGTGGGGTCGCTGTCCTGCAGCCATGTCTCTGTTAGTGCCAAGACATTATAAAAGGAGGCTTCACATTCCACGCCTTCTATTTTTGGTCTTAGACTCTGTATATTCAAGTGGAACATTTTCAAATTGAGTGTGTTGATAGAGTTTGGTCCAGGGTTCAGTTCGATGTCGACCGACTGTAGAAAGATTTTACTTAGACAAAGAATCATTAAATTAATGATTACGACTGATGTTATATTCCCAACGAGGTTAGAAAGAACTGGACGTGGGAACTGCTGTGTCGGCGTGTGTGTCTAACAAGGGGCGCTGCTGTATTTGAGGTACTTGTTGTGGTGAATAACCACCAAAACAAATTTACCATAGCTGTGAAGCTTTCTTGGATTTTGCTTCCACCGAGGCGCAGGTATAGAAAGAATAAAGCAACAATTGACTGATTTTTTGAAAGTTTGTGCTTTAAGCTGCGAACATAAACTAAGAAACTGAAGATACCTGTCCGAGCACGGTAATATTCTACGGCACACATTTGTATAATATAGTATGTTATTTGAATATAACAAAAACTACTAATTGCTCGGAGTGCGGTATTGGTAAAAAGTACATGGAAACAAACAGAACTGTTTTGAAAGCAAAATGTAGTCAAGCTGGCTGCACGAAAGATATTTGAGTGGAAAGTATTCAAAAGGAGACAGTTAAGCATACATAAGGAAGAAGCATAGGATATGAAGTAGAGGAAAGAGTGAAAAATATATACATGAAAACTGTAGAACATGTTTTGAAAACAAGGGTAAAATGTGCATTATTAAAGTCTCGAAGTATTCTTTACGTGGAGATGGGCAATCGTTCTCACGTTGCAATCGATGGACTGTTGGAGCTATCAGCATTCGAATACTGGCCTCAGCAATATTTGAATTATCTATGAAGTAGGGGAAGATGATCGATAATTAATATTCAATTTTCGATGCAGTTCTTTAGTATCATAATTTTCTGAACATTTGGGTACGCCATATTAGGTCCTGTGCTATGCAATCAGGTGAAGCACAAAAACTCCACTCCAAATTCGGCCGGGTCAAGAACCAACCCAAATCAGCTGGGCGGAGCGAACACGAACCCATTTGGGTTTCACTCAACTCAGCCAACTCGGGCCGCCTCTCAACCAAACCGAATCTGGAGAGTTATAGGTTACATGACACGCAACACAGATATCCACCACCTAAAGGACCTAAAAGGACGATATTTATCATCTACTTATTACTTATGAGTATCCCACCAACTCCCTCCACCGCCGCACAATCTCGTGACACGTTGATGTCTAGGCTTCTCAATGCTCAGCCTGGCCTTTATTATAACCTCTCCAAAAGATTTACATTGATGTTCGCGTGTCACCATGACACGATAAAAAATGCGAAGAAAAAAACGTAATTCATATATATACATTATACTCAGTACAGTATACTCTGCCCTCTTGTTACGAAAGAGTCGAAAAAGGAAATATGACAAGATGGTCTTACAGAATAATTTTCTGGGGGCACGTACAGGATGAGGTCACCCCTATGGATGATTCAGTCTTGCAAGAGAGAGAATGAATATGGATTTAATTGTCACACGAGCGCCTACACACTTGCGCACACGACGGCTGTTCTTGCAAGAGGAATAAAAGGGTGCCCCAACCGCGGATGGTTGATGGGTCCATTGTAAGGGCGAAATCAAGGCCGTTGATGCTGCTTCGATATTCAATGAAGCAAAGAAACATTGAAGTCAAGTAACTCGGAAAAAAAATTAAAATCGAAGGTAACAGATTTAAGGGTATGTACATATGTGCAAGAACTAATGTTTTTGTCTCGATCCGCTTCAGATAAAGGTTGAGTACTTAAAGAGCACATCCAAAGCAATATACACAAGTAGAGAATTTCGTGTTTATATCGCGATCAGCAGCACTGCGCTTCGACATTATATGAGCAAGGGTCTTTTGACTTGGACATCACCCAGGAGAATACCAAACACGAGATATCAAAAATAATACATCAAGGGTATATATATTATCGACAACGCTACATTGACAGCCATTCATCTTGGAAACAGGAATGACTATCAATGCAGCATTGATCCCCCTCCCCACCACCCTCCAAAAAAAAGAAAGAAAAATGTAGTATAGTATTAAACGATATATGGTCTGCATGCGAGCCATATATAATACAGGGGATGGGGTGCAGCTAGATTGGTAACTCAATATGGAATGGGTGGAAAACATCCAGTCTAAAAAGCCCAGTAGTCATATATTCAGGTTGCACACAAAAACTTTTTGTGCCCTAAGGTATTGGGAGATCCACCCTTGGCAACCCGTGAATTGCCATAAACAAAATAACCATCTTGCGTGATATATCAGTGATAATGTAACTTGGGAGTATATTTTGGCCACAATGCTACAATAATCATCTCACACAAATGTCAAACACAATACAATCGGGTATATATATATTAGCTACAATGCTACATTGATACCAATTCGTTTTAGAATGAGGAATCGGTATCAATGTAGCATTGCCCCACCCCAACCCCCACACCGAAATAATGTAGTACCAAACCTTTTGTGATTAGCTACGTGTGGCAGGGGATGGAGTTCATCTAAACTCCTAACTTATATGGGGTGGAATGGATTGCATCTACATGTAGTCTTAGCAGAACAGAACTTTTTTATTCGGTTTACACACAGAGACTCCTCCTTTTAGGTTTTTCCATTGTAATTATCAGATGTTTCAGCCTTTGGCAGCCATATGGATCGCCATATTATTATTATTATTATTTATTGCTGCTTAACGCCACATTAGCAGCTAAGGCTATATCGTGGCGAGAAAAAAGTGGGAAGTAAAACGTCATTATCAATTACGAAGCAAAAGATTGAATAAAAATAAAAGATAACCACAAAAGACATGTCAGAGACAGGAATGATTTGGACAACAATGAGTAATGAGATAAGTGAATAACTTATAAATCAACCTGAGGAATTGAAACTTGATGAGTCCAGATTAAAGAGTAAAAACAATTTTAAAATTTATTAAAAAGGTTGATTTCCTTCAAGAACGACAGAACTTTATGAGGACTTGTACTGGAAAATAGGTCTCGAAGAGACACAACATTAAAATACTGCCGTCTACTAAGATTAAAATCAGTACAATGTAAAAGAATGTGCTCCACTGACAACACCTGCTGGCAGGGAACACACTCTGGTCGCACAGTACCGTGGATCGCCATATAAAAAATGATCATCTCACATGAGATATAAATGATAATACAACCAAGATATATATTTTGGCCAAAATGCTACATTGGCACACACTCATATTCGAATGAGAAATGGGTATCTCCGTAACACTGTGTCAATACCCCCCCCCCCCCACCCCCACCCCCACAATAAAAAAAAAAAAAAAATATATCTATATTTTTATGGAGGAATACAACAAGGGTTTTATAAATTGTATACGAACAATAAAGGACAGGAAATGTAGATCATATAGATTGCTAACTCAGTATGGGGTGGAATGGAGGAATGCATCTCGTCGGACCAGCACAGAACTCATATATTCCTGTCATTAATATTTCTGACAAATCAAAGTCTGAATTTGGGCTCATATCCACCTCTAGCCTTTTTATACTCCAGCGGAGAGGGGGTGTGGCCAGTTTCTGTTCTTTCCAAAGGCGCTTTTCACCTTCAGCTGGCATTGGCGTTGAAAATGTTTGTGTGCTGCTCATTATTGAATGGTTGTTTAATTTTTTCCTACACGTAGCTGACCAAGTCGTTATAGTTAAGTAATTCATTAATTACTTAAAAGTAACAGGATCCCTTGAAAAATGTTAACCAGGTGTAATTAGTGGTGAGTAATCATCGATTGATCATCAGTCAATTTCCACTAAAGTTTGACAGCACGCTTGACTGGCCAACAAAACGTGTAACAAAATGTTCAAGTTGACAGCATACAGTTGGTACAGTTAGAATGAAAAAAGCTTACACCACTAATGAAGCAAGTCAGAAACCAAACAAATCCTCTAAACTGTTTTACAAGGCACCTTACTGCTATGACTCTCTCCACATTAATAAAAGGAACTGAATATTGATGACTGCAAAAAAGGATTTATATTTTCAAGTTCTTTGTACTGTTACTAATTACTTAATCCAGCCTGAGAAGCATCGTTTATAAACAAACATGGACGAAAGTAGGTCTGTTCAGCACATCAAGAAATCAAAGAGTCATTCACTCACATATGAACGTTTGAACCTGGCCATGATACCTCCAAACGGCAGTTCATCCGTTAATCTTTCATTCATCAATAACTTCAGGAACGATTCATCTCATTTTAGAACATTCTCAACAAAATTAAAAGACTTCGATGCAGAGAGAAAAAAACTAACGTGTAGCCACCATAGTCACGTGATATGTAGGAGGGTTGGGGTGTTTGTCACGAAATGATAGTGCTTATATCATCGATGCGAACTGTGTGAGATTTGTGCGGGACTGGTGATAGTGTGTTATGTATGTAGAAAGAACACGATGTGTGTTTGAATCGGTGGGTGATTTACATAACGAGTTGGAATGGCGTAGTCATATTTCGCGAGAGCCGTAGGCTCTCGCGAAATATGATTACGCCATTCCAACGAGTTATGTAAAACACCCACCGATTCAAACACACATCGCGTTCTGTGTTTATTACACAACCCATGCATTTAAATGCATTTAAATAAACAAATTTTAATTCCGATAATTTAACCCAAAGGTGAAGAGTCTGTTTTGACTGGAGCTGTACTGATCATATGGATCGATAAAAATCAAAACAATCTTTTCGGAACCAGTGTTTGTTGAAATTCCTATCGCTGTTTACTAACAGTAATAGCCAGCAAATGGTTAGGCGTGAATGGGCTGGTGCCCATTCACGACTAACCATTTGGTGGCTATTACTGTTAGTAAAAATATAAGTACAAATATGTGCAGATTTGCAAAACAGCTGGGAGAAACGTTTTTAAAAGAAGTTCCAAGCATGTCAAGGTGTACGAAGATTTACCGAAATAAAGTTGACCAAGTTAGATATAATGGGATCCACAAAACGAGACGGCAACGGGACTGGGTTAATGTTCTGGTTGGAAATGATTGGGTTTTATTAAAAACATTATCTCATTTTTGCTAATTTTTTATGAACCGACTTTATTTTGCTTTGGACGTTTTCATTTTCACACTATGCGACAGACGGTCGATGATTGTTTAACGAAATTTGGAAACTTTTCGAAGCGTAACTAAACGGTGCAGTAAAAAGTTCCGGCTTGTTTTTCACCCGTTGAATACAGAATCATTTATTTATTATATTTCTACAGCTTTTTCCTTTGTAAATAAAAACCATATCCTACTCCCACGACCTCGAAAGTGTTATTCAACTCCCACGGCGATATCCTACTCCCAGTCATGATGGACTATTTTACTATCAATGACGTCAGCATGTTGGATTATTCCCCTTACGGCAAGTTACGCTGTTGCGAGTTTACGTCTGCTTTGTTTTCATACCGAGTGGTTCAGGAATGGCTGCATTTGCATCGAATGTGAAACTTCTAGATACGATAGATGACGAGTTTCTTTTGGAATTATTTCAACCTTATTCCACTGGGGAAGATGATGTTATTGGAGCAACCGGTAGTGACATTATTTCTTCAACCGAGGGCGCGTCAGTGGAATTTGGTCGATTCGAAATGATGGACGATAGCGAACTGACTGATTTCATTGTTCAAAATCAAAACAAAAATACGATGAAGAAAACTCTTTTGGATATCCTATTGTTCCAGCAATTTCTTAAAGCAAAGTACAGTTACACCGGAGAAATAGCGGACATTGACCCCAGTAATTTGTGCGATTATATTTCTCACTTTCTCGTATCAGTACGGCGCAAGGATGGCAGGGAGTATGAACCTTCCACACCTAGAGCTTTGTATTCAAGTATCAGTCGTCACTTGAAAAATGCCAATTACAGCAAATGTTTTATTTCAGACTCAAAATTTGCAAAGGCCAGAGTAGCCCTTAAAATAAAGCAGAAGCAGTTGAAATCGTTGGGCAAGGGCAATAAACCAAATGCTGCCGAAGAAATAATTGATACTGAAATTGATATGCTTTATGAGAAGAAAGTTTTGGGACCGTACTCACCGAAATCTATATTGAACTCATTGTGGCTGACATTTACTATGCATTGTGGAATGCGTGGAGGTAAGGAGCATTATGATCTGGTATGGGAGACGTTAGCGTTGGTCAAGACGAAACAGGGCGAAAATATCTAGTAGTGGACGAGAGACACACAAAAACCCGCAACGGCGAAAATCCTCAAAATACGCGAACGATAAAACCAAAAGCATATGAAACTTCAGTGCCGGAAAGAAATCCAGTACGTATTTATGAATTGAACAGGGAGAAACGTCCATCGGGAATGCGAGAGCCAGGCTCTCCATTTTACATTTCAATTATGGCTGAAACGCAGAAACAAATCGATGAAAATTCTTATTTTGAGAAGGGACAAAAATGGTTCAAAAACCAACGCCTGGGCATAAACCAAATCTACAAGTTCATGTCTAATATGAAAACTGACGGTGGGTTGCCTTCTGAAAAGCGATTGACAAATCATAGTTCTCGTAAGCATCTTATTCAGAAATTGGGTGACGCAGATGTACCTCCAAACCACATTGTCCAAATATCGGGACATAAAAATATCAACAATATAAACAACTACTCAAGAATAAATACTCACCAGGAAAGAAACATCTCATCTATTCTCTCAAATGAATCAACTTCGCGCGAATCGAATTTACAGATTCAGTCACAAATTCCGATAACAACTGTATCGAATTTGTCAACGACGTCAACTTCAAGCCGTTCCCAAAGTACAACTGCACAATCTTCTATGAATGCCATAACTTCCAACCAACTATCGAGCACCTCAAATTCTATGATCCAACAACATCTTGGAAATATATTCGGAACGAGCACAATAAACAATCCGACCATAAACATTGTGATCAGCCATTGTAGTTGTTCGGCCTCAAAATCCTGCGATAACACTCAATCCACTTCGACAAATATTGTGCGTGATATTCCAACTGACAGCGAACAATAACCATGTTCAGATCCACACAAAGTTATAAGAAGTAGAATATGACTACTCATTCATGGTGATTGATTGAATTATTTCTTTAAAATGTGTTGATTTCCTTCATAAGTTCATATCTCACGTCATTTGAACTTCCATTTGAAAACGAGCGTCATTGCATTCCTTTCTGATGACGTCATATTATCAGTTCATTCATTCATATTTTTGTGTTCATGCGCCGATTTTTCTAACCGTCAAAACAAATTGAGCGACCTTGGGAAACTGCTCTTGCATGACGCAAGAGGGGTGTTTGTGTTGCAGATATTATCAGGGAAATATAATAAACACAATAGTTCACTGCTTGGAGTAACGTACGGTGTTTATTCTCTCGTGGGATGCGGGGATTATTTTCACTCGGCTAGCGCCTCGTGAAAATAACCTTCCGCATCCCACTCGAGAATAAACACCGTACGTTACCCCAAGCAGTGAACTATTGTCTATATCATAGCGGCGATTCCGTTGAATACAAGGGTTTAACCCTTTACCCAACGTAACGGCCAAAACCGGCCAGCGCTATTCACGAAAATCGCCAATTAATTTTCATTATTTTTTCATTTTTTGTCTCAAAAACATAGGTTATGACCCCTCGTTGGAACGAGCTCAACGAGCTCGTTCCAACGAGGGGTCATAACCTATGTTTTTGAGACAAAAAATGAAAAAAAATAGTCATTCAAGAATTTTTTTGGCAAGTGTCGTCTGCTTTTCATGTTAGGTAAAGGGTTAAAGTTTAATAGATGTGTAATAAAATAATGAATGACAGTTTGAAAGACAGTTACCCCACTCGTGTATACAGACTTTTGGAATCGATACCAATCATGTTAAATATTTGTATAAGTCTTGGCGATGGTGGTATTGCACAAATTACTGCATGTAAATGTATTAAGTCTTCGTATTGCCTGTATCTTTGTGAGTATTTTAAATTCTCTAAAAATTGTCAGCATTTCCTTATGAATTTAATTTATAAATAAATGTGAATATATGCAATTTTTAAATGCAACCTGAACTGTGAAATATTGTTTTTAGCAATGAAATGATAATAATTCCTGCCGTCATTGCAAGTTATTTTAACAAGCAATATGGCTGGAAATACGAACCATTTCATTTCGGTTTATTGAAAATGTAAACAGAAGTCAGTGTGCAATTTAATGTCTACGCTTACATAATTAATCTAAGATATTTTTTATATCCTCGTAATTAATCCAGAACTCCAGAAATGAATAAATGTGGATCAGAGATTAGTAATTGATAAAGATATACGGTTAATATTTGAATCTCCCCTCCATAGACAATGGGACCTCGAATTATTTATAATAAATCGGATAATTGTCGCTCGTAAACCACATTCCACTGTGCACTATCTTGTCCGACTAAATGTTTTTCGGCCTTTTCTGCGACTTCTCCCAATTATCATGAACAACCCAAGAACACCCAATGGCCATGTAATACATCACTGTAAAGCTTATTCATTCCCCTTTCCATTGATACTGGGTATTGTTGGATACGTTGTGTGAATCAGATTTGATGGGGGTATAACGAAGATGAGTGCTATCATTTTCGAAAAGTGAGTTGTGCACCTTGTTAATATTTATATACCATTACAGGGGCACGTCAGCATAGATTCAAAAATGGTATCAAATATCATTTTTCTTTCGATTTTCCCAGCTTGTGTCGAGTACCTGTGGTTGGTATACGAGCTATTAGATACATAGTGTGACGGGATGCTGTACTGGGATTCCCCTATTTTTATTCCAGATCTAAATTTAGCTTTCAAATTCCATTGTTAAGTTTTTAAGTAACATTTAATAATTAATTTAATATTAATATCTCATTTAGTTTCCTATTTTAGGTAATATTTTTGTACCCTTGTGCAAAAGTTTAGATGTTTGTAAAATCTGGAACTTTGTGTTTCACTTCAAACGCAGTTCAAACGTAGTCCGTGCATCACGGATGGTTTGCAGTTGAATTCGAAGTTGGTGGCCTACACTGTCCCTATATAAGCCGTAAATTTTCCCTTACTGGTGAGATACAATACAACAAGCGTATTGCTGGCACACAAAATTATAATTGTGTCGCTTGTGCGCCGGGATCATTATCGCCTCATCTTTGTGTCACACCGTCATCAGTCAGTCAGTCAATTAGCACCTACAAATTGCACACCTCCAGAAAGTGATTACAATCATATCTGGAGAATTAAAAGAGTTAAACTTATTTACTTATTTGACTTCAAGATTAATTAATCTTCATCTCCAAAAATGCCAGCATCCAGTAAAGTTTTGGGTAACATCCAGGAAAAAAGAAGAGAAGAAAGGAAAGAGGAAAGAAGAAATAGGAGGGAGCGCGAAAGAGCAGAGAGGAGAGGAGCCATGGGAGCAGAGATTAAGGTAAGAGATTTTGACTCTCTAGTTAAAACCATTGCCAATCTATCTGGACAGGTAGCTAATCTACAAGTCCAGTTAGCAGACCTGAACGAAACAATCGGGGAAAAGGATGAGACTATTGCTCGGTTGAGGGGTGAACCAACCTTACAATCCTCTCCTTCAACTCCAACTCCAACTCCACCAACCTCTGGCTCTGAGCCAGCAAGGGTCTCAGTGGAAGGAACCCCTGGCTCTGAGCCAGCAACGGTTTCAGTAGAAGCAACCCCTGGCTCTGAGCCAGCAAGGGTTCCAGTAGGAGCTCAGGTAGCTCAGGATAGTCATACACTACCTACTCACCTATCTACCCCACCCACCCCTGGTTCTCCTCCAAGGGAGATCCAAGTGGTGGCAGAAGTACATGCCATTCCCAAGGATACCATTGAGATCGAGTCTTTGCCCAGCAACCCCGGCGACCTCGCCATGTGAACAGGGCAAAAGTCCAAGATCCTATGCCGAGGTCGCTCGGGCTGCTGGTAAAACCACCATAAACAAAGCTCCCTCTCCCAGCAAGGATCCAAGGGATCCTCTTAACACTAAAAGTTTTAACCCGGATGTTCCGCTTTCACAGCTCATCAATACCCTGGGGACTCCAAATCTCAGTAGCCCTCCAGTCTCCAATCAAGACTCTGATGGTAACACTCTAAAAAAAGAAAGCAAGAGGGTAATGACTCTGACTCTGACGCAGAGCTGCAGGAGTGTACGAGCGAGGAAGTCTTTGAGACAATGACGAAAAGAAAAATCAAAAGGTCTAGAAGCTTCATTCCTCGTCCGTGCCCTCCTGGCTCTGTCTCGTCGGGAGGGCCATCATTAGGCCAAACCAACAAAAATAGCGCCACTAAAACCACGGATAGGGCACCAAGCCAAGTAAACCACCAGCTAACGTTGTCGAATACCACACAGACGCCAATGCCAAAACCTACGCCAACGCCCTTAATGGAGCTTGATTTTTCCGCTGCCGTAAAAAAACAGTAGACCTGCCACTAACAAAAATAGCTAGACCTAAGGGGCAAGGGAGAGTGGCTCCTTCACCTCCCTCTGGTAGGAAAGTTAGTAACCAACCCCCTCCCGCACAAAATCCAAAAGTAGTGGTTGTCATTACAAGGGTTCACCCAGACACTCCCGCTGAAGCCATCACTAGGGGTGTCCTAAACTGCAAGTGGTGGCGTTTTACGTCTAGAGCCACCGGGAATAGCACATGGAAGGTGAAAGTTACGCAGCCTGACCCCGAAATCAAAAATAGAAAACTTACCAATGGGGTCACCATTAACGGAAGGAAGCATATGGCGGAGGAGTACCGATCCACTCCCCCGCCTGTGCAATGCCACAAATGCCAAAAGTTTGGACATGTTGCCAACAAATGCAGGGGGCCTTGACCTGCATGAAATGCGGAGAAAACCATCTCACCAAGGCATGCAAGTCAAAATCCCCCTCATGCCCCAACTGTAAAGGTCCCCACATCAGCACCTACCGGGGCTGCCCCCATTTCAAAAAGGTTAAAACAAATATAGAACTGAAAAACCTCAACTTAAAAAAACCCGACAACGCCTCTTCACCCCATACAATATGCTCTCTCGTCAAGGGAGCACTTTACTCCGTCCTAAATAAACATGTCAACACCAACCTGCCTAACATCTGTCAGGATGTCAGCCGTTCAGCCTCTAAATTATTCAAAACCCAAATATCAGAGACACTAATTAAAGCCGCCATCAACATCAACTAAAGCCACCCTCCATGAGTAATTAAAAGACCGCAATAACTCAACGCCCATCATGAATAAATTACAAATAGCCGTGTGGAACGCTAGGAGCGTTAACAATAAGAAACTTCAAATGAGCCGATACTTCGAAGGTACAGACGTTGTCTGCATCTGTGAAAGTTGGCTTCAACCCAGCAAAAATTTCTCAATAAGTGGGTTCAGCACTATTTGGAGAGACCGACTAACCACCCAAGGTGGCGGCGTTGCTCTTCTAATAAAGCAGAACATCAAAACCAAAACCATAAAAACTAATCACCTCGATGCAGAGGTGATTGCTACTGAAATCACTGTTGACAATAAAAACATCGCGATTGTTTGTTATTGTAACGACCCAAGCAAAATTGTTTCTGACACTGTCTTTGAATTCTTTACGAGGAAATACAAACACTGCATTTTCCTCGGCGACTTCAATGCCAAACACCTGTACTTTGGCTGCAATAAAACTACCCCAAACGGTGAAGCCCTTCTTGAAATCACAAAAAACATAACCTTCATGTGATTATGAATGACAGCTCAGCAACTTATATCAGTAACAACCCATTATTCTCATCCGAAATCCTCGATCTAATTATCGCCAGTGACTCCCTGATAAACCACATCGACGACCACTGGGTCGGCGATGATGACTTAGGCAGCGACCACCTCCCGGTCCATGCCTCCCTGCAGTTAGGAAGTGGCCCACTCAGGTACCAACCCACCCTCCGCAGAAACTTCAGGAAAATCAATTGGAACCTCTACCGCGACATCATTGATGTCAAACTCACCAACTCCCCCCCCCTCCCCCCTCCCCCCCCCCCCCATCCAATGCAACGGAACTAGAAACCCAATGCGAGAGCATTGAGAAAATCATTAACTCAACCTTAAACGAAATATGCCCAAAAGAGGAAGTACGCCCCTGGAGAAACACTATCTCGGGCGAGACTCTGTCACTTATCAAATCTAAACGGAAAGCTCTTCGCTCTCTCAAAAAAGAAACTGACCCGAGCAAGAAAGCCGAACTCAAAAAAACATACAACCGCCTTCACGGCGAAGTCAAAGAAGCCCTCAAAACTGAAAAACAAGCCAGCTGGGAAAAGACAACAGCCAACCTAAACGGGACCCAAGATGTTAAAAAAATTTGGGACTCTTTCAAAATTCTTACTGGGCAAAAAAACAAGGGCGGTAAAGCCGCTGCAAAACCTCTTAAGAAAGAGGACGGCTCTTTCACTCGCACCGACAAAGAGAAGGCCGACACCTTTGCCGACCTCCTAAGAAAACCGCATCGCCCGTATCAAGGCACGGGCAATGATGACGCCGTCATCAACGCGATCGATGACTTCATCAATGAACACCCTGATATCTACCGTGACCCCAATTTCGACAACGAGCCAGAAGACGGGGACGATGATGACCTTGTCACCCCCATCACCAATGACGAAATCATTAGTGTCATAAAAAAATGCAAAAACTCCTCCTCACCCGGCGAAGACGAAGTAAGCTACAAAATTCTAAAACAAAGCCCAAACTCCCTAATCGAAAAACTAAACAAACTATTCAACGCATGCCTCACCCATGGCTACTTTCCCAAATGCTGGAAAAAAGCCATAGGTGTCATGATACCAAAACCCGACAAGGACCCATCCGATCCAGCAAGCTACCGCCCAATCAGCCTGCTCAGCTGCATTGGTAAGACATTCGAACGAATCCTTACCAATCGGTTCAGGGGGCACCTTGAAGACATCGACTTCTCCAAAGAGCCTATAGAAACCGTAAAGAAGGCATCGAACATGTCTACCGACTAGTCACCCAAATGGAAACCGCTATCAACAATCAGCAAATAGGCGCGGCAGTCCTGTTAGACGTCGAAAGAGCATTCGACTCTGTTTGGCATAATGGAATGCGCTTCAAATTATCTAAAATGAGACTCCCCATGAAACTGCTGAGATTACTATCCTCTTTCTTACATGATCGCGAAATTAAAGTCAGAGTGAACAACAAAATGTCTGATAGTGTCCCCCTTGAAGCAGGTACCCCCAAGGATCCGTCCTAAGCCCTCTCCTATATATCTTTTTCGTAAATGACCTTAGCTTCTCCGAAGATCGCGTTCAAGTTTCCCAATTCGCGGATGATAAGGGCCTCTGGGACTCTAACAATACGGCCAATCTGCTCCAAAAACCCCTGCAACGCGCTCTCGATGAGCTTGAACAATGGTGTGCCAAATGGAGAATAAAGCTAAACGTCAATAAAACCCAACGAATCACCTTTACTCGCAAGAGAACTAAACGGGATTTTGGCCTAAAACTTATGGATAACACCCTCCCGGAATGCAAAGAAGCAAAATTCCTGGGCATCACCATTGATCAAAAACTGTCCTTCAACAAACATACCGATGACATTGCGAAAAAAGCTACCAAACGCATCAACTTACTGAAAATGCTTAAGGGAACTTCATGGGGGGCCAACCAGTCCACCCTTCTCAAACTATACAAAGCCTTTGTGCGCCCAGTACTCGAATACGGTGTAATCATATTAACTGACCTCAACCAAACTAATATGGGAAAACTCCAGAAGGTCCAAAATCACGCGCTTAGAGTTGCCCTTCGCGCCCCATGGGACACACCCATCAAAACACTCCACGACAGGGCCGATATCCCCACCATTAAAGACCGCCTAGCCACCCTGGCCGCGAAAAATCATGACCGGTTAGCCGATAGCGAACTAATCTCCGAACTTGGAGCAATTTGTGAAAGCCGACAAAAGCCTAAAAACTACAATCAAAACTAAGACCACTCGAAAAAAAAAACTAGGGAACGAGAAGGTGAACTAACAGGCAGAAAAACAGCTTAACTGTGGCCTTCTACCAGAAAGGGCTGCCTTCACCGACTCAAAGTAAAATTACATCAGTATTAAATACTGTTATAAAAAATAAATAGGGAACGAGAAGGTGAATAAACAGGCAGAAAAACAGCTTAACTGTGGCCTTCTACCAGAAAGGGCTGCCTTCACCGACTCAACTAAAAATTACATCATGATTAAATACTGCTATAAAAACTAAATAATAAATAGGGAACGAGAAGGTGAATAAACAGGCAGAAAAACAGCTTAACTATGGCCTTCTACCAGAAAGGGCTGCCTTCACCGACTAAGCTTAAGATTAAACCTTAAGATTGAACAAGATGTGCTACTTTTATCTTTACAGTTTACATACTTTAATAAAAACTAATTCTACCTTCTTCTTTTAAGCAGGTAGACAGAAGATGCTTTTTAACCAGCACCCCAATAACCGCTACAGACAGTCTAACCGTTATGGAAACAGTCACCCCCACGGTTCCTGAACATCCTCCACTCCATCCCTAAAAGTGGTCGACCACTTTAAGGGAGGCGAGCGTTGGTCCTGCGTCCCGCCTCTGCCCCTTTTTGTAAGCGCATTGCGCATCTCTTTGTCCCAACCCAATAGGATGACAATGCAGGCCTGCCCCCCGAACCAGGGAAGTTCGGGTCTTCTTCTTCTTGGTGGTCCCCGAAAGGGGTCGTTGTTGTTTTCCTTCAAAGAGTCCAGCCAAACAGAGACAGCCTGAGGCAGGTTATACTTGCCAGTGATGGCCATCACTCATAATCATCCTCGAAGCGGCAGACTATACTTGCCCGAAAATCCAGATCGACTGCACCCTCGGGGAGAGGTAGTACCTTTGTGAGAGGACCCAATCTCTCACACTGGTCCTCACCCGAGGGTTCAACCGACATCAGCCAAGAGACCATCACGACGCAGCTGGTGACACCTGCCGAGTACCTGAAGCCGTTCCTCCTTCAACACGCCTAGACATGTGAGAATGAATCATCTACAGTCACTGAGGGTCGAAAGGGGCTTGTCCCCATACCGTCCCTGCGCGCCTTCGGCGCGCGAAATCATTCCTTTCCTTACTGGTAAGAATTCACATATTCTCATACAGGTGAGACACATCACCAACCTTGGAGAAAGCCTTTTAGTGTTCTTCCCAGCAAATCTTTGTTGCAAATTTTAGATGGAATATAAAATTTTCCTCCCTAATCAAATTTGCCTAGTAAATTTCGTCCTGTCTTTTATTTTTTTTTTGACCATTTTTTTTACAAAATTAATATTTTTCTTGGATCATAGCAAAACATCCCAATTAAATCCGCACCTTCCATTTTCGTCCCACTTTTTTACAAAAGACAAAACTTAAGTTTATTTTTTTTGTAGTCAAATAATATCTCCCCACGTAAATTCAACCTATCACAAATCGGCCCAATCTTATTTATTTTAAAGGGAATGCAGCACAGCCGCCCACCATACTTCACTTTTCTCAGACCATTACCATTTGTGTCTAGATAAACAGCATTCAAAGATATTTTAGTATTGTTGTTTCTTGCCCATGATAATGAGACAAAAGAACCTGTAAATACAGGTGACCAGTCGTGGTCCTGTTACAATATGTCGTGGAGTATAAACAGTGTTGTGTTTGTTTGGGAGTGAGTGAAGGGATACGGAAGCATAACATTTTCTTCATATAAGCAAAAACCGTTGAACACATGGGAAGAAACGCTACATCAGTCACGGTGTGAGATTGCGTTACAAGATGTACTGGAATAACCATATAAACATATTTCCGAGAATATATTATATAAATACATTCGACTTTGTTGAATGGTACCCAGCATTTTGCCATTTGTGATACCAGGAGGTGATTCTAGACTTCAACTCATCTAGTTTTTTTCCTTATAGTGCTCAGCTAAAGCAGTTAACATTACGCGTACCTCTCATTTAAAACTGACATCAGTATTGCTGATTGCTGTTATGTACAGTTGTGCTAACAATTGACTAATCGGCCTGATTGACTGTGCTGGGACTTTGTCTGGTTCACCACGGTGATCACTTAAACAAAAACAAATCAGATATGCATGTATTATAAACTTAATTACAATCTTCTCTCTCTCTCTCTCCATCTCTCTCTCACTGGTAACAGGGCATTCAACTGAATTGTTAGGTTGTAGGGCTATGCAATTAAACTAATGATTGATTGAAGGGGTTAATTAAAAGTGAAGGTAGATTGAATTAAACACTACTTGCACAAGGTGTGAAATAACATTTGGGTGGCGCGACGAAGCAACAGAAGTTTTTATCCCCCAAACAAACATCTGTTTTAACACCTCTGCACATGACACAGTTGAGGAAAAACAAGAGACTGTAACCAACATTTTCAATTATTTTTATATTTATTTTAGCCTAATTGTAATTATAACCACACGTAGATCACAAATTTAACAGAAAACAATTATGTTTTTCTTATTCAGTAACGTCCAGCTTTGGATCAATCATCCTAAAAAAAGAACGTGATTTTTCATCTCCAAAGCTGCCAGAAGTCTCCATTTAGTTTAGTTTAAACAATATTTAGTTCCAATATACATCGATACTACATACAACAAAAACATATGTGTAGATTCGACAGGAAACTGCAAGCTTATCAAGGTCGTTTCCACCAAAATACAAATACTACTATGACAATCGAGGTGGCAACTACGTATGTAATACTTTTTTATAACCCAACCTGTTGCCAATAGCTTCATATATATGTGAAAATATTTCATTCGATGGGTTATAGAGAAACAGCTCGATGTTGATTGAAAGTAACTTTTACAAGATTGGATATGAGGTTAAGTTGAGGAAGGAAGAATATTTAGATCGAAGCAAGATATAGTACTGATGTGCTGCGCTCAAAGGAGGCCTCGACGTTACTCCGAATCCAATTCGGACAATACAAACCTATTTGCTTTGGATACAGACCACATGCCCTTTAAGTTAAAAGTATCTTGTAAGTCCGCTTAATAAGATAAGGGGGAGGAACCTTCAAGTAAAAGCATGAATAACATTTGATAACAAAGACGTCAAAAGGTTAGAAATAAATTTACAACTATGTTCCATGGAGGTACTACATTGAACGCAGTAATAGACAAACGAGGAAGAGAGGTACGTAATCAACTTCAAATCCATTACCCACCCATTACCCACCAATGCAGTTATGTCTCGAGGCCTAACATATAGAGGAACAACATTTTATAACCGGTTACGATTCTGGGAAAAAGAGAGATTCGCGCACTATTACAGGAGAATTATGAACAATCTACTATAACTGTGCAACAGGAATGCTCCTCTTGGCTATTGCGTAACAGATTCACGTACTATGAATAAGAAGAGAGTTGTTGAAGCTAGAAAAATAGTCCTAAAGTATGTAGATATTTTTGTTATTGTCCTTGTAGTTCGTCCGGACGCCCCGGTGCCTGTGTGCATCAATGTTACGTGCGGCAGGAGATGAGGATCATTATTATTAAAACATCACGATAGAACTCTCGTCCAGTTCTAGAACTAATGTCTAATCATTAAACTTGATGTTAGGTGAGTCTTGCTGAAAGTCTCCATTTAATAACTGATTTCCCAGTTTTCTTTGGGGTTGGGGTGGGGTGGGGGACTCTCCCACCACAAACCACCTATCATCGCTCATACCTTTGGCACCTGCATCAGGGACGTACAGAATATGATGTGCAGTATCAACCGAGCCGCCCAGCAGCGAGATGGGGCTAGCACGAGAGGTGGTGTCCCCTCTCGTTGGACGGGGCACACTGCCTTCCGCGGAGAATAATTTTGAAATTCAAGAAAAAAAAACCCGCAATTTCCTTGACTCTGTCCGTTTGTGTCCATCATTTATAAGTTATGAAAGACATCAATAATTATGCTGTTCACTCTCTTGGGCTGGAGACTGCAGACGATCTGTACGCGACCCTCTCGCTGTAAACAAGCCATTTCACTTCAACGTCTGCTTATGATTCATCGCCATGATCTCGACCGGGAGTTCCATCTGTGAGCGGTGGGTCAGTCCCAAACTTGATGACGTTTGTATCAGAAGTGACGCATAAAAAGGAACCTGCTACCATTTTAAGCATAAGCATGTATATTCTGTGCCGACTTTCACTCTTTCATGGCACAGATGGGTAAACTGCTGTTAATCCAACCCCAGTCTTAGTGGAACCCACGGTCGATGAATCACGCGCAGGAGTGTTCAAAGTTAAAACAGAATGAGAATACATTATTTAGGTATCTAGATATATATATGTTTTTGTGAACTTATGTCTATATGTGGCGCGTTCAGTTTTTCGTTTTAGACTCTTGTATATTTTGTTTTTCGAAAGTTAGTATCTTTCCAACAAATAATAAGAGGTTTTGCGAGTCGCTCTCATCCCCGCGAACTTATGGAATCACAAAGAATACATATATAATCCCACACACCAACTGCTCATACCAATCCACATATACAGAGATGCACACAGACACGCACACAGATAGCGATGTCAGGGAAGAATGAGGAATCTGTCTAAGCTGTACTGTAGTTTTGCAGTTAGCACACCTTCCACTTGATTTGTGTAATGTTATTATTAATTTATTCTTATTATTTTAGTTACTATTTTAGTGTGATTAGAATTTGTAGGTTACATATTAACCAAGACTTGGCAAGGCAAATAATGTAAATTACACCCCCCCCCCCCCCCCCTCCTCTCCCCCAAAAGTCTTTTGTTTTGTTTTCACCCAACAATTGTGACTGAACACTAAAATCATACCCAGTGAGTGAATAGTCACAAGGACGGTGCGAACATGGCTAGAGGGGTGGTGTGGGGTGTCCCGAATTATTGCCCAACATTACAAACGTTGGAAAATCGTTGATGTAAATCCCAAGTGTTGGGAATCCAATAATACGAATAGGGAACTCATAAAAACAAATTCTAATTTGCTCCTGTCACTCTCTTTCGGTCGAAGCCAACGTGTTTTTCCATTTTTTGACCACATTCTCCAAATGTACTGATCAGCTGTTATTATGTCCCGAAATTAGGACTTCAACGTGTGACTGGTCTGGACATTTGAATTCATCGTTCCTCTTTGTATCGGGATTATCACTAGGAAGAATAGGTATTAGATGAATAGCTGCCAGTATATGGTCCGTGTTCTGTCTCCGTAAATACTCCCTCTTTGGCGGTGGGGGGGGGGGGGGGGGGGGTGGGGAGGTTCTGCTCGACATGTCGTAGGCAAGTTCCAGAGGCCTTTGGCCCCGGGAAAGAGTTTATGGCATGTCGTGCTGGGATCCCAATCCACATTTAGACAAGACGTCTAGACAAATTTAAGATGGAGGAAGGTGCCATAAAAAATGTCCACAGTGGAGACCCCCTGTCCCGCACCATAGAGAGGAAATACTCCCACTGCAGGGGTGGGGACCTGTCACGACATGCCGTAGGCTAGTTCAAGGCGCCTTCGGCCCTGTGAACGTGTAGGCGGCATGTTGTGCCGGGATCCCAACCCCCAGTAAGAAGTCTAAACGACCCACCCACCTTCCACATCAAAGACTCTCTGCCCACATACCTAAATGACCACCATTGCGTAACGCATGTATGGATAACAAGCTCACCATTATTCTAAAACTTGCTTATACCGTATCAGGGACCGATCAGGACTATTTAAAATACGCTCTGGCCTCGGAGCATATTTTTTCAATTCATGCGCCAGATTTCAATTTACGGAGTCACACTGCTGTTTGAAACACACACTGCAAGTATGTAATAGCTCTCATCATTTTCATTTAGAACACTATAGCAAACATTAATCTTCACTGTGGTTTCTGATCAAGTCTTGGCTGCCTATTTAGGCAGCCAAGACTTGATCAGAAACCACAGTGAAGATTAATGCTTGGTAATTAAGACTTGAAGTATTAACTTAAGCACTCTACAACAATGATAAATGATAATCATATATATAATACATGTAAGAGTGTCTCTCTCGATTATCCATCGAAAGAATATCAAAATATGATCTGAAAAGTTACGCGCCAACTGAGAAGCCTATTTCTGAGATTTAAGAGCCAGGTCCTGATGTTTCAGAACCAAATACGCACTGGCGCATGCCCAGGTCGGTCCCTGCGTATGTTCGGGGATTGTCAAGACCGTAGAAGACCTCTATAGTTCTATGTCTTTTTTTTTTTTTTGTTTGTTTCTGAAATATTTTTTTTTGTGCTTGGTTGGTCACCACTTTCCGCAACAAATGATGCATGCCATTTCAGTGCTGGGATAGTCGTTGGAACACTCCTCTCAAATTCCATCATTCTCCTCTGTCACCTTCATTCACAGAATATACTACGATAAGCTGTTCGGCTACAAGAAGCCATGTGCCGCTCACATGTTTTTCAATTTGCTGACATTGATTGTTTCATTTGTAAATATGTTTCTTACCTGCTTTTCGTGTATTTTATTCCTTCCAAACAAAACAACACCTTCCAACAACCTATTCTGTACTTCCTACTCCAACCTGTCTGCATACACAACCGATTTCTTACAAAATGAGACAATGTCACCCCTTAAATCAAAATCTGTCTTGTTTGCTTGATCGAATCATCCATTAGGAATGCTGCTCGATTGGGCTTATTCATTGCACGGACACACAGGGGCGCAGATTCTAAAGATACCTTGGATTCCAATTGCATAGTACTGGCGAACCGACTTCGCAAGTTTCGTTCCAAGGGGGTCAGACTGATGTTAGCCTACCTACTATACAGTAATATGTGTGGACACCCGACTGCTCAATCATTCCCCAGATTTTATCAGACAGAAACATATAACTGTAGTTCATGGAAATGTGTCTCCCTAATACACATAAGAAGCCTGCTCACTCGCCTCCTCTGTTTCGCCTCTCTCAGTGTACTTATTTGTGTTCTTCTGATCCTATCGAGAGATGTAGAATCAAATCCAGGGCCCGTATTTGCTCACAGTTCTAGCCTGAACATTCTTCATCTCAGTGTCCAAAGCCTTAAGCCCAAATTAGACGTAATCCAATGTGAGGCCTCAAACTTTGATATCTGTGCCTTTTCAGAAACTTGGCTGAATGAACCTAATTCTGATGTGTACTTACCCGGTTTGGGGGAACCCTTAAGAAAGGACAGAACAGGCAGAGGTGGTGATGTTGCCCTCTATGTGAAAGATCAATTAGGTTTTATACCTCGTCCCGAGCTTGACATGCCAAATCTTGAAAATGTATGGGTAGAAATGTCAACTTGTCTTGGATCCATACTAATAGGAGCCTATTACCGCCCTCCCAACTCCGACAGAATTCAGAGAAACCTAATTTCATCATCGATTAAAAACGCGAAAGATACTGGGATATCAGACATCTTAATTCTTGGTAACTTCAATGATGGCCAGATTTCTTTAGGACGGGGCAAATTTAAAGAAGTCGTAGATACCTTCAACCTAAAGCAGCTAATTTCCGAACCAACTTACTTTACTGAAGCGTCGTCCTCTACACTTGACTTGATAGCAGTAAGTAGTTCTGTAAATGGTATAGCCTGTGAAGTATTAGACACGTTATTTCCTGATTTGATTCGATATCACTGTCCAACAGTTGCAGAAATCGGGTTCGAAAAGCATCCATTGAGAAACTTCAAAAGCCGTATCTGGCTATTCAAAGATGGTAATTATGAAAGCCTCAACTCGGCTATCCGAAATGAGCACTGGGAGTTTGGTCTCTCCCAGAATTCCCTGGAGACTATGTCTGATGGCCTCACTTCTAAATTACTTGAACTTGCGTTCGAATACATGCCCAATAAAACAATCACAGTCACAAAATACCAACCCGATTGGATGCACGGCGGAATTAGGCTGCTTATCCGTCAGCGTAAGAAATTGTACCGACAGGCCAAAAGTACTGGTTTGCGGGAGGCATGTGCTAAATATCGTACCAAAACAAATGAGGCAGCTATAAGAACAGCAAAGACCAATTACAACTGTAAAATACAATCCAATTTAGGTAGTTCCGGTACATCGTCCGCTGAATTTTGGAAGACATTAAAAAACCTGCTTGGAAATAATCAACCAGCAATCTCTGCAATATTTTATCAAAATAAGTTCATCTCGTTGAATGCTGATAAAGCTGAAGCATTTAACGATTACTTCTGCTCCGTTGCTTCCATCGATGCCGCAAATGCATCACTTCCGTCAGAAAATGTTCCCGACAGACTAACCTTGAGTGACATAACTCTGAACCTCTCCGATGCATCCGAGGCTCTTAAAGCTGTCAATGCATCAAAAGCCTCCGGTCCGGACTTGATAAGTCTAAGGTTTTTGAAGGAATGTAGTCTCTCGTTATGTGAACCCTTTACTGCCATCTTTAACATCTTACTTGATAACTATTACTTTCCTACTAGTTGGAGAAAAGCAAATGTTACACCCGTGTTAAAGAAATCGCCTTTTAATCAACTGGTCAACTACAGACCAATATCCCTACTTAGCTGTGTTGGTAAATTATTTGAAATGTGCGTCTTTAAAAAATTATTGGGCTTTTTAGAGGAAAGCAATGTATTAAATCAGTTCCAATCGGGATTCACGCCACGAGATTCTACAGTTCTCCAGCGGATATCTACGATGAATTCTGTCATGCATTAGACGAAGCCAAAGAGATAAGAGTTGTCTTTTGTGACGTAAGTAAGGCGCTCGACAAGGTCTGACACGCATGACTTTTATGCAAGTTAGAAAAAATTGGAATTACAGCGAATCTTCTAAACTTCTTTAAATCGTATCTTTGTGGTAGAATGCAGAGAGTCGTGGTTTGTAATGAGTCTTCGAATTGGAGACCAATCGACGCTGGGGTACCTCAAGGATCGATGCTTGGCCCTTTACTATTTCTGATTTATATCAATGATATCGTATTCAATCTGACCAGCAACATTCGCCTTTTCGCAGATGACACATCTCTATACCTAATCGTCGAAAAACCCCAACAAGCCTCAGAAATCATGAATAGAGACATAGCTAAAACTGAACTCTGGGCTCACACCTGGTTAATCAAATTTAATGCACAAAAAACAGAAACGATGACAATATCGCGTAAAACGGATCGAAGACCTCACCCACCTCTCAAAATGCCTAATGTGCCATTAACAGAGGTTCCCGAACACAAACACTTAGGGGTCGTAATAAACAACATCTGCACTTGGGCGAATCACGTTGAATATATCAGCCACAAAGCTTGGAGACGCATTGATCTAATGCGTAGGCATAAATTTGTGGTGGATCGGAAAAGACATAATGTGCCTTTATAAGACCACTTCTGGAGTATGCTGACACTGTTGGGGTAACTGTACAGAAACCTTCTCAAACCAATTAGAGAAAATACAGATAGCTGCTGCCTGAATTGTGACAGGCGCTACTGTCAGTACAAGTAAAGCCCGATTATATTTAGAAACATGTTGGGAGCCCCTTAGCAAAAGAGGCGAGATACATAAATTAGTACAATTCTTTAAAATGTATCATAACTTGGTCCCAAGCTATTTAGCAAACACAACTCCCCCATCCATACTAACTAATCAGAGCTATAATCTTCGCAATAGCAGTGACCTTCGCATCCCTTATTGCCACACAAAAACATATCAGACGTCATTCATTCCGTCGGTAACCAAGTTCTGGAAAATATTAGAGACAATCATCGGCTTTGTAACAGTACCTAAACAGGGACAGTAGACGACCATCCCCGTTCATTTCAGGGTCAAAATCACCTGGAGCACAAATATACCACTGTCGTCCTCGATTCAGATGCAGTAGTCTTAACACCCACCTATACGGAAACCATTTGGCCCAGTCCCCTCTGTGTCGGAGTGGCGATCCAGAGACAAGTGACCACGTGCTCTTGGCATGTCCAATATAAGCTCAGGTTCGGGATAATATATAGGGACACCTCCCTCCAGGCATAGACTGAACTACGCTCCTATGTGGTCCCTAGCAATATTGTAATGAAGACAATCGTCTCATTTTTGAGACTGTACAGAGTTTTATTTTGGCTAGTGGTAGGTTCAACTAAATGACAGAAAAGAGGATGACCCATCCCAACATGATGGTTCCACACCATCGATTAGACGGCATGTAGCAGCCCCCCCCCCCCCCCCCCCCCCCCAATTACATCCCGGGTAGGCTATAACTCCTCTGTTCATGGATGAAGCTCTCACCGCACGATGTAGTTCCATACGTAGGGTGTGGGTCAAAAACCCTGTGTGCCTTGCCACCAGGCGATTCGGCCGACAGCTGACAAATGAATAAAAATACCTTTTGATTGGTGACCACAAATGGCTTACCCCAAACACGCTATTTCAATTCTCTGAGATCACATTGGACGTGGGAGGGTCCTAGGTGATGAGAAAAAAGAAACTTCTGTATTTTTACCAACGCAAGCGACTCTTACATAGCGTCCACCGTGTAATACTCGAAATTTCTAAGGATTGCCCACACACACGCGCTACGGTATTCTGGGATCGGTTGGACTGAGGTGCGGCCCGGATTGGCTGAGTTGAGTGAATATGAGCCTGACCGAGCTCGTGTTCGCTCGAACCAGCTGGTTTGGACTGCTTTGCGGCCTCTAATTGGATTGGATTTTTGACCCATGTATTTATATTCCCCAAACGCGGAAAGTGGCGCGCTTCGTGGACAATCCATCTTCCTCCATTGCTTCAATGTGGGCTACTTGAACTAGTACAACTATCATATATCTTTGTTGGTTTTGTATTTTTTTTATCTTTGCACTATTAAAATTAGGGGATAACTATGTTGTATTTGATTGTTTGGGGCCGTAAACGATGGTTTTACTGTCGCAAATTGAGTTTTGCCGGCGACGCGTTAGCGGAGCCGGTAAAACGGATATTTGCGACAGTAAAACCATCGTTTACGGCCCCAAACAATCAAATACAACATAGTTATCCCCATTCTAATATAATTCGGCTGAAAACGGAGATAGATTTGATCTCCCAACTATAAAATAACGCCTTGTTGAAGACAACTCTGTCAACAATTTAAAACTAAAAATACAGTCTTCATGACGTCATTTGGGAGTTCCGAACCAAATCACGAAATATATTTTACGCTGCCACAATACAAATAATTCCAAACGTTTTAGTCATTTTATCACCAATAACAAAATATATTTATATTTGTACTGACAACATTTATCATGTTTAAATGTTTGTGACAATCTGAAAACAAAATACGCCGGCTGCTTTCTCTATTCAAAGTTTAGAGTTCACCTTGTGATGTTTCAGTCGGCGTCGGAAAGCACTCGAGGATTTCCCATTAAAGTTAAAAAATTTGATATCTTTGATTGGAAGCCCTTGTTTATAATTACTTATGGTTACAGAACAGTTGTTCATTTCAAACTGTTTCTGGGAAGTGATGTCTTCTGGAATTGGGCTACTGCTATGGACATAATTGTTACAGAACGAATAGTTCACCTCTCTTGAGCAGTGGTGAATGCGTTTCTGTAGTGTAGCTGTACATGTGATGTGGTGCCACGAACGCAGGTAACAAATTAGAAAATGAAAGGACCGCTTGCACTTGAAGTTGATGTTATAACATCGCTAGCGGATCTGTCAGAAATCTTTGGCCTTGAACAATTAAAATTATTATTGCCAGTTGTCGGAGTTTTGTTTTTTTTATTTCGCACATAGCGTCCATAAATTCTTCATCGTACGAAAAATGGCTATTTATAAATTATATTTTCATCGCTCACTGCTTCCACACGGTTTCCGTTAAGACCGTCGAAATCAGTTTTTTAACACTCTCTGTCAAACCCCTATTCTGCCAAACCCCTATTCCACATTAATATTAAACTTTCCAACTTCATCCGTATTAAATACAGTTAATTACAAGAAAGATAGAGAACGTTTTTTACAGCAAGTCAACGCGTTCACAGCGTTTGTTTACATTGGATACGGTAGTTAATGACTCCAAATGGAACGAAAATAGAACGCCCACGAATACATCTTGACTTCCTAAAATAGTTTTCGACAACATAAAATTTGCGACAGGTTACGCTGATTTTACTGTCGCAAATGTTATTGATTAACCAATCAAATTTCGAGATTTATAGTAATTGTATTAGAATCAACATTTACTCTCTCTCTCTCTCTCTCTTCTCTCTCTCTCATTCTCTTAAACCTATATTTCCAATAGATCCTAGAACAAACACATAGTGGCCCAGCTCCTTGACAAACTTAATGATCAGTATACACTTGATATCTGTGATAACTGATCTAATATGTTTGTAATATTTTTATATGTATGGAAACGACAACAATAAGCCTGTGGCTTACCGTCGAATCCAATCCACATACTATTGTAAATTACTACCTGATACTGTTGGAAATAAATATTGTTTAAACTAATAATTATGCATATTACCACCAAATATAATCCGAATAAATTATTAAATATTTCACATGAAAATTTGCTATTACGCACCCCTCATACAATTGGGGCAAGGGATGTCATCAAGCAGTTCGTCTCCGAGTGTTAGGAGGATAGAAGAAGCGTAGGGATAGGGAGGCAGTTCGGAGCAGAGGGGTAGCCAAGGCTTTCTTACCCGAGAACCGCGACAAATCAGCGACTGGCCAAAGTGTTATAAGTAAAGTTTATTCCCAACAAGATGAATGTCTGAATTGGCCATCTCAACAAGACGAATCCCAACAAAACGAATTTAATTAAAATGACTGCACAGCTCATTTATTTTGAGGTTTTGGGCAAAAATGTATACGAGAAGGGAACCCCGGGAAGTGGTTTGTTTACTGTGGTAAACAAGATCTGTTCCACTGGTAAAATAGGACCCAGTCACTAATGATTGGGGTGCGAGTCCTCTATAATAGGCAACATGGGGTATAAACGATTGACTGACCTTGCTCCATGTTGTGGTCATGATTAGCCATTGAGCAGAAGTATGTGATCTTGAACAACAATAAATAAATAAATAAACAAACCAGGTAGAAAAACTCAATAAATCAACAATATATAATAAAGGAGTTTGCATCTTGTGCCATATAATATAATAATTTAGCCTTTTTAATCTATTTGCACGTTATTTATGCTTCATGGAATTGCGAGGAAAAGTTTCCATTCATCAACGATAAATTGTGGTAAGGTTCGGTTTTGAACTGCGAAGTATCCTCGCAATTTTAAAGTGTAAACCACGTGGCGATGGAAACTATGACAAGGAATAATTTAAGAAGTGAATTAAAATATTAAACTCTTTTACCAGAAGCGTTTTAACGTTTGGGGCCAGTATCAGAATTTATATAAAAATCTTTTGTTTCGAGCATGTTTTTTTGAACTATGTCGGCAATATCTTTTTTTGTAAAATGCGCTTTTAGTGTCACAAGTGAGTTTTCATAAAAATAGCTGACTGAAAGTTTCTACTGCGTTTGTACTGTATTGACAAAGTAAGTTATTTATTTGTGTGTAAGGTCACATATTTCTGCACAATGGCTCATCATGACCACAACAGTTTTACGGGTGGAGGAAGCCGGAGTACCCGTAGAGAACCACCGATCAACCGCGAGCAAAACTGTCATTTCCCCAAAATACTAACTCCACACAAGAAGGGTTAGCATTGGTTGAAGACAAGTGCACCATCAACGTGCAGTACGCCTAGGTACACAACGTCAATGTGCCCCCACCAGGGCAATGGGGGTGAAATGTCTTGCCCAAGGACACAACGCGGTTGCCTGACAAAGTAAGACTTTAGGCTATAACAACTGAACTCACTGAGGAAATACACTCTTGCGCAAGTCAGACAGTGAATGTGGGCGATCAAGAGAGGAAAAATAAAAATATTAATCCATCCATAGTGTATTTCAAACTGAGAAAAAATGCCAAGTACGCGGCAATTGAAAATGCTTTAAAACATGCCTGGTTGGCTTCACGCCAAGTTCACCCGACATTTTACAGAACGAGGCTCGTAGGCAAGGGTGGCACTCGAGGCGATGGTCGACCCTCTTAAAACAGGTTTTTATCCCATTTCCATACCTCACCAACCTGCTTGCTTGAGTGACCCCTTTCAAATAAAAAAAATAAATCTATTCACACACCCCCTCCACACACATACCTTGTGATTTTTTATTGTTTTCAATAGCAAATCCTAAGACGGGGTATGGTCAGCGTACACAAACAGTCAATCAAACAAGAGGGAACGAAAACAAAGAAGAAAAGAAAACTTTTTTACGGATTAGTTCAGTTTCATTGGTCGGGTATAAAGTGGAAGAAATGTATTTATCCCCTCTCTTTAATGTCAGCTTGATGTGTCATTTCTTGTAAGAAAAATACAAATAAACGTAGTAACGACATCGTAATGGAATAATATTGTATTTTCAAACATATTTTTTGTTTATTGGTCGAGTTTGCGATCAGGAGTTTATTTGCGTAACTATATTATATCGCTGCACCACTCGCTGCTATCCGTTGATGCATGTCGTCGGCATTCCGTTTGGAGTCTGGTTTTCCCTCTCATCTATAATTAGCCTCGATAGGCGGGTGGTGGACCCGTATATTACAAAGTGATCACCAGATGTGTTGAAGACGAGTTTTAAATGAAGCGTATATGTGATGAGGTCTGGTTAGTCCATCCCACACTAATTCGTCGAAATACAAAAAAAATGTGGGATGGACAGAGCTGGCTTAAAAATGCCACCCAACTCACCTATATATCGAATATGGCTAACTCGAATACCAAATAGAATATTGTACACGATTCGCGAATCAAGTCGATTATCAAACGAATGCATAACAATTGTTATCGATAGCTCTTCGACGAAAACATATAATTTTAAATCCAACGTGCATACAATACGGGCGCCGCGGACTGGTCACTTTCCAAGGGTGGGCAATACTGCAACGGACGCAATATTAGATTTCGAAAACTAATTATGGGAATAAACATAAAAAATTTAAGTAATGAAGAACTGGGTACAACCCGGTGCTTCATTAATTAAAAAATTGCAGTTGATGATTGTTATTACCTGGTAAACGCATGCGTGGACATCGCTGCCCACGCGTGGATTACGACCATTCCACGTGGACTGCACTGCAGTTAAGTTATGTTGCCTTTTCCGCGTAGAAAGACCAGAATATGATAATGCGAGTTGTCCGGGTTCATTTAAATTAGGAACATCCGGATCCCAAAGGATGTTCGCAACGAAAATCGAAAATTTATTACCTTTGCTGTTGCTGACATATTTCACTTACATGCATTGATGAAGATGCACTGCCAACATATTGCACATACATGTAGCATTCATTGGAAATCGATTCAATAATGAGAACTGAACGATAATCTCCAATGCGTGTTGGTATGACTCCAGTGTCTTCGAGTATTTATAGATACTAGACAGGAAGTACATGGTAATGTTGTAGGCTGAGTTGCAACAGATATAGAATAAATAGGTACAAGGGCCCGTAACCAGATTTAAACCACGTGTAGGATAAAGGTTGTAACCACTCGGCTTGCCGAGTGGTTGAAACCCTTATTCTACGAGTGATTTAAATCTGATTACCAGCCCTAGTACCTTTTTTCTTTATTTATACCATGCTCTTAATAAAAAATCGACTTTGTCACTTAAAACAGAGAAAAAAATAGACTTTCTATCGCAAACACACAGGTTTGTTTTTTCTACATCTGCACCAGTGGGCAGTACTACCGGCTGTATGTGAATGCTTGGTTGACAGATAGACACATCATTTTTTTAAACAATATTTTTTATTTCCTCAATGAAATGGGACTTGGCGAAAGGCAATGTCTATATTAACGCCGTACCCTACAGAAACATACAATACAATGGTGCAAGTGCAACTATACATAAAGCAGAAGCTGATCCAATGAATTGGAAAGAAAAAGTACCCAATATATCCCATCATCTCCTGTATATCTTTTACCTATCTATCGGGTGTGGAGGCAATCTGCTTTCATTTATATGATAGGCCCACAACAATCTTTCTCACACACTACAGCAAACGTCTTGTCAGGATTCATTTCCATTGGATAAAAAACCATTCACTAGAATCTCATTGTTTCCCTAATATATTCGTGAAGAGCGCTAAATATACTGACGTTTTCCAAGGCAGTTGTCTCCGTATCCCCATATAGCATAATAGTGATATTAGTGGTTTGGACCAATTTTGTTAGAAGCGAGTTTCTTTGTTCCGCATAGAGAGGACACATTAATAAATAGTGTTCAGTGTCTTCATATACATGACAACAGCTACAAGATGCATTATCACGTATAAATCTATCAAATTTATATCCGTTTAAATTTCTACAATTTAACCACAGCTTCGTGTGAAAGATTTGTTCCTTTCTGCTACCCACATAATCAAACCCAGGGACGACATAGTCGTTATTTGCAAGTTTCTTCTTAAAATGATCTACGGATGTTCAGTTCTGCAGATCTGTGCTTAAGCCGTACCAAAGTTTTACCACTAATGGCAGAAACGAGTTAGAAAACCTGTTCGTGTTACATTTAATTTCCCTCAACAAGTTCAAAGATCTTAGCGAGTAATAAGTGATACAGGTTGTGGAATGAGCAGCCTAATGTAGTTTGGCACGTTTGTGAGCATAATCTTATACAACGCCCTGACATTATCGTTAATTTTGAGACAATTTGTGACGTCGTCTACGCCCCTTGAGTGGTAAGAAACCAGATTCCGTATAGATAGGTTGATGACTTGCCCCCTAGTGACCCCTATTATAGTTCGTAGAGCATCCAAGTGTAGATTTTCTAGGAGTGTTGATTCAGTCTCCGTGCAACCATCCCATATAACATCGGCATAATCAAACCGTGGGAGAATGAAGTATTGATATAGAGTTTCTAATGAGTGCCTTGACAATCTGTATTTTAGGCTTCTTGGGCAGTTTATCATAGGGCTGACTTTATTTATAAGACTCTCTATGTGTGAATCCCATTGTCCTGTTTTTGAAAAGATCAACCCGAAATGTTTATGAGTGTCCGTCTCTTCTATTTGCTGTCCTAGGAGGTAAAGATGGGGGAGAAGCGTGGGATTTACTCTATTTGAAATATACAGCGATTCAGTCTTCAGTGGATTGAATATGACCTGCCATGTTTTAGACCACCGGGCTATTTTTCTCGGGGCATTATTCAAAACTTCTGCTGATAATTTTGCATCTTCGATTACTAGATGAAGTGTTGTATCGTCAGCATAAAGTCTAATATTGGAAGCAATATCTTTAACAATATCATTTATGTAGATATTAAACAGAAGTGGCTCTAAAACGGGTCTCCGTGGCATGCCAGCTTTAATGATTTGATTTTCGGATTTCTCCCCATTTACAACTACATACTGTGAGCGAGTTGTTAAGTAGTTTTTAAACCACGCGAGTAGGTACCTCTTATTCCAATAGAGTCTAATTTATGAATTAATCCGTCATGCCATACTCTTTCGAAAGCCTTACTTATATCACAGAATACTGATCTGGCTTCTTTATTGGTGTCCATATTACTAGCAATGTAGTTTTCGATATCTATTAATTTGTAAATTGTAGTGTCACCCGTAATGAAGCCTGAATGTAGGGGTGTTAACAATTCGTTTTCCACCAAGAAACAAAAAATGTGTCTAAAAATTACTTTTTTCAGAATTTTACTGACTGAACTTGTCAAAGAGACTGGCCGATAGTTTACCTTGTCATTAACTGATGATTTCTTATGGATAGGCACAACGCTGGCTTTCTTCCATAAACTTGGTAACTCATCACGTAATAGGGACAGATTAAAAAGATAAGTTAGAGGGAAAGCTAACTGTTGGGCACATGCCTTAATGATTCTGTTATTAATTAAATCTGGTCCGCTAGCTTTCTGGGAGTCTAAGCTACTAATACACACATCATCAAAGTTGATTGAATTTACCTTGCATTTTCAGTAAAATTATTATTAACCAATCTTAAATTTTATTTTAAATATATATGTGTAGGTATTTTAAATGTAAGTCATTGCACGTAGTTGATAGTACCGCAAAAATGTCGTATGTTAAAATGAACTTTCGCCTATAGGTGTAAAATCCTCTTAACCGCAGTAGAAGCTTCACCCTGGTATTGGGTTTTAAATCTAAAATTTAACATACAGTCTTTTCACAGGTAGTAACATAGGCGAGCATGGTATAGCTAACTATTAACAGGCACTGGAAATCAGAAAGTAGTCAGCAGTTAATGATTAAAACTTTGGTCCCCAAAAGTGGTCTCAAAATGAATCATGATGATACAAGTTTTTCATAGCAATATCTGCGTACCTCGAAATCGTTTCTGATTTACTCGCATTTCGAGACCACCTCAAAAATATAGAATATACACATAGTAGCGTGGTGTACCAAATGTTCACCGCGAGTGGTGAACATTTGGTACACCAAGCTATTTTGTGTATAGTTTATTTATACCATGATCGTCGCTACTATGTTTTCTCGATTTTACTGCACAGCAGACGAACACCCGTGTGAATCTGTATTTGTTTACACGAGCCCCGGTCCGCGGTACTTCCACTGCCACTTTTATTGCTGGAACGAAATGAAAAAAGAAACATGCAAATCACCGGGCCTTTTTCATTTTAATAACATACTATTTCGAGTTATGGATGTTTTACTAACATGAGACAATGCATGTTTGTTAATTTTTGGTAACTTAGGAGGTAAACTCATTTAAAACATATTAAATAATTGCTGCTTACATTTCATTCTCCGAGGCGACGAGCAATAAATTAAGACAAGTTTGTATTCAGGGTAAGGTCAACAAAGGTCAAATTGGATGTAGTTCTACTGTTGGTGTAAATTTTAACTATTGAAATCCCATTCCTGGCGTGTTCACCACTGGTTGGAGTGTAAAGTAAACATTTATGCCATAGGCTTTTTATATATAGTAGGATAGGTAATCATGGTATAAATTTAGATACTTCACAATAAAGTACGCTAAAATATCGAGACGTTATTGTGCCAAGAAAGTGGGAGAAAAAAAAACCCTGATCTATTAATAAATTGCACTAAAAAGCCCTGACATTATCGTTAATTTTGAGACAAAAATGCGTGTATTTTTTCACTTGTTTTCTGTGCTCGGTCCAAAACAAGGAAACTCCTGACTAAACACTCGATTGTCATGGATAAGGCGAGAAGATTTGTTGGGAATTTCTAGACCAGATGTCTTTTTGACCAAAAAGATTATGCATTTCTTTGCAACATCGATCCTTTTTCCACAAGGATGATTTTGCCCAATGCAAATCTATGGGAAAGTTATAAAAAATCGTCGACGACTTTAAAGTATTGCAAGGGTAGCGGTAACAGTATTTTGTACAGATCTCTTCATTGTTTCCATGCAAATCGAATAGAAGATCGAAGAGGGAAGCATTGCAGTTTCTTTCGGGGTGGTCACAAAAAAATGTGTTGAAGGAAGTAAAAAAAATAAAATATGTATACTCTGATATAAAAAAAAAATAAGAAGAAAAAAAGTTTTAAAAACTTCCTAATGATTGACTACATTTTGTTTTCGATTCATAAAATAAAGAAAACAATAGAAAAAGTGTCATCGCTGAAAAAAACCTGCAGATAATTTGAAAAAAAAGATCTGAGGTATAAGAAGTATCTCAGATATACTTTCTTTAAGGAATGTGTCAATCTCGTGGAGAAAATATTCATAGAACACTAAGCAAAAAATGTTCGGTTTGTAAAAAAAAGCAATACGAGAATCCGATCAAACGCATCTGTCACACAACGGATCACGAATACACAATCCTAATGTTTTATACTGACATTAGAAGTGTTCTGCGAAGATGAGGTAATAGATGAATGGAAGACTATGATCAAATGCAACCTAGAACTTTAGGTTTTGAAATCTATGAATTTCACAAACTAATAAGAAATCTCGCAACCTGCGGTCGAGGAACTATTCAGTTTCTATCAATGGATAGAGAATGCCCCCACTCAAATTTGGTGAAGGAAAAATGAAATAAAATAAAATGAAAAATAAAGTAAATATATTTAAAAAAATAATAATAAAAATAACTATTTTAGAAAATGATAAACGGTTCAGTTATATACTACTCAAAGTTTGCTAAGCACCAAATATTTGACACATCATTGTGAAATTTGCTTGTGACATATTTGCGATATTTTTGGTGGATGTGATTGAGGAATGTATTGATATGGTCCCCAGTGTTTACATTAGCTCTCTTGACAGACAGACGTTTCGCGACAGTCATGGAAATCATGTACCCCTTGATTTTCATGATGTTTTCGTGTACTGTCTACATGTACATGGTCCACAACAAAATTTCCTATAACAAAAGTTACCTGGTAAACATATTATATAATATTTATTCCTGGCTCATAATTGTTGTTCCTACCTATGGAAAGAAATCATTATCAATAAGTAGATAATAGGAACCCCAAGCGGGCCGTAGGCCCGCAAAGGGTTCCACATACCCAGTCAGATAAATGTGTTCCAGAACAGAATTCTCTATAGCCGTCAATGTGATTTTTGAAGTGGACAGTAAATTTCAGTGAAAAAAAACACGTAACTTCCGGTGTCGAATTGCCCATGCAATTGCAATTGGCCTGTCCCCCTCTGGGAATCAAAAGTATTTTGTTGCAACCTAATTCGCCTCAAAGCTTTGCGTGATACATTGGCCTACATATCTACACTTCAGGGGTAACCAGGCCTTCTCAACCGAGAACCGCGACAAATCAGCGGCCGGCCAAAGTGTTACTATTATTACTCGAGTTCTGACCTTCTGGAGATTTGTCAATATGCTCAGCTGATGATCTCGTCATTTCAGGTCGAACTCTCAGTCCTGATTTCGTTGCAGCTGGTCTGCCAGTGATAACCTCAATCGAAAAAAACGTACATATAACCGATAATATAACTGATAATTGTTGTTATATTGATGCGATTGTATACAGACATGCATTGACACGTATCTCGTGAAATATCAAGATGAACAGAAACTCAGTTTTTGAATTATCCGAATGTTAAGGTGTTGTAAAAGTAAGGAAAAGTTTGCTTAAAAAAAGGGTATACGGACGTTTCGTTCGCAAGCCGAGTCGTCCGCTTGTCAAGGAAAATATTGTCTGCACATTTTCTACATTTCGAACAAGACACCCACCCCCTACTAACGTGTGACATTTTCTCAGATTAATCCCAATATTCTCACATATAAAGTCTCCTGATGTTGTATTTATGTTAAGAGTGTGATGTACAACATCATCTTTAAGGTTTGAAACACAAATGATGTCATATATTGGCTGATATATTGATATGTTTTTAAAAAATTGCTCAAGTTGGAAATGCACATTATTGGTGCACTCGCCCACCCCACATCACGTTTTGCAAATTTTTGCCCCCCCCCCCACAGGACCCCCCCCCCCCCCTGGAATAATTCCAAAATTATGAGATTATGTTACGGAACGTAATATAACAAGTTTTGAAGCATTTCTTAATATAATTATAACACGTTTTGATGCGTTTCTTAATATTATTAATTCCTGTAATACATTTGCTAATAATTTTGTGTTTATTCATTGTAAAGCGCCGGTGATGCTTCTTCGACCTCAAAGTCATCTCTGTCCTAGTCACTTTGGTCCCTTGGTCATTTCGGCACCAATTTAAGTGTAGAGATCTATAAAGATCAGTGCATAGTTCATGCTTAGAAATAATGGGTAATTACCTTTATTAAGTAATGTTCAGTTATTTGTATTTACACAGTGTACAGAACAGTTATACATGACATTAAAAATTATCCATGTGTTCAATTTTACATACATTTAAGATGCTATCTGTATAAGTAAGAGATATTATTTTACTTTGAAAGTTTGCAAAGTACCGGAATATGCAGTCATTTATTCATATTGTTATGCACAATTCCTAGTCACCTTCCAGTTTGAGGTTCACAAGGTTTCGTTTTCTTTTCTTTTTTCTGAAACAACCACCAAACTGCGATTTTGATAGTACCATAAATAAGTCCACATTTTCTAAAACACAGAGCAGATTCCTTGTAGCTATGCGCAATTCATAGTCCTCTTCCAGTTCGATGTCCACGGGGGTCTGACCCCAGTACCCCACTTCCAAGGCATACACTCAAACCAAATAACATTACTGACCCTCGCTTCCTACTCTCGTAGATTTATAAGCAAATAAAATTATTCAGGTCGCAAGGGATTTCAAATCCCACATAGTCCATGTGCACCTTCGACGTGCTGAAACTTTTCTTTTATTTACTCATCATGAAAGCAAATCTACTAGACATATATCATGTATACCTGAATATCTAATTGAGAGATATAAATGTTGAAAAAAAATTAAATAGAAAAAAGTTAAAATTCAAACAATATTTGAAAATATTTAAAGAGGCCGAAATGACCTGGTATATTGGGGCTAAATTGACCTGAGGCCGTAATGACTAGGTCCGAAATGACTTGGGCCAAAGTGACTGGAATTCGTGAGAATTGCATCCAAACTGTCCTCCAACAATTTGACCCAAACTGGATACTAATCTAACCCAAACCATCCTTTGGCAATTTGCCCCAAACTGTTCTCCAGAATAGGGACACATGATTCTTATTGATTTATTTATTGGGGTTTAATGACACTTTGATAGCCAGGGTCACTTCATGTCGGACAGTTTTACAGGTGGGAAAGGCCAGAGGGAACCACCGAGCAATTAGAAACATCTAGCGTACAAACAGCACACAAGCTGGGTTACTTGGTTGAAGACAAGTGTACGATTGACATGCAGTATGCCTTGGTACGCAATGGCAGTACGTGGGCAATGAGAATGAAGTGTATTGCCCAAGGAAACAAAGTGGTTGCCGCAGGTGGGATTTGATAGAGGGTCCTTTGGCTTGCAGCCTACACCTCTAACTACTGAGCCCTTTAACCTTCAAAACTGTATCGTACCAGCTAAAACATGTTGCAGAATGACCACATGAACATTTCACAAGTACATAGTTTCATTATTAGTTTGTAATATTTGTTTTTGCTGTACAGCGGAACCCTGTTAATTGAAGAGCCACTTTGCCAATAACATTATTCAATTAGCAGGAGCATTCAATTAACAGGGATTGTGTCACTTTCCTGTATTCCAGAGATAAACTTAGCATTTATTCTATTATATTCTCCATGAGCTCTGTCAAACAAGATATAATAGATTAAATGCCTGTGTTGAATGTACTGAGGCCAAATTGGTCTTTAACCAAAGGAAAACTGGGAAGAGTCAGGGCAGTTTCTCAACATGTTACAAGATGTTTTATTCAATTAACAGGAGATTACTCTATAACCTATATTCAATAACTAGGTCAAATTTGTACTGGAGGTAAATGGTTTTGGGTTGGGAAATTATATTCTATTAACAGGGATATACAATTAAGATATATCCAATTAAGTGGGCACCACTGTATAACCCCCATCCATACACCCCAATCAAAACCATCATTCAAAGGTCTTGGATTCAGCAAATTTGATTTCTTTATTTATTGGGTTGAACAACAATTTTTACAACCAGGGCCACCCAACAGTTTTACTGGGGAGGAACCCAGCCAGAGCACCCAGAGAGAACCACCGAGCAACAATGACAAGCAACTCTCAGGCTTCTCAACATTGTAACTCCAAGCAAGCAGAGTTAGCATTGGTTGATGACAAGTGCATCATCGATGTGCAGTACGCCTTATTTCATTTGCCGCAATTGGGATGAGAACCTCTCAGCTTGTTTTGGGAAGGTTTTTTTTGTTCCAGCTTCATTAAGGTTTGTTTCATATCGCACTTGTAATTTTGTCATAATTAGTAATCATAAATCCTTAAAATAAAACAATAAAAAAATGCCTAGAATATTTAAAAAAAAAAAATTCTGTGAGGATTTGACCTCAGAGGTGATGACAATCGACCACGACTGAGACCGAATATTGTCAGAAAAAGTATGAGGGCTAAATCTTCCTGTGGCTGAATCATCATGAACCCCTTTTTTCAAACTAAATTGCCCATTACTTATAAAGCACCATAACTAAGGCAAAAAGAATACTAAGAAATTTCTAAGTCTGAAATTCTATCAATTCCAAATAAATTTACACAAATTATATAGCAAAATGAAGGATGTGGTGTATAGAACCCCAAAAGTATGTGTGCACCTCACGCACTGACACAGAGTCGCCATCAGACATCAGCGGTTCCTGAAAGTGTGCTATCGGTACCGTATTTGTACCATAACTGATAATAATGAAATAATATTTCATAAGAACAACAAACATAGGAATTCAAAATGCAGCCTCAAGGCAGCATGATGGTGAATGCCAACACTGTCCCATTGTGCTTGAAAGGGGAGTCTTTTACAAATAGGTTTTTGTTTTGTGATACTCTGGATACTCCCCATTTTTAGCTCAACTTTGACATAGTCATATTTATGGTTATGTCATAGCAGGTTGTCCGTCTGTTTGGGAACAAAAATTCAATACGCCTGGGGCTAGAGGCTGTATTTATGAACCGATCTTTACGAAACTTCCTGGGCACCTTTGTTATCACCGTGGGACGGGAACGAGTGTTTTTGGGTGCGGTCCAAAATGTAAGATGGCCTCCAGCAGCCATTTTGTACAGAAATTAGTGCAATCAGTTTTTTTGTACAGAACTTCTGTATGAAAGTTCTGATTTGAATAAATTTTTGTATGTTTAGTAAAATGGAGTACATCACATATAATACAGGTTTTTTTCTCGTACTGAAATTATGCAAATTAGATGAACTTTAATTTATTCAGTGCTACTTACATGTATACCCAGTAAGTGCACATGTCAATACGGCTCGGGTTAGGCTGTGTTTATAAAGTGATCTTCATGAAACTTCCTGGGTACCTTTGTTATCACCTTGGGATGAGAATGAGTGTTTTTGGGTGCGGTCCAAAATTCAAGATGGCTACCAGTGGCCATTTTGTACTGAAATTAGGTACAATCAGTTTTTTGTACAGAATTTCTATACAACTTGGGCTAGAGGCCGTATTTATGAACCGATCTTTACACAATTTCTTGGGTACCTTTGTTATCACCATGGGATTAGAATGAGTGTTTTGGTGGGAGTCCAAAATTCTAGATGGCCACCGGAAGCTATTTTGTACAGAAATTACTGCAATCAGTTTTTTGTACAGAACTTCTGTATGAAAGTTCTGATTTGAATAAATTTGTGTATGATTGTTTAGTAACATGGATTACATCACATAAAATACAGGTTTTTTTCTTGTACAGAAATTATGCAAATTAGATGAACTTTGATTTATTCAGTGCTACTTATACACAGTAAGTACGCATGTCAATAGGGCTCGGGCTAGGGGCTGTATTTATGAACCGATCTTCACCAAGCTTTTTGGGTACCTTTGTTATCACCTAGGGACGAGAACGAGTGTTTTGGGGTGCGATCCAAAATTCAAGATGACTGCCAGTGGCCATTTTGTACCAAAATTAGGTCCAATCAGTTTTTTGTACACAACTTCTATACGGCTCAGTCTAGAGGCCGTATTTATGAACCGATCTTTACGAAACGTCTTGGGTACCTTTGTTATCACCGTGGGATGAGAGCGAGTGTTTTTGGGTGCAGTTCGAAATTCAAGATGGCCATTAGCAGCCAATTTGTACTAAAATTAGTGCGATCAGTTTTTGTACAGAACTTCTGTATGAAAGTTGTGATTTGAATCAATTTTTGTATGAATGTTTAGTAACATGGAATACATCACAAAAAATACTGTATAATACAGGTTTGTTTCTCTTGCAGAAATTATGCAAATTAGATGATCTTTGATTTATTCAGTGCTACTTATACACTGTAAGTGCACATGTCAATACGCTAAGGCTGGAGGCTGTATTTATGAACCGATCTTCATGAAACGTCTTGGGTACCTTTATTATCACCTTGGGATGAGAACGAGTGTTTTTGGGTGCGGCGGCCCGATATTAAAGATGGCTGCCAGCTTTCACACTGTTGCTTACTGAGGTGAAGTCACTTTACCATTACCAAGCTACCTACTAAACACCAAAGGGAAGATTTTTCAGCACACTCGTATTACTTCTGCACCCATAATTCTCAAATATGGCATTAAAACCAATCACATACTAGTACTGCTTAAATCTATTTACATAATCAGAATACACCATTACACAATTTTATGTTAGTTAATAGCTGAAAAAACGCAGGGTGATATTTGCAAATCTTATTTTATTACTGGCACCAGGTACTAGTAATGAAAATTGTTGTTTGTCATCAATACTAGATCAAGTTTCTGATAAAGCTCATTATACTATTCCAATATGTTAGCTACTGTACATAAGCACACAATTTGATGTTAGTTTACCATTATACTGGTGCTTAGCCAGGATATCTAAGTTACATGTAGAGGCAAGAGTAATACACTTATCTAGTGGGAGTCATAAAGAATATGATGCACAGAATCACCCGAGCCACATGGCAGTGAGATAGGGGTGAGGACAAGAGGGTGTGTGACCCTCTCATCAGTGGAGGGGTCTGGTGCCCCCCCCCCCCCCCGAAAAAAAAGAACAAAATTTGAAATCCAAGACAGTAAAACACAATTATTACCTTAACTCTGTGCTGCCGTGGACTGGTCACCTTCCGTGGGTGGGCAATATTTCTGCGGATGCAATGATATTAGTTTTCAAACATTGTTTACAGCAATAATCATTAAAAATTTAATTAATGAACCACATGATACAATTCGGTGCTCCATTAATTAAAATTTTATTGATGATGATTTTCTATTACCTGGACAAAACATGCATGGACATCATGCACTGCCCATGCACGGATTATGACCAGCAACTGTACTGTATGTCTGTGTCACTGCTATGAGCAGGGACTAATCTAAATGGGTGGGTGTGTTTACAAATATTCATATTTTTTAACACCTGATAACAGAGTAATGTAAGTTTATAAACAACCACACCATTGACTATTAATTACAATACTCCTAATTCCTATTAAACATATATGAATGTTTATTAATTTTGTGGAATTTTTACATTGTGTATGAAGCTTATTTGGGCCTGTATGTTTGTTAAAATTGCCCTTCCACTACGGAGGACTTTTTGAAATCAGTCTACACTGAATTGTGTGGTATTCCTTTGTGTAAGACAGTGTATTCATTGTAATAATATTCATGCATAAGTTCATGTTCTTGGTTTGTTTTAGGCCTCATAATCTACAGAATAGCATGGGTGGCGATGTATTCCATCGCTTGAGTGCAAGAAGGCTTTGCAATGTTACATGCATAGCATAAACATTGTTGCACTCCATGGACAAATTTATCAATTTTAATAATATGGGTAGAATATCGGACATGAACCATTTAATTTTCGTTTTTTTAGCTCACTTCGACAAATTCAAGCAGGGCTAATCTAATCACTCTCCATCCATTGTCCATCCAGCTGTCATCCATCAACGCCATGTTTTGGTCAATTGAAGTTAAAGTTTGTGTGAGTAATGGTACCAAAGGGGTATTACATTTTTGTTTAACTCAACATGCCCAGCCCCATAGGGAGGGGGTGGGGTAAAATGCTCCCAAAATATTTTTAAAATCTTATGAACCAGTGGGTACAGTGACTTGATATTCGTTATGGAACTACCTTTTGAGGTGTAGAATCACGTGTGTTCAAACGTACTTTGTGAAGCAATATTTGGCTTTGTAATGGCAGCGGTTAGATTTTTGGTACCACCCAAAATTTCTATTTTCCGAACCGATGGTCCGATTTGAATGAAATTCAGTATGTGGTAATATTGGGTCATAAGTACTTGCCTCATGCAAAAAAACTCCTGCATCCCCATGGGAACCCCAGGAGCAAAAAATAGAAATGTTTTCAAACTCCCATGTTTCCCAAACCACTTGGAACAGAGAACTGTTATGTGGTATGAAGCATCCTTAGGACCAGTAGAATTGAATGGTAAACAAATGGCCTCTGTTGTTGTTAGAGAGTTCTGCAGAGGGCATCAGAATAATGTTGGCGCAGCATTTTTGCAAACATTTTAGAAAATCTTTTCTCAAGAACCAATGTTCAGAATCTTTTGATATTTGGTATACAGCATCCATAGAGGGGTCAGATACACGTTTGTTAAAATGAAGCCCATTCGTTCATATTTGGACTCAATGCAGGAGCCCAAATGTTATGGAGAATTTTCTTTAAAAATCTTCTTCAGAACCACGAGTCAGAATTTTTTAATGTTTGGTACCCTCATTGTTATGTTGGTCAGATTCAAGATTGTTCAAACCAAGTCCCTATGTTAATATTTGGGCTCCCTTTGTCAGCCCAAATGTTAACTTAGGGCTGTATGGGGAAGTTTTTAAAAAAAAATCTTCTTCTTCAGATCCACCAGTCAGAATGCTTTCGTATTTGGTATACAACATCTCTAAGGGGGGGGGGGGGGGTGGGTGGGGTGGGGGAGGGGGTGAGATTCAAGTTTGTTCAAATCGGGTCTGTAGGTTAAAGTTTGGGCTCGCTATGGTAGCCCAAATTTTAACTTAGTGCAATGTGAGGAAATTTCTTTAAAATTTTGTTCTTCAGATCCACCAGTCAGAATGCTTTGATATTTGGTATACAACATCTCTAAGGAGATCAGATTCAACTTTGTTCAAATCGAGTGCCTGGGTTGATATTTGAGCTCCCTATGGGAGCCGGAATTGACCAAGTAGCTGAAGAATTAGACATTTTTTTATTCAGTACCCTCAAGAGGTGAAGAGTAATCTACATAGGTTGTATCAAGGAGCTTGAGAGGGGAGCTCCACATTTTACATCATGATCAACTAAAGAAAAGGCATGATGCTTGGACTGTTTTTGTCACTCCTGAGGGGCTCAAAGATTTCCAGTGTATCCTATGGAGATGGATTGCTTAATGTAGATTCATTCTTGAACTCTTATATCGTGTTCTGTTCTCTGTTTATATCGTGTTCTGTTCAAGGTGAGCACTTCAGACCCTGTGGGGGCCTCTTGTTTATTTATTTATTTATTTATTTATTTATTGGGTTTTAACAACACTTTCGAAAGCCAGCAGCTACAAGTTTCTTCTCTCCTTGAACCAAGCGTTTCGCCCAACTGCAGCACTCATGGTCCACTGAGTTTTTAGCACACCTGACTTTCAGTCAGGGTGAGGTGTAGTGATCACTCGCCGTCTGTCGTCCGTCGTCTGTGAACATGGTGTTTGCGTCTTCTCCTCCAAAACTGCTGAACTGATTAATCATTTAAGTGAAATTTGAGATGCTTGTTTGTTATGACATTGCATTTTGATTTTGCTTAAATATCTTGTGAACCAGGAGTAGCAGATATTTGATATGTGGTGTGCTGCTTCCTTTTGAGGTGTAGACTCAGTTTTGTTTAAGAGAAGTTTGTGGGTCTTTATTTGCCTTCATTATTGGAGGACAAGTATTTTCGCCCCGCCCAAAATTTCTGTTTTTCGAACCACGAGGCTGATTTGAACCAAATTTAATTTGTGGTTTTATTTGATCATAAATAATTAATTTATGCCCCAAAATATTCCCCCCCCCCCTCCCCTTGGGAACCGCAGGAGCTAAACATAGAACAAAATTCAAAACGCACATATCTCAAAAACTACATGGCACTGAGAATTCTTATTTGGTGTGAAGCTTCCTTGGGACCAACAGAATGGAATGGTCTAAGCAAATTTCTGTCAGGTCTATCATGGGGTACTTTTTCGGGACTTTGAAAAATACTTAGTCAGCGTTCTGTAACACTGTGGGTAATGAAGAAAGCATTTAAGACTCTTCTTCACCCAATTTACTCCTCCAAAACCTTTCAGATTTCACATATACCATCTTTGGAAGGTTTTTTACACGTTTATTGAAATCAAATACCTGGGTCCATATTTGGCCTCTCTGTGGGAGTTCAAATGTTGAAATTAGTGCACTATGAGAAATATTCTTTAAAAATCTTTTTCTTCAGACCCACCAATCAGAATCTTTTGATATTTGCTATGCACCATCATTAGGCGGGTGAGATTTATGTTTCTTCAAGCCAAGCCTATATTTTGGCTCACCAGGGTTTCGCAAATTGCGCGAACGGTGATTTCATTTCTGTGATGTTCTTGCAAATGCTTGTTAAGAAGATCCATATTTACCATTCCCCCCAAAATATAAGCATTTTTTCATCAGATAAAATTTAATAAAATTAAGTTAATTTTAGAGCTGAAACGATTAAAGAGTTTTCGTGATTGATTAATCGCATGGGTTAACCTTGGTTAACCGATCAATCACTTGCCCCAAAAGGTAGCTGAATAATTGCTGTACCGTTGACCATTTATATAAAAACTTTACTCAGCATAATGGACAAAACCGGGCAGCGCCATATACAAACATGTCCATTCAAATTTTATTATATTTTCAATTTTTGTCTCAAAACATAGCTTATGACCCCTCATTGGAACAAGCTCATTGAGCTTGTTCCAATAGGGGGGGGGGGGGGGGTCATAAGCTATGTTTTTGAAAATCTTTAGTAATTCAAGAATTTCTTGTGCAAGTATCGTCTGCTACCTGCATTTGGTGAAGGGTTGAGAATGACCGTTTTCAGCTACTGATACAGTATAATGATCATGCAAGTGAACAAGTATTTTGGCACGTAACTGGCATGCATTTCTCTGTCTCATGCAATTGATGTGAGCCAGTGTGACAATGTTTGCCTGTTGTGGAGCAAGTTTGTTCCATAGTTGACCCATACAGGGTATTTTTTGTTTTTAAAAATTTGATTAACAGTTTCCATCTTGGTTTCAAAAAGTGATGATAAATAGTGAATGTAAGCTTACCCAATATGAAAGAAAAATGGTTAGCAATTGGACATTTTTGTATAGCATTTTGCGATGTGAATCCAGCCATCAAATACCCTGCCATATAGTACCGTACTTTAAAAGTAATGGTTAACCGATCAATTACTATTTTTTATCAATCAAGACATTGATCATTGGTTGGTCGATTAATCGGTTAACCGTATCAGATCTAATTAATTTCTATAAACATGATTACTGCAATAGCCTTCGATGTGGTGGTTCAACAATCTAACAATCTATGAATTTGAAGACAAATAAGCATAATTCATGTGATTAAGACACATGTTGGAAATGGATCCCACAAAAAATATATTTGTGAAACCCTGGCTCACTGTGGGAGCCTGAATTACAACTCAGCTCAAAATGAGGAATGTTTTAAAAAGACTTTTTCAGATCCAGCAGTCGGAATGTTTTGATGTTTGGTGTGCAGCATCCTTACAGGGGGAGGGGTGGGGGGTGGATTCAAGTTTGTTTAAGCCATGTCCCTGGGTTCATATTTGGGCTCATTGTGGGAGCCTGAATTATAACTTAGTTCAAAATGAGGAATATTCTTCAAAAGTATTCTTCACATTCAGCAGTCAGAATGTTTTGATATATACAGTATGCTTAGGGAGGTGAGATATAAGTTTGTTGAAGCCAAGTCCCTGGGTTCATATTTGGGCTTCCTGTAGGAGCCCGAATTGTACCAAAATTTCTATTTTCCAAATTGAGAGGCTGATTTGAAGCAAATTTGATATGATGGGCTTATTGGGTCGTACATGTAAGTACCTAATTTATGCCAAAACATTTTCCTGTTGCCCTGTGGGAACTGCAGGATCTAAATATAGAAAAAATTGAAAACGCCCATATCTTCAAAACTACATGGCACTGAGAATTTTTATTTTGTGTGACGCTTCCTTACGAACAGCCGAAAAGAATGGTCAAAAACAAATTGCCATCAGTTTTATCATGGGGAAGTTTTCTAGGACTTATGCGGCGTCATCATTTTAGTAATGGGAAAAACATTAAAGAATCTTCTTCTCATACCACTGCTCCAAAGGCTTTCATATTTTGCATATAACATCTTTGGAAGACTTATTCACATGTTTGTTGAAATCAAATCCCTGGGTCCATATTTGGGCTCTCTGTGATTAGATTAGTGCACTATGAGGAATATTTTTTAAAAATCTTCTTCTGATCCACTCTTCAGAATATTTTGATATTTGGGATGCTGCATCCTTAGAGGGGTGAGATTCAAGTTTGTTCGAGCCAAGCCCCCGGGTTCATATTTGGGCTCCCAGTGGGAGTCCAAATTACAACTTAGTTGAATAGGAGGAATATTCTTTAAAATCCAGTAGTCAGAATCTTAGGGATGTGAGATTCAAATTTGTTCAAGCCAAGTCCTTGGGTTCATATTTGGGCTCTCTGTAGGAGCCTGAATTATAACTTAGTTCAATATGAGGAATATTCTTTAAAAATCATTTTTGTTTGAGATCCACCGGTCAGAATCTTTGGATATTTCGTATAAGCTTTTCTTATGAGGGGCAGATGCAACTAAATGTTTAAATAAATTCCCTGGGTTGATATTTAGGCTACCATGTCAGGTGAATGCCATCAGGCCCTCTGGGGGCTCTTGTTTGTTTTCTGTTTGACAACATTGCTCTGGCTCTTCCATCTATATTTTTCATTTTAAGTTAGTCACTACTTTTATGTAGGCTTCCCAAATTTGTTACTGCATGTCTGTTTGTCTGTCCTTCAGATGAAATGTTTCTTTGCTTTTTATTTGCCTGGGTCAACATTTTAAATAATTTGCAGCTATCTTTCACCCTCCCCCCCCCCCCCCCCCACACACACACACAAACACACACATACAAAAATTTGGGCTGGCAAGTATTAAGTATTTTATCAAAAAAGTGGTACTCGAGTACTACGAGTACTGAGTACTTTGGACCCAGCCTATCACAAATATATTAAACATCAAAGAGTATATTATATACTTGAAACAAATACAGTACAGTGGCTGTGTACTTCTCACTTTCCATGGATGGGCAGTATTTCCACGGATACAATAATATTTGATGCCAAACACTAACTATAGGGATAATCATAAAAAATTTAAATAATGAAGCACCATGTACAGCCCGGTGCTTCATCAATTAAAATTTTGTAGATGATGATTTTTATTGACTGGTAAACGCATGAGTGGACATCACTGCCCACGCGTGTATTACAACCCGTCTACGGCGACTGTACTGTAACTTGTCCTCTTTGTGAACATATTTTCTACAATTTCACTCCTTTTGACAGAATGCATGCCTGTGGGGATTAAAACCAAAATAGTGAAAGTGCACTTGTGGATATTTGCAGCACAAGCACAGCACTAATGAATCAATATTTGATGATTTTAGGAATTTTAACAGTGCCATAAGACACCACAGTAGCAGGTACTGGTCATTCTGTTGGAAAAAATCACTGTTTTATGACTTGAGGTGCCTTAACTGAGAAAACTTAGGCTTTTTCTTACAAAGACTGCAAAATATCAAACACAATGTGAAATGTGTTCAGAAGCAAGAATGTGATTAAAAAATAATGGGAAATTCATGTCACCATCAATTTATTTATAAATTAATATAGTTTTTTTAGCTCACCTGAGCAAAGCTCAGTGGGAGCTTTACTGATCACATTCTGTCCGCCGTCCGTCCGGCGTTAACTTTACATTATTCAAATGTTGGGTAAATGTTTATTACCTAATGCCAATTCAGATTTGTTCAAATGAAGTTGCCCCCTTCTCCTGGGTGGTGCCATTCCCCCAAGGGAAAAAAATCTTCTTCTCATCAACCAGCAGTAGCAGAGACTTGATATATGGTATGCAGCTTCCTTTTAAGGTGTAGACTTGGATTTCTTTAAGCGCTGTTTGAATGGGCTATATTTGGCGTCGTTATGGGAGGGGCAAAATTTTTGGCCCCGCCCAAAATTTCTATTTTCCGAACTAAGAGGCTGATTTGAATCAAATTTTATGTGAGGGCTTATTGGGTCATAAGTACCTAGTTTATGCCGAATTTTCTTTTTCTGTAGCCCCGTGGAAACCGCAGGAGCTAAAAATAGAAAAAAAGTAAAACGCCATATCTCCAAAACTGCACGGCACTGAAAATTTTTATTTGGTGTGAAGCTTCCTTAGGACGAACAGAAAGGATTGGTCAAAAAAATTGCCATCGATTTTATCATAGGGTACAGTTTCCGGACTTTGAAAACACTTTTTAACACTGTAAGCAATGGGAAAAACATTAAAAAATCTTCTTCTATAGATCCAGCAGGCAGAATCTTTCAATATTTGGTATGCAACATTGTAGGGTGGATCGGATTCGAGTTTGTTCAAATTCGCCCCCTGGGTTTATATTTGGGCTCAGTATAGGATCCCGAATTCAAACTTAGTGCATTTCAGGCAAATTTCTTAAAAAATCTTCTTCTCCAGATCCAGCAAGCAGAATCTTTTGATATTTGATATGCAACACTGTGAGGTGGATCTGATTCAAGTTTGTTCAAATCGGCCCCCTGATTTCATATTTGGGCTCAGTATAGGAGCCCAAATTTGAACTTAGTGCATTTCAGGCAAATTTCTTTGAAAATCTTCCTCTCAAGATCCAGCAGCAGAATTTTTTGATATTGGGTATGCAGCATGCTTAGGGGGGTGAGATTCAAGTTGTTCAAGCCAAGTTCCCGGGTTCATATTTGGGCCCACTGTGGTAATCCGAATTATAACTTAGTTCAAAATGAGGAATTTTCTTTAAAAATCTTCTTCAGATCCAGCAGTCGGAAAGTTTCGATATTTGGTATGCAGCATCCTTAGAGGGGTGAGATTCAAGTTTGTTCAGGCTATGTCCCTAGGTCCATATTTGGGCTCACTGTGGGAGCCCGAATGATAACTTAGTTCAAAATGAGGAATTTTCTTTAAAAATCTTCTTCTTCAGATCCAGCAGTCAGAATGCTCTAATATTTGGTATGCAGCATTCTTAGGGGGGTGAGATTCAAGTTTGTTCAAGCCATGTCCCTAGGTCCATATATGGGCTCACTGTGGGAGCTTGAATTGTAACTTAGTTCGAAATGAGGAATTTTCTTAAAAAATCTTCTTCAGATCCAGCAGATGAATGCTTTTGATATCTTTTATGCAGCATCCTTAGGAGGCAAGATTCAAGTTTGTTCAAGCCATGTCCCTTGGTCCATGTTTGGGCTCACTGTGGGAGCTCGAATTGTAACTTAGTTCAAAATGAGGAATTTTCTTTAAAAATCTTCTTCTTCAGATCCAGCAGTTGGAATGTTTTTATATTTGGTGTGCGGCATCCTTGGGGGGGGGGGGGGGGGTGAGATTCAAGTGTGTTAAAGTCAAGTCCCTGGGGTCATATATGGGCTGTGGGAGCCCGAATTATAACTCAGTTCAGTATGAGGAATATTCTTTAAAAATCATTTTTTTTTAGATCCACTTGTCAGAATCTTTGGATATTTGGTATAAGCTTTTCTTAGAAGGAGTAGATGCAACTCGTTGAAATCAATTATCCGGGTTGATATTTAGGTTACCATGTCAGGTGAGCGCCCTCAGGCAAAAATGCATACTGAGAGGTTGGGGGTGGGGGTGGGGGGGGGGGGGGGTACATCCAGGGCTATAATTTACTCCATCTCTAGGTAAAAGAATATTTGACATCATTTGTTGAGATAAAATGGCACTTTCTATTGATATTGGTGAATTATATAGCCTCAGCCAGGGCTTATAAGAATCTGAGAATCGATTCCCGTAGAGATCCGTGCAACAAAACCAGTGAGAAACCATGTAGCTTATCGTAACATTGCTGCTAGGATTCACATGAAAAGAACTGAGTACGTTTAACCCTTTAACTAACACAAAGGCAGCAAATTAACCAATACAATACTAGCATGACCTGAAATATTGTGACACTAGCAATAAAATTTTCCCAAATATGGCTGTCATTGGAACTAGCTCTCATCAGCCGGTTCCAGTAACATCCATAATTATTACGCTTGATGAATATTGTTTATTTTTAGCTCACCTGACTGTAAGTCAGGGGGCGCTTAAATGATGACTTTCTGTCTGTCGACCATCAGTCCGTCCTGTCCGGTTGTGAACTTTACATTATCAACCTCTCATCATAAACAACTGAGCCGAATTGAACAAAATTTGATATTCATGTTCCTTATCATATATGAATTCCAGTTTGTTCAAATAACGTTGCCACACCCACAGGGGGCCCCAAGCATTTCTCTGATGACATGCTTAAGTTGTTTTCCAAAATTGAAAAAAAATCTTCTCCAGAACCATGTATAAGAATCTTTTGATACTTGGTATACAGCATCTCTAGTGGTGGGGGTAGGGGGGGGGGGATAGGTTCAGGTTTGTTCACATCAAGTCCCTGAGTTAATATTTGGACTCCATATGGGCACCCAAATATCAACAGTGCAACATGAGGAAATTTCTTTGAAAACCTCCTTTAGATCCACCAGTCAGAATGCTTTCATATTTGAAATGCAACATTTCTAGTGTGGGGGGGGGGGGGGGGGGAGGGGGTAGATTGAAGTTTGTTTGAATCGGTTCTCTGGGTTAATATTTGGTCTATCTATTGAAGCCCAAAGTTTAACTTAGTGCAGTATGAGGGAATTTCTTTAAAACTCTATTTTTCAGATCCACCAGTCAGAATCCCTTCGTATTTGGCTTACAGTATCTCTAAGGGAGTCAGATTCATGTTTGTTCAAGCCAAATCTATGGGTTAATATTTGGGCTCATTATGGGAGTGCAAATTAACTCAAAGCAACATGAGAAAATTTCTTTAAAAATCTTTTTCTTCAGACCCTCTAGTTTAATGCTTTAATATTTGGTGTACAACACCTCTGGGGAGGTCAGATGTAAATTTGTTCCAGTTTGGTTCCTGCCAGTCAGAACCCTTTCATATTTGGTATTGCAGGAAGGGGGGGGGGGGGTGCGCAGATTTGAGTTTGTTCATTTCAGGTCTGTGGCTTAATATTTGGTCGGGGGTGGGTTAGGTTCGAGGTTGTTCATAAATGTTCAAATCCATTCCTTAGAGCTTTTCCATAAAATTAGCCTTTCAAGCTGCAGTGACACAACAACCCTTGGAAGTTTGGCAGTACTTGTCTACAGCTGTCAGAATTGGAAGCAATCAGGAAGACCTATGCTAATACTCATCTGACATGGACACTAGAATTATGAATAATTTCATAACATTATTCCTATGTAGTGTCCATGAACCTTGACTAACTGAATCTGACCCAAAATACTTCTCTTAACCACCTCGTCAGGTGAGCGATTAAGGCCCCCTGGGGGAGGGGGGGGGGTAAAAATCAGTAGTTGGTGTTGTAAAAATTAAAAAGATGTATTTGGTAAAGGGTTAACATGTATTATCAGTATGCAACAAGGGTTCAATCATACTGACCTAATAGGATCCTGGCCCATAGCAGGTTTGAATTCTCGGAACGATTTCCGCAAGAATCCAAATGGATTCTCCCAAATTTAGAGGAACTATAAGCCCTGCACAACCCCAATTTTGAAACAAAATTGACATATTGTTTCATGGTGGTGGGGCCCTATTTATTTTGCTGTATGATTAATTAAAACAGATTTTGTGAAAAGGTTCTGTGTGCTGATGCAGATTTTAGTTTTATTTTGGGATTTGGGTAGTTTCAAAGAAAACTGTGAATTCTTATCCCTCCCAACTTATTGGGTAACAGAGTAGAAATTCTGTCGGAGGCAATAACAGGTTTTAAGCCTATTTGACACAGATTGGACAGTTCTCTTCAAAAGAACAAATTGCCCATGCTTTGGACTAGACAGAAGCCAAAAGTTGAATTCTATAGCAGAAATGACTCTTTCATCACATGAAAGAGGTAAATGTATCTTTGGTAGGGTTGGGTTTGCTCATAGGTTTAACTGTTGTAAATATTTTAATTAGATTTACCTGCCGCGAAAAGTTGCGCTCGGAAATTATGTAATTCCCAAAACTAAGCAGTCTTGGGAAAATATATTGTTTCAATAAACATTTGAAGAAGTCTACTGACATTTTGCATTACTGTTGAATGTTCCAGATGAATAAAGAGGATGATTTGAGGACTTTTAGAACCTAAACATTTGTTTGACTATTGGTGTGTTTTCTTTGGGAACGCCCTGAGAAATATGAACATGTGACCAGCACTTCCCTTTCTGTTAGTTTTTCTTTTATTTGGTGCATGCCCCCTGTTTAAAAATCAGAAAAAGGTTGTCTGAAGGGCAGTACTTGACAAAAAATATTTGAATGCTAAATTTAAAATGATACGACCATATTTTTTTCGCCTGAACGTTATAATGGTCGCCTATGAGAAAATATTTAGTACTGTGAAACGTATTCATGTTTGGCTGAAATTAAACAATTGCAGGAATTCGACTGAATAAACCAAAATGTTTTTGGAGTAATGGTTGCGGAATGAAATATTTCAATATGTTGGATACTTTGGGGTTCCTTCTTACGCCTTGCGTATTGTCATATTAGGCAAGAATATTATAGGCCAGCAGTAAACATAGGTGGTATCCACATTACCTGATCAACAGGCAAATATTTTTATCTATTGACTCAAGTGAATTTTTTGATTTGATTGGTTGATAGATACGTGGTATGAGACCATATTCATTGAAACCCACGATACATCCGCCCAGCCACTGACAAATTTCCCATACCCAGTGGAAGCCTCGTTCCGAAATCTACAAATTGTCCATATCCCGTATAATTTTTTTATACTAGTCATATCGGCATATTTTCATAAAAACTCTTTTGCACAAAAATTCCACAGAAACCTGTATGGCTCAACAATGGAAGATAATAGATCTCATGCTGTGTGTGTTCACACATGAAATAGATTGTACTTCTAAAACGGAAAGTCAATAGATAAATTCGTTACCCCGTGTCTGATCACGTGGTACGGGTTTTTACCTACCCGAAGTCAGCCGTATCCCATGAGGCGAAGGCCTCATGGGATACGGCTGGCTTCGGGTAGGAAAAACCCGTACCACGTGATCAGACACGGGGTAACTAATATTATTGCTATGAATACAGGTTATGTACTTAATTTCCTGAGTTGTTTTCAACTCACGGCAAATTTCATGAGCTATTCACTCCATTGAATCAATATACACATGACCTAATCAACAGGTAATAATTGTATTGCTCTGAGTATAGGTAATGTATTTAATTAACTGAGTAATAATGAGTTGACCTGATGCATGAAACCCGCCATCTAGAAAAATCCAAATAAATCTTGTTAAAAAATCACTAAATGTTTGTTAGAAATGGTCACTGCCTCTGATAAAATGCCACAAAATCTACCTCAATATGGCTGTCGTGGACTGTTCATTTTCCACGAGTGGGCAATATTTCCACTGATGTACTAATATTGGATTCTAAACACTAATCAAAGGAATAATCATCAAAAATTAAAAAAAATGCTGAAGATGATTTTTATTGCTTGGTAAACGCATGCTAGGACATCACTTCCCACGTGTGGATTACGACCGGTCTATGCCGACTCTACCATAAACATGGAATTTCCTATTATTACGATATGTTAAACTTTTTTGAGTATTCATGGCACGATGCAAGCATAATACTTTGAACATTCATCATTATAAATACTCTCTCATGAAGCTCAGTTGTACAGTGAAGTCAGTTTTTTTCTGAAAACTGAAAACTTGATAAACCTGTCAGTTCTTTATTTAAGAAATAACTGTTGTTTTCCTTCGGTTTATGCGATATAAATCGAAAATTTCCAGCACAAGCTTCACAAGCTTGTGCTGAAAATTTTCGGTTTATATCGCATAAACCGAAGGAAAACAACAGTTATTTCTTATAATTTAATCCGGCTGTAATATTAAAATATAAAACCTATGTGTACGTGAACGAAAAACTTTTAATTTTCGCATAAGACAACAGTCAAACTCAGGAAAGTGTGCCACAAACAGGTCACGTCAGTCATTGTCAAATTGTTTGTTGTTTTGATTTTCGATCGCAAACGACAGATATTTAGCAACTCACGTAACAATATCATTAAAAACATTTTTTTTAAGTTCCCCCAAAATCATGTTTGGGTATATGATCTTTTATTCGTCTCCCACTTCGGTATATTTTATGAAATTCAATTGTTCCTGAGAAATTATCATTATATTCTCGCTGACTGGAGGCGATTTACAAGCTTCTTATCCATCTATCAGTCTGCCGTCACGCCCTCACGGTGACTATTGGATTGAGTGGGCGGGGCTTCCATAGTCTTCAAAGTTGGGTCGGATGTGCGAACATGTAGCGACATTCAAAATCATGACGTGATTTGGTTTATACGATTTTGATGACGTTCACGCTGTATGCGTTCAACCAATCAAACGCAGAGGCGGGGCAAATGATTAAATTATTTAAACACATTACCAACCCTCCAAATTAACTCTCAACCAGCTACTCAATTATTTATTGTGGTTTAACAACGCTTTCAACAGCCTGGGTCACCTCGTGGTGGACAGCTTCACAGGTTAATGTTGATGTTAATGGATGCTTTTGGGATTAATGGGCCATAGAAGAAAGTCAAATTATTTAAATGGAACGTTTGTTACATAACACAAGTTCCACCATATAGATTAATGATATATCATTTTAACTAGGATCCAGTAAATTTTCTAATAACATTTGGAAAATATATAAAATGAAAAATGTAAAATGGAAATTATGTTATTTAACCTCAGTTCTTCGAACAAATGATATCAAGTATATGTCTATAGTAAATCCTGCCATTATTTCTTTTTCCACAATATTACATTATAAAATGGAACTTCTGTTGTGTAACAAAAATTCTGCTAAACATTGAAATTGTATAACATTTTTTCCAGGGTTATGGAACTTTTCTTATGACACTGAAAATAATATTAAATAATGAAAGTTCCCAAATGGAACATCTGTTACATAATGGAAGGTCATCGGAATAACCATTATGTCGGAACTTCTATTCCATCACAGTCAGACTATCCTAAATCGCCTACACCGCTGGAATTTACACTCGACGACATCGAATAATTCCACGTTTGACTGAACGTCACATCGCAGCAAGGCGTAATTGGCGTGGAGCACGACAGCGCTAGGACAATCATTGTTGGAGCAACATCATGTTTCCGATGAATCGAGGTTCACTCTCGACTTCCACGACAGGCGAAACAGAGTGTGGCGATGGAAGAACTAACGATACCATGACGTAACCCTTAGGCCGCATGACCGCTTTGGTGGTGGATCGATTATAGTGTGGGGAGGCATAACCATGAGAAGCCGAAAAGCATTACATGTCATCCAAGGGCGTGTCACAGGACAGTACTACCGTGGCAACATGATGACAGCTCATGTGGTGCCACTGGCGCGACGTCACGGCCATCGACTCATTTTCCAAGATGACAATGCAAGAGCACACAGGGCCTGTGTCGCTACAGAGTTCCTCCAGGAGTAGAACATCACTACACTGCCTTGGCCAGCTCTAAGTCCAGACCTTTCACCAATCGAGCACGTCTGGGATATGCTTGGCAGGAGCCTTCGACAATGCCAACAGCCCCTTACCGATGTCCAGGAACTAGCCGCTGCACTGCATGAAGATTGGAATAACAATTGTCAAGCTGATATTGTACGTTTAGTGAGAAGTATGCCACGTCGGATCCGAGGAGGATTTACAAGGTCTTGAGGTCTTGGGCTGAATGTGGTAAATTCTCTGGCAGACTGCCAATGTCATCTACAGCTCATTATCGAATCAGACTTACACACATCACGGAGAACGGCTCTTTTGATTCAACTGTCTAAATTCATTCAACTGCGAAGAATCATTAGAATGCCACGAGGAAAATTGTAACGGAAATCAATGCATTGCCGTTGAAATGTCTGAACCTAATACTTTCGTGAAATTTAACCCTTTGAACCCCGATGGTATCTTCCACGCCAGTTCAGTGTCACCAACTGGAGGAGTCTATATTTGTTACTTGGGGAAAAACGAATCAATATTTTCAATGTGAAGCCTTATAGCTTCACGTTGAAAATCTTGCTTGTTCTACCACACAAATTCACCGAGCAAGTATCTACTTATCGAATTCAGGTTATATCGCGATTCTAGTCGGAAAACGGCCGTTCGGGTCAAGGAGTTAAAAGCACAACAGAAGACTGAAAGTACTTTTCGTCATGTATGTTTCACGGTAAAAATGGGTTCGTGTCGGCCCAACGATAATCAAGAGTTACCAACAAATATCAAAAACATGTATCGTCGGAATATTGATTCTTCATAAAATGTTCTTTAAACAGTCGTATTCTTCGGGCCTGTTACCAAACATGGAATGTTCGAGTCGACCGAACATCAAATTTGTGCCAAGTTATCCGAAACCAGGTGCCCAAGTGCGGTTTCGTAAGATTTATTTCCAGTTCATAATAGCCACATTAGGATCGTTTTGGCATTGTACTGATGATTTATCCACACATTCCTGCTACCATTCGGCCAGTTCGTACGTTAAAAATGCAGTACACATGAACGCATGGTTGAATAGGGGACAAAGAATCTGTATGTACCTATGATTGCTTCGCTCCCTTTTTGACCTTAAGCTTGGCACTGTCCGATCTTGCCTTATCATGAAGCGATGGATGCTTCTTACTAAAGTGTACCAGAGGTGAGATGTGGTCCCTGTCGCTTGTATTTAGTATGAAGTCTTACATCTATTACACGTGCGTGTAGCCATGGCTTTATTCACTGCAATATATGAGTGTATTACCGATGACATTTGGAATCACGCGACACGCGTGGTTCCAAATGACATTGGTAATATACTGGAAGTTCCATGTTGACGATATGTGATTGCGGTTCGCGCTCAATTCCTCGCATTGTTCTGACAATGAAATGCAGTATTAAATGCACGAATGTACGTATACCGAGTCATTTATTAATAATTTAATCATTTACCCCACCTCTGCGTTTGATTGGTTGAAAGCATACAGCGTAAAAGTCGTCAAAATCGTATAAACCAAATCACGTCATGATTTGGAATGTCGCTACACGTTCGCACATCCGATCCAGCTTTGAAGACTCTGGAAGCCCCGCCCACTCAATCCATTTGTCACCGTAAGGGCGTGACGGCAGACTGATAGATGGATAACAAGTTTGTTAACAAAGATCAATGATCGATTTTTCATCGCCTCCATTCAACGAGAATATAATGATAATTTCTCGGGAACAATTGAATTTAATAAAATATACCGAAGTGGGAGACGAATAAAAGATCATACATCCAAACATGATTTTGGGAGAACTTAAAAAAAACGTTTTTAATGATATTGTTACGTGACTTGCGAAATGTCTGTCGTCTGTAATCGAAAATCAAAACAACAAGCAATTTGACAATGATTGACGTGACCTGTTTGTGGCACACTTTCCTGAGTTTGACTGTTGTCTTTTGCGAAAATTAAAAGTTTTTCGTTTACGTACACATAGTTTTTATATTTTAATATTACAGCCGGATTAAATTATAAGAAATAACTGTTGTTTTCCTTCGGTTTATGCGATATAAACCGAAAATTTTCAGCACAAGCTTCATAACTCGCTTAGCGACTTATGATTAAGCTTGTGCTGAAAATGTTCTGTTTATATCGCATAAACCGAAGGAAAACAACAGTTATTTCTTAAATAAATGTTTTTTTCCATATTCGATTTGTATTCGTGATTTTATTTTCGACTCGAATTTGTTGATCGACTCGACTTCGACTCGAACAATAGAATATCCACAGGGACCTATGTTGGATGCAGTGAAATCATTAAAGATAAAAATAAACCCATAGTAGCTTGGTGTACCAAATGTTCACCACGAGTGGTGAAGTCAGTGCTGTTAACCGCGAGCCTTCGGCGCGAAGTTAACACCACTTCACCACGAGTGGTGAACATTTGGTACACCAAGCTACTTTGGTTATATTTTATTTATACCATGATCGTCAGATTATTAAGAGTCGCTATTATTTTTTCTCGATTTTACTGAACAGCAGACGTACATACGAGCGAATCTGTTTTTGTTTACACGCGCATCGGTGGGCGGTACTTCCGCTGTCAATTTTATCGCCGAAACGAAATGAAACAAAGAAACTGAGACTTTTTCATTTTAATAACATAATAACATACTATTTCGAGTTATGCATGCTTTATTGACATGAGTCGATGTATGTTTGCTAATTTTTGGCGAGGCGACGTGCGATAAATTTAGACAAGTTTGCATTCAGGTCGACGTCACCAAAGGTCAACGGGGATGTAGTTCTATTGCAGGTGTAAATTTTTGCTACTGAAATCCCATTACTGGCGTGTTCATCACGGTTGGTGTGTAAAGATGAAATTTATGTCATAGGCTTTTCATGTTATTTATTTATTTATTTATTTATTGATGTTTAAGGTCACATATTTCTGCACAATGTCTAAGCATGACCTCGAGAGTTTTATGGGCGGAGGAAGCCGGTGTACCCGGAGAGAACCACCAAGCAACGGCGAGCAACTGTCAGCTCCCCAACATACTAACTCCACACAAGCAGGGTTAGCATTGGTTGAAGATAGGTGCACCATCGACGTGGAGTACGCCTTAGTATACAACGTCACTGTGCCCCCACATGGGCAATGGAGATGAAGTGTCTTGCCCAAGGACACAACGCGGTTGTCGCAGGTGGGATTCGAACCGAGGACCTCTCGGCTTGCAGCCTGCACCTCTACCTACTGAGCCACATCGCCCCTAGGTTTTTCATGTATAGTAGAAAAGATAATTTTGTATAAAACATTTTCGTTGCGTCTTTTCTCGAGATGCATCAGTAGATGAGAAGAGTTCAAAATGTTGAATATAGAAGATTTCTTAGGTCACGGTGCTCACTGGGTAGCTTTGTTCAAAACGAATAAAATAAAAATGATTATTTAGAGAGTTATGGGATAACACCAGCCGAAGAATTGAGTAAATATTTGAAATCGCCCATACATTACAACATGGAATGGGTAGAGCCTCGGGTCAAGTGTTTTGCGAACACTTGTGTCTGTACGTTCTCAAGAGATGGTCTTTGGGAGGTCATTTTCAAGACTTTCTCAATGATTTACACTGATTAAATTTTCTATGTCTATATATACACCTGAAACTTAATTAAGCACCCCCTGGTTTTTTCGAAGTGGTTTTAATAGAAACTGTCATTACTGTCATACCATCGTTCAGATGGCCAAAAATGATTGTTGAAAAGAATGGCCTATTGAGAAACGAAAGACAACACAATGATGAAAATGTGTAGTATTTTAATGGCGCTAATCACGCATATCTGTCACTAATATTTTTGATGGAAAATGTTCTCTCGACAAGAATGGTGCAGGAACGGTCTATGTTAAAACAATGCCGGTAACTACTGACAAAAAAAATGTAACTTGTGATCTCCTGAACACAATAGCAGTGTCTGGCGTCAGTAGCGGGTGTATCCACCACGTCACCGGATGACAGCCTGAACCCCCCTCCTAATGCTACCTGTGAGCCTTCTGACACGTCCCAGAGGCAACTGCGGCCTCTCCTCACGCAATGCAGCTTCCAAATCGGCCACATTTTGTACAGGCGGATCACTTGCGTTCACACGACGTCAAAGACAGGCCCCGATGTGTTCTATGGGATTCAAATCGGGGAGTGCTCTCACAACATGGGGACGATGTGGCCTTGCATTGTCGTCCATGAATACAGGACGAGTAGCCAACGGGTGGTTGTTAAAATGAGGCACGACAACCGGATTGAGAATGCCCCGGATGTACTGATGACCTCTGGGATTCCCACGTGCAGTCATCATATCAAGTTTATAATCTATCCCCAAATCAGTACTGGTCCTCAACCCTAAGGAATAGTAGGTCTGATGTTCCTGGGCACGTAAGCAGTATTTCTATTCCCCCCACACTTTCATTCCACCATCTGTGAGGTTAAGCAGGGAGGTACACTCGTCTGACCACTGGACTCTCCCCCACGTCCTGAGATTCCAACGTTGTTGTGCCATACACCATTCCAAACGTCATCTTTGATGCTGATCAGACAGAGCTGGACGCTTGATGACCCTTTTGGATGTCGGACCTAGTGTTTTTAGACGGTTTCGGACAGTTCGTTTACATAAACGCCTGTTGGGCGTTTCAAAAGAGACATGCCAAACACCGATTGTCCCGAGGAGAAGTCTTTTGGGGGTTGTGCAGGCCTTAGTCGGTCCTTAACATCGTTGGTTTGTTGATGTTTTCGGACAAGTCTGCGGATGACAGAATGGCAAGTTGCTTTCCAATAGCTTTGATGGACATGCCTGTTGCATGCATTCCAACGATTTGCCATCTTATTGCCTCTGACAGTCTCCTCCTTGCCGTGTCAACATTTATTGATAAAAGAAGTGACAAATTTTCTTGTTTTATACCCAGATGTTGCATGTGGATGATAGTGTTTTTTTGTGACATTCGTGGGAGGTATGCTTCACGTGGACGAGGGGGTGTGTTTAGGGTATGCTATCAACCAGAAAACCACGTTTGACTAGATGAAATGTACTGCAAGACATACCAGTCAAAACAAAAATAATAGTTAGTAACAGGCACTCAACTGCCATGAAACATTTTTAGGATGCTTAGTTAAGTTCCAGGTGTATATATAGGAAAAGAAAGAAAAACAAATAAAATAATAGAATAGAAGGCCAAAAGAAACAAAATGACAGTCGATAAATCGAAGATGTGAAAGAAGTTTCTGTGCAAAAGAGAAAGACTACAGTACGATCGCCGTGGGCTAGTCACTTTCCACGACGTGGGCAATATTTCCACGGACGCGATAATATTAGACTCCAAACACTAATTAGAGGAATAATCATCAAAAATTTATTTAGTGAAGCACCGGGTATAACCCGGTGCTTCATAAATTAAAATTTCGCTGTTGATGATTTTTATTACCTGGTAAACGCATGCGTGGACATCACTGCACACGCGTGGATAACGACCAGGCCACGGCGACGGCACTGTAGCATCGACAGTGTTGGTGGTGGAATATCCGAGGCTTACTTGGACGATCATTTTGTCAGGAGATATGAGCTTCCACAAGAACCGTTGGACATGATTTCTCATATGATTTATAATCTCTCCGAATCAGTGGATCTCTGCGATGCTGCCACTAAGGATTATTCGGATAAGAGAGAAGCCCATTTTGAAGACGTTTGAGAGATAATTACATGGATGGGGACATGAACGTCGCTCTAGACTTTAAATCGAAACGAATGGTGAACGTTGGCGATTCCGTGGTCCCGACCGATGGAGTCACGAAACATTATGCAGATAATTTTCACGCGTCTTACAGTAATCATCTGAGAGAACGTTACATCAACAAGATAATGAATTCGGAATCGTGTGCGAATGCACATAATACATCAAATCTAGCCAAACCCACAGATTCCAGAGATGCAACATCTAAGACATATGTAGACGCTAGGGGATCATTGAGGAAATGACCAATAACGAGCTGAAGACTGATTTGGATGCCGGATTGAATAACATCGCCAAACTATCGGAAATCGTGGACGGAGATTCGAAATCATCCATGGTCAATAACGGCTAAGTGGATTCTGCCCTTTTAAAATCTCAGACCTATCTCGAAAGGCACGTGGACCAATTATATCTGAACACAAAATTGGGAAGATTGACGAAGTCAGGAATCGACATGGGTGGTCATAAACTATTTGGTCTAGAGCCCGACCCAGAATTCGGATCCAGTGTCGTCAGCGGAGACTAGACGACATTAAATTGTTTAATACAAGCAATAAAGTGGAAAGTTCGTTAGACATGGGAGGTCATAGAATCGAGAATCTACTCTCGAGTGCCTAATAATAGTACAGGGCAAAATAATAGTACATGGCGGAAAATTCTCTGAAAATTAATAATAGTATAGGGTCGAATAATAGTATAGGGTGGGAAATTCCAAGATGTGAGCCAGCCGCTATGCGCAGAGCCATTTTTTAACACAGAAGTCTGATGCTCTTGAAGTGGTGAAGGACTAAATTACTTTCGGTTATCATAATTTTCACATGGATTTGACTTGTTGCAATTTATGGGAGAGTGCCTCTCCCATAAATTGAACCAAGGCAAAGCTTTATAAACTAATTAATTATGTTTCAGTGATGGTATGAAGCACATCCACTGGGTATAAGGTCTTAAAGTTATGTTAGCAGTACGTCAGAATAAAGCCCACATATATGCTTCCAGCGCTCTACCAATTAACATTTCCATTGCATCCTGTGTTTGCTCGTACGTAACATGTACCTTACTAGTTTGTTTTGGTGAACTTCCTGAGATAAGCGGCCGCACTGCACGTTCGATTGCTAAAAATTAATAATCATACAGGGTCAAATAAGGATCATACAGGTAGTAATTTTGTTTTAAAAAGAAAAATCATACATGTATGATTATTAGACACTCAAGAGTACTGGATCTCGTACGATGACTGATCACAATGGTGGAAAATATGCGAGATAGTTGATAAATGTGTGGGTCGCGCAGAGCGGTGCATTAGATTCCGGCAAATCTGTGCCCCTTCGAAAATGGATGAAGTTGACCTCTGCACAACATGATAGGCCATCCCTTGCCAATTGGAGGAAAGATCATTCTAATGTCTTGGACTTCTACTCACATGGTGAACGATGCTAAATCCAACGTAGTAATGAGCGGCGAAGAAGACGAAATCTATAACCCTAACATTTTCACCATGCCTTTGCAAGTCGAATTGGGGAAGATAAAATTAAGTTCAACTTGAAGTCCGTTTCATCTAATCGCAAAGATGCAACTTCTGCTGTGTCTCTTTTGATAGAATGTGATCCTTTGAATGAATAAATAAACAGGTAAAAATATACATGAATAAATAACAAAAATGTCAAAAAAGAAATGATTCACATTCCATTTTTAATCGATTGTTCAAACGACACTGCTCACAATAAAAACAAACATGTTAACAGTTGCTAACGTTATTTGAAGGTCAAGGACGTTTGATATATAGGAAAACAAGTAACGAGCGAGTACTGGTCGCGGAGAAGAACTAAAATGTCATATCTGACATTTGGAAGACAGATTAACGAAATTGTCGTCTTTTTTAACAAAAGAGCTAAATTATAAAAGAAAGATAAACTGCGCCCGATGTTTCATTTCGAAGAAAAGCACACCAAAAATACTGATTTTAGTTTTGCACAAAAATCAAAATATGTTACTATTTTAAAAGCCATTTTCCTATTTTGATTTTCAAGGAACAAAAATATTTATTACTGGGGATTTAAAAAAAAAAAAAAAAATAAAAATAACTGGAATTTAATTTTGCCCAAAAAACAATTTTTGGCCTTTGTTATTTTTTTTTATTTATTCGATACAATTCTTTTTACTTTTATTTATTTAATTAATTTACGTATTATATATTTTTAAATTTTATTTTATTTACATAATGACAGACATTTTATTTCCATCTGATTGCAATAAGTCTGTCAAAAATGATATGGCCAATGCTTCCATTTTGGCGGGTGCGTTTCATGATCGGAATGTCTAAGACGCTATTCTTGAGTATCTTGCTGTATTTGCTGACGGCGTTGACGTGCAGGGGTTAGAACTTCATATCGTCTATGGGACTGATTTTCGGATTGCTTATCAATTCGTTCATATGGTGATATTTCGATCTGAAGTCCGCCGCGCCGCTGCACATCCTACGGAATTAATTCTTATCAAACAAGACATTATAAGTTGTGGGGCTTTCAGTGAGCGGATATGGTGTGATAAAAGGCGAAGTGAGATCAATATTAGGCGAGGCCTTGGCCTCGCCTAATATTGATCTTGCTGAGCTTTATATCACACCATATCCGCCCACTGAAAGCCCCATAACGTATTAATTATGCCAGTCCTTTGAAAGAGACACAACCATAAGTGTGCCCTGATTCCTAGCGCGAATTTCCTGGTTTTACGTCATGTGAAGGCCACGTTAGTAGCAGGCGCTGAAACAACGGAGTTTTCTTCTAAATAAACAGGAATTTATATTACCAATTCACAACTTTAATTCAGTGTTAAGTACTGGAAAAATAAAACAACCGGAGCAGATGGATTAACAATTCTTTCAAGAAGGTAAGTGGGAACAGTTTCATTTATCATTCGCCTCACACAGTACCAGTTGGCTTTTATACATGTCGTTTTAGTGGTTTATTTATTGTACTTATTTACATTTGTTTATTTAAATTTCTCAAAGACTGGAAGAAACGTATTATATTTGTACGTTGCTCAACAGACACACACGCGAAATTATTTGTTGTTCGTTGAACACGCGAAAAACATCATCGAAGCGAGCGTTGGATGTCAAAAACAAAATGTTGGAACTGACCGTATATAAGCTCTATATACGGTCTGCTCGATGATACACAGTCTCATATACGGTCACTAGATATTGAAGCTGACTTGTCAATAACAATTACTGGAATAATAATATAATATATTGTCAGATATTGGCATTGAGCATCGCGTGCATGTTTCTCACGTTGAAATAATCGTATAACGGTGGATTCTTTTCATGCAAACGTCGGTTTGAAAGCCTATTATTATCAAACGCGGCCGTTCCGAAGAAGATTTCACCGTCAGTCGCCAAACAAAGATTCTTGTTCTGAGAATGCTCAGTGTATCTTACCGTCTCGTTCTGAATCCCACTGGTAATGGAGTTTTTGATTCGATAGTCTCGCAGAGTTTGAATATTTCTTCTTCGACCAGCTTCACGTGTGACAGGAACCACGTTATCTTGCCCTGTTTCACTCTTCCGACATCCACGTCGGCAGCTCTCAAGATAGCACCATCGTATCCTTTGTGTACTAGGGTGAGGTTGTGTTTGAACCTGTATAGATTCTTGTTGTAATCATCAGCGAATCCGAAAATGTGTTTTAAAAGTATCATGAAAGAAAAAATCCTTTGGGACCCGAGGCCTGAACAATGTGTTTCTGTCTCACCCCAACACCCATGTTGTGGACACTCGCTTCAGGTGTGGTGTCATTCAAGCATTATTGATTGAGTCCTCTAGATCTGGAACAGGCTTCGGGATGTTTCAAGTAAATTTCAGTAAATATTGATATCAAAACGTGGAACATCACAATTGATTTCGAGACCGATTTTTGGGACCAAAGTGTCAGTGGCCACGATAGCCCATATACAATCTATTGTCCTTAAAAATTACTTGCTTCTTAATTGGACCCTCCTTGCTCATCTAATACATTCAAGGTAGATAACTTTATCGAAAGTAGATTTTCATGACGATAAACATCCAACTGTCGGTTGCTTTGTTCGCATCACACGAGCTATTTAAGCATCGGTCCTTCCATCAACCTGTGTCGTAGTTAAATACAATAAATTAAGTATAAACGGTAATCAAAAAACAAGATGAGCATGGGCAGATCTTTACCGAAAACGCGACATTGTGGCGAAATAAATACACAGAATGGCTCGACGTGTGAATGCGTTCGCCAACACGATAGGGGCGCTAATGCGGGATTATGAGCGCCGCATTCACGAACGCATTCACACACCGTAGCGTTCTGTGTTTATTACGTGTCTCTACGACATAGAATCCACTTACAGAAAAATTCAAACATCGCACACTTCTCACGTCTGCTTGAAACAAAAACAAATCTCGGGTGTGATCGGCAAACACTTGTAACATATAAATACGTAAAGAGAAAATATAAATGGAAATTGTGCCCACTGAGGTTATTTGTTCGGATGATTAAGACATTAGCTCCCGTTATATGAGAGATATTCACTTCAAAGTAAAAAGTGTCAAAAGGGTGTTATGAATTCCCCCCGCGTTTATATAACAAGCTTAATTTTGGTGAATTTAAACAAAACACTTTCCAATTGGCATTTGATTTATCGAGTATCACAGCAGCTTCCTAAATGATTTGGGTCTGAATGCGACGTCTCAATTCTCCGATTACGAAAATGGACGGTGTTTTGTTCTTTTGATGAATTCATGATGTGAGGTGAAAAAAATAGTCCGTGTCCGGAAATTTGTATGAAGCATGTCTTCCGTACGGATTTGTAAATATGGAACTGGCGGTAAATTAATGGGCGTGTAAAACAATGTTGGGTATTGTGGTACGTTTCCGGGCGACTGTGAATTCAATCTTTGTTCTCGCGGGGAGGGGGGGGGGGAACTCAGTAGGTAAAGGTGCGGGCTGCAAGCCGAGATGTCCTATGTTCAATCCCACCTGCGGCAACCACGTTGTTTCCTTGGGCAGGACACTCCATCCCCATTGCCTGCGTGGGGGCACGGTGGCATTGTGTACAAAGGCGTACTGCACGTCGATGGTGCACTTGTATTCAATCAATGGTAACCCTGCTTGTATAAAGTTAGTATGGTGGGGAGCTGGCAGTTGCTCGGTGGTTCTCTCCAGGTACTCCGTCTTTTTGTCGTGGTCATGCTTAGCCATTGTGCAGAAATATGCGATCTTAAACACCAATAAATCAATAAATAATAATCTTAGTTCTCACTGGCTATGTTATAGATAGGATTATTCATTAGAGGTGTCTTTCTTTCCCAGAGTAGCCCATTATAAAGATAGACTTCCAACTCAGCTTGTATGACTCCAAACTCAGCCGATATGAACCAAGTTAGAGTTGTTACCATTGGTGCGTTACAACGCGCAACCGATTTGGTTACATATAAATTGTCCGTTGTTATTCATCGAACGCAATCGGGAAATTTGGCGTTACCGGGTTTTATGAAGTAATTTGAAAAAGTGAGTTTCTGTGTGATGCGGGATTAATGATGGCAATAAGTAAGGATCAGGTGGATGGGGGTATTATTATCCCTGATGGGTGAGGGTGTGAGATTGGGAAATCTCGCCCGTGGACAAGATATTTGGGCCAGACATGAGGCTTACGGAGTGTCTGGATCAAATATCTAGTCCCTCCCGAGGGTGAGATCTCACACCCACCCCCATCAGGGATAAGTTTTCTTCCCACCCCCTCCACCAAAAACACTCTGACGGCATCAACAGTAATCTAGGGGAACGTGTAGCTATATCGAACAATTTTGTTGTCCATTTCTGAAAAAACTGATTTGCTTTTCGGAAAAAGTGCACAAAAGTTATGCATATACCACAGGTATATACCGCGAAATGAAATTTCAACGCCGGCAAGAGAGGGGTTAAGGATTTGTAGCGAAATAACCATTGGCATATTCCGATGACGTCATATTATGAATTCAGCAATGAATTCGTATAACTTTTCTACGGGAATTTCGTGCAACTCTCTCCACGCATAATGGCATTCACACACAAATTCCTATAAAAGAGCCTAGGTGGTTTGACCATCACCTTCTAGACGGGTTTTCATGTGGCGGATAGAGGACGGCCTGCTCAATTGGGCAGGTTTGCTGGTTCTAAATTAGGAAGTTTGCTCAATTGATCCGGTTTGCTGCTGAATATATAAATACGCAGCCCCGGACCAAAATGGTCAATCATACTAATACCACCAGGCAGGCACCTTGTTCTCCCGTGAGGTGCGTTCCGAAGGCCCCGGCGGGAAGGAATCCTGGCAGTTGAGAACCGACTGGGCCCCGGTTGGGGCAAATATCCAGAGTAATATGTCATATATCCGGACACCTCCCATTTGGAACACGGGATCCCATTTTATGGAGTAGGATAGGAATCCCATTTAACGGAATCCCTTTTAAAGAATCCCTTTTGGAAAACACCCGTGGCTATGGAATCCCTTTCTGGTCGTATGTGCCTATGTGCTAGGGCACATTGTGTCTCATTGTGCCTTTTCACATAAGCACATATCGGCACATAAAGCATGTGCTTATGTGCTAGGGCACATTATGTCACATTGTGTCTTTTCAAGTAAGCACACATGACAAAAAAGGGATTCTCCAGAAGGTATCCTAGATAGGTATCCACAAATAATACAATACCAGGCCATAGGTATCCTCAAATACCCGTATGTGCCTATGTGCTAGGGCACATTGTGTCACATTGTGCCTTTTCACATAGCACATATAAGCACATATGGCACATCCAGCATGTGCTTATGTGCTAGGGCACATTGTGTCACATTGTGTTTTTTCACATAAGCACATATGACAAAAGGGGTGCCGAAGGCCATATGTTTTTCCAAAAAGGGATGCCGAAATTGGGGTGCCCGGGGATATTGCCATTGGATATAGAGGTGATGAGGATCGGATACAACGTCGTTGTAATAAGGGGAGATAGCTCTGTACGATTAAGTACAGGTTATGGGAAATCAAGCAATCTGATTGGTTAGCAATGATCTATATAAATGATCTAGATAAATGAAACAACAAGAGTGCACGGAATAGGGTCAGAAGTTACAAGAATAGACTAGAATAGCTAAATTGAGTAAAAATAAGCAAAGCTGTTCGAGCTGATAGGCTCTTCTATTCTACTGGAGTATACTTCAGAACAAAGGAACACGCCTAGGTAGACGTAAACTATTGCAAATATACATAGAAGCAGAGAATTCTGAAAGAATTCGAAATAGTAAAACTTGTCGGGTTGTTTGTGGTAATTCTACGAAACGGGAAATTACTTCTGTTCAATCGAACACACCCTCCGAACATACCCCGTCCCATTGCGGAAAATTGGGTAACATAGCAATCACGTGATACCATAGAAACCAAGATGGCGGCCCCCAGTATACAAAATGGACGACGGAAACACGTATCACCCTAACAACACGCGCTGCGCGCACTCACACAACTTATCACTACGGAGATGACGTCACAACAAGGCCGCTCACGCGTGTTGCCATAACAACACAACATGTCGGCACTGGGTTACGTGACTATGACGTCACATGAGATCATCCATGAGATCATCCAAAACGGAGGTGTCCGGGTACATGACATACTACTATCCAGGATGGAGATCAGGTCGTAAACACTGATTTGGCCCTGGACTCCATCATGGAGATACCTGTTCAATACACTGCTTTGGCCACAACTCCGGGAGTAGACGAATGGTCGGATGGCCCGTTCTGACCAATCGAGAGCCCCCACCCCAAAACGTACTGGGTGTCACGTCGGGGCGCACTGGATGGTCATTCAATCAGTCATTTCATTTATTTCAATTTCGTCACTGATACGGAGTGTTGACTCTCAATGTCATTTTTAACCTTTTTAACATACACTGTTTTGTTGCGCTGTCTGCTTCAATTCTTCGTCGCCATTGGCATAGCTCAAGTTACACAGAATGATTGGTTGAATGACCACCACGACCTGGCACTTCCCAAAAACTCCACGGGTTAATCCCCCGGCGATATGCATTAGCATCAACGTCGGGGGAGTATACTCTTCATGTGCGTCTGGTTTTGTCGCCACCTCCTATTAGGCTGGGGCATACCCCCTAAGTTGGGCTCGAATTAAGGGTAGGAGGCATGAAGTGAAGAATTGAACAAAAACAAAAACATGGGTATACCAAACAAAAAAACAAAACGAAGTCGTGAAAATAAAACAAATACTGACTCTGACTCAGATACGGATTTGGATCCCGTTAAAATTAAAAAGAACTGGACAAAATTTATTATTGTTCGTGGGACGGAAGAAGGAAAAAGACCATCAGACATTAACCCGTTTGCCCCTGAGAAACAATAAAAGGTTTTGCTGGCACGGTGGAAAATGTTAAAAAAATTAGATCAAGAGGCTTGCTGGTAGAATGTGCATCAGAATTTCAGGCTATTAATTTATTAAAAAAATGGAAAATTATGGATATGGCAGTCAAAGCTTTTCCACATGAAACACCAAATAGTAGCAAAGGGGATGTTGGGACTAGAGAACTCACAGGCATCGATGAACTGGAAAGCAAACTAGAGTAAAATCACAGGGGGTCACTGATCTCAAAAAAAATAAAAAATAAAAAGGATGGCACATTTATACCAACAAATACCTACATTTTGACTTCCCATACATCACAACCACCTACGTCCATTAAAGTAGGATTTATGAACATCAGAGTTGATTTGTACGTTTCTAATCCCCTCCGATGCTTCAAATGCTAGAGGTATGGCCATGGACAGAATAACTGTAGGGGTCAGACAGTATGTTACAGATGTGGCCAACAACATCAAGAGCCATGTAGCAATGCCATCAAGTGTGTTAATTGCCAGGGCAACCACGTGTCATCATCGAAATATTGCCCGATATGGCAAAAAGAAAAGTCAATACAGAAGATAAAATACGAAAGGCAGATCAGATTTAAGGAAGCCAGGGACATTGTTTCATGTTTTCCTGAAAGCAACACATCGACCCCATCATACGCTTCCACATTCAAACGTATAATACCAACCAGATCAGTGGAACGCCAGACAACCTATACATGGTTCAAAGGCACGCTGCCAATTCCGTTACAAGCTGTCACTATTGAACAGTTAAGTCAAACGCCACAGCAGTCAACTGAAACAAATCCAACAACTTCAAAAACAACAGAGGACAAAACAGAACGAAAACAAGGAAAGGATACACCTAAAACTGTACAACCAAAGGAACATGTCACTAATCCAGAGCCGAGAAAAGAACAAAGACCACAACAGAATACTCTGAGTCAGACTCAAATGAGAAAATTAGAAAAATAAAAAAAAGTAAAAAATAAAAAATAAAACAAAAACAATTATCGGACAGGATACCCAAGGTACTTCAAAACCCTGTTGTTCGCAACCGGTTTGAAGGTTTTGAGGAAATGGAGGTTGGAGTGTATCGACGAAACGTTCGATCACTTACGTTCGAATTCCTCACAAAATAGATCCCCGAGGAAACATTCCTCACAGAAAAAATCCCCGAGGAAAAATTCACCTTAGAAAACTACCGGGGCCATTTCGCCCATGCATACACCCTCCAATTCCCCAACCAAATATGGAGTATACACACAAAAATAATGTGATACAGTGGAATTGTCGAGGTTTTAGAGCAAATTTTAATGAACTGGGCCTTCTAAGCCAAAAATATAAACCTGCAGCTTTTTGCCTGCAGGAAACTCTTTTAAAGAAACTCGAGGCTCAACATCATTCAGTTTTTAAGCATTATACTTCGTATATTGCCTGGGCAGATGAAACTGATCTTCATATTCGTGGAACGTCCGCCTTGGTTAGAAACGACAGTATTCACAGTTCTGTTTCTTTGCAATCAAATTTGCAGGCTGTGGCTGTACGCCTAACCTTAGACAAGACAATCACATTATGTTCTATTTACGTTTCACCAAGTAAAACGCTACAACTGAACGATCTTGAATTACCAGTCCAACAGCTCCCAACCCCATATATTTTGTTGGGTGATTTCAACGCACATAGCCCCATTTGGGGTTACTCTTGCAGTCAAGAAGATGCAAAAGGTAAAACTGTAGAAGAGTTCATTTCAAAATATGACTTGTGTTTGTTTAATGATGGTTCAGACACTTATCTGCACCCCGCATCTGGTTCGTATACATTAACTGATCTTTCAATTGCATGCCCTTCTATCTTCCTCGATTTTTCTTGGAAGGTTGAAGATGACTTGTGCGGGAGTGAGCACGTCCCCAATGTATTGGAGAGTGTAGTTCCACCGGACGATGAGAGGGTGGAACTTTAAAAAGGATGACTTGGGCACTTTCTCGTCGCTCTGTTCTGAGCACCTCACACAGGAGAGTACTGACCAGATTGAAAATTTCACCACAGAGTTGCTTGACATTGCAAGCCAAAACATTCCTAAAACCTCAGCAAATCCAAAACGTTTCACTAAACCATGGTTTGATACTGAGTGCACACAGGCTATAAAAAATCGCAAGAATTTAATAAGTTACTAACCACACAACATTTGGACAGACTACGTATAAATCGGGCAAAAACAAGACGACTTTTAAAACAAAAAAAAAGAAAAGTTCGTGGGAAAATTATATTTCTAAACTTAATCAAAACACCCCTATCACTAAAATTTGGAAAATGATTAAAACAATTAACGAGCTCGTTCCAACGAGGGGTCATAACCTATACTACTCAAAGTTTGCTAAGCACCACATATTTGACACATCATTGTGAAATTTGCTTGTGACATATTTGCGATATTTTTTGTGGATATGGTTAAGGAATGTATTGAGATGGTCCCCAGTGTTTACATTGGCTCTCTTGACAGACAGACTTTTCGTGACAGTCATGGAAAGCATGTACCCCTTGATTTTTCATTATGTTTTCGTGTACTGTCTACATGTACATGACATGTGTAGGGTATTCAATCTTCATTTCAACACAAACCCTTGTGATTTAATGATTGAATATGGCAAATGCAAATGTAAGAAGACATTCGTCTGAAGCAGAAATGTGGCGGGCTGTAGGGACGGTGGAGCAAGGGGCTACCCATTGTCAGGTTTGTGAAGCCCTTGGTTTGCACAATACGGTGATCACCAGAGCCTGGGCAAGATTTCAGCGGTATGGCACACCAGAAAGACGGCATGGTGGTGGCAGAGACAGGGCAACATCTGCAGCTGAAGACCGGTTTTAGATCATTCAGGTCCATAGGAACCTCATTGCCACAGCAACCCACATTCGCAGTGACGTTCAGAATGCATCCGGGGTAAATGTTTCGATGCAGACTATCCGGGCAAGGTTGCGCGAAGGTGGTCTCCGATCGCGAAGTCCAGAAAATCGCTTTCCACTGTCCCAGAACCACCGCCATGCACGATATGAATGGGTCATGGACCACGTTGGATGGACCAGAGAAGATTGGCGACCTGTCCTTTTTACAGATGAGTAGAGGTACTGCTTAGACCACACAGACAGGCGTTCTAGGATATGGAGAAGACCAGGAGAGCGATTCTATGCAGCCAACATAGCTGAGCATGACCGCTAGGGTGGATGGTCAATCATGGTCTGGGGCAGCATCAGCAGGGATGGACGTACAGAGCTCTGTGGTGTTGAACGTGGTACATTGACTGCACAGCGGTATATTGGTGAGATCGTGGATGTCCACGTCAGATTGTATGCAAGTGCAGTAGGTGATGGATTCATTCTGATGGACGATAATGCCCGTCCTCATGTTGCACATGCTGTCGGGGAGTACCGACAGAGGGCGGGGATGGAGCGTATGGACTGACCAGCAAGATCCATTGACCTCAATCCAATCGAACATGTCTGGAATGAGTTGCAGCTTGAAATTTCAGCCCGTCCAGTCCAGCCAGGAAGTGTCCAGGAACTTGGTGCCATGCTGGTCCAAGAATGGAACAACATCCCACAAAGGACCACCAGGAACCTGACTGGGAGCATGAGAGGGCGTTGTCAAGCTGTAATTAACAGTAATGGGCCTCATATATAAAAAATATACATACTTTTCATTACAATATTTCAACTAAAACGTGAAACAGGAAGTTGGATATACTTGGTGCTTAGCAAACTTTGAGTAGTATATGTTTTTGAGACAAAAAATGAAAAAATAATTAAATTTAATTGGCGATTTTTGAGAATAGCGCTGGGCGATTTTTGTCATTACGTTGGGTAAGAGGTTAATAAAAAGATGATGTGAATGCGTAACACGACAGTGCAGACGTGTCACTGTTCAAATGACCTCACTCGTCGACAATCGCTTGAGGTGAAAAAATAGAACATTGTACGAATTAATGCTTCAAGGCAAAGCACTCTTGTTCAGTGTGCGCGCTCACAATGTTCGTGTAATTGCTTAATTTCCGTTTAAGAAGGTTTGTGAGATTCTAGTCGGGTCTCAATCTGGTCTAATTTAACATACACTGCACTGATACTTACTGTTAACCTTATTTTTTTATAAATCTTGTTCGATGTTTCGAAACAGGTATGTATTTAGAGAAAGAGAAACTATGCCTTGTTTTACTCATGCTTTACAGTGTATCCAAACTGATGCCACAGTCAAACGTGATTACGAACGGTTTTATTCAGGATTATTCCATTTTAATTGGGAACGCGGTGGCTCAGTAGGTATCCCACCTGTGGTAATCGCGTTCTGTGCTTGGGCAAGACACTTCATCCCGATCGCCCTTGTGGGGGCACGGCGTCGTTATGTACTAAGGCGTAATGCACGTCGATGGTGAACTTTTATTCATCCAATGCTAACCCTACTTGTATGGAGTTTGTATTTTGGGAAGCCTGAAAATTGCTCGCCGTTGCTCAGTGGTTCTCCTCAGATACTCAAGCTTCCTCCACCCGTACAACTGTCCGACAAGAGATGACCCTGGCTGTCGAAAGTGCCGTTAAATAAATAATTACCTTTTTAACGTTTAGTTCTGGCCGGACATTATGTTCTTGATCTGTAAGGAATTCGGCGCTGTTATTGGCTGTTGGTTTACCCACTTTTTGTGGAGTTTGCGCACAGTCAACCGTTGATGTGATGTCATGATCTTTCCCTTACAAGGATATACATATATTCTATCGCGCTCTCTCCGGTATATAAAAAAAAACAGTAAGTATATACACCTTATAACCTTCAAGATATTAACGCATTTATTGGAACTGGAGCTATGAGGCGTGATATAAACAATTAGGGTTTTGGTGTGTCTTCATACCTAATAGACATGTCATTAAACGTTCGGTCAAATCAAGCCTCGAATGAACAATATTTCTTGTGTTTATTCAAATAAAATGAATTTTTATTGTATTTTTAGATTCAAATGTCTGAAAATATCAGTTGGTCGGCAAAGCGAACCGCAGGTTCGCTTTGCCGACCAATTGATATATTACAGATGAGTGGATCGAAACATAGACGATGGACCGTTAAGGCCTAGACTAGTTCCTGGCCATAACAGTGTACACTTGCTTACAAAATTAGACTGGTAGCCTGAGAGCTTATGTGGGAGAATTACTATGAAGCACAACGGGAAGGCGGAGGTATAATTAAAGATGTTTCATCAAAGATGATTTATGGAGAAAGATCCAGACGTTTAAAGAAAACCAGAAAATGCACGACGCGTTTACAAGCATATAAAATTGCCCTCATTGTGGACAGGGTGAATAAATTGACACAATATTGTAGCAAGCATTTCTTTGATGCGCGTAGACCCCTCACGCTATCGCAGCTACATTTACATATTCAGAGGAGCAAGTAGATATATTTTCCAGAATAAAGAACTCTACTTCGAAAAAAAACCCTTGTGGACTGAACCCGCCTTTTAAAACCGGCTACCCCAAGAAACATAAGCAAAGCGCTCACCAGTAGACTTTCGGGTTCGACCTGGAGGTCTCTTATGTGAAACACTGCTTGTCCCTCGTGTGCATTTTTACGGACATTAATAGTTATTGTTACATTCAATGGTCACCAAAACAACAACTTCTCCACTTAATTGAACAATACAATAGAAGAGAAGTTCTGAGAGAATAGGTCTAACTAAATCACAGCAGAGACGTTTTATCTACTCGATGAAAACAAAACAAAAGAAGCACTCGTAATATTTCAGTTCAAGGACCATCGGATTCAACTCTGTAGTCCATAAACTACAACTTGAAAATGCTTATAATTACCACTTTGTATGGTGTTCCTAGTACATGAACGGATTGTTCCTGCGTAAAGCTCGTCAGATCACGTGGCGCGTTGGGTAGTTAGTGAGTAAGCACCTCAGTCACAGCCCAACACGCCACGTGTCTGCGATCAGTTCGACCGATAGTTTACAGTATTCCCCTTCGCTCGAATATTCAATTCCCTATGGCATTTTGTAAACAAGTTTCATTTCGGAGTGTTCTCGTCATTTCACGGAAGGATTATATTCTATAGACATATGACCTCTAAAAGTACGTGTTCCAACTACAGTTTGACTACTTGCAAGTTTCCTAAATTCTCCGAAGACAAGACGGGTGGTAGCCACCTGACCGTTTGACCTCTGAGTGACAACAAGCAGAAGATAGCTGCACTTTAGCTGTCGGAACGTAGTGGTTGCCCCTCTGGGACAGCCACTACGTCAAGACAGCTGAACTAACGATTGGTATTCATATTTAAGGCAATTAAACATAATGCTGTGCCATCTGATTCCCACTATTAAATTCTATTTCAGCCCACATTCAACTGTTAACTGTGTTTTACCAGTAGCAGTGGTAATTATAGTAATAATATGACTTTGACGGATTTTACAGTTTATCAATCGCCTACCAAGAATGATTAACAACCCTCTACCCTATTAGCTGGTCTCGACTGCGTCTCTGGTCCCTTATAAGCTGCTGGGCTGGTAATCATGTCTGTTGGGCCATTAATGAACCACAATACCTTCCAAAATCGAATTATTGTTATATAGTGCGTTTTAAAAAACTGTAACTTATTCTTGGATAACAAGTTTGATCGTTGAAGCACATTTGATGTGAAAGGGAAAAAGTAAGAAAATAAATCGGAGAAAGCTGGTCTTTTTATGTTATTATGTCATGGCATCGAAGTCCCCTAAAATCCGAGTTGAGCTTTCTGAGTTACATCAGTTTTTCCATATAAAAAATCATTTGTTTTTCTCTTTCACGAGCATGGAAGTAATTGGATGCTGCGGTCATTTTTCAGCCGAAAAATATCAATACACAATTCTTCAAGGAGAGACGCCCATTCAAAGGTAAGCATCGGAAGAATTTCGAAAATATGGATATGGATATCAAATACGATTATACCCCCCCCCCCCCCCACAAAAACAAAATAAAATAGATTAATAATAATAATAATGAAAAAATAACGATTTTCTTCAGGCAGACAGTCACATTCTATGTCGGATTTCTTGGTCTTCTCAAAACATAGACGCTAGCAGCCTGTTTTAAAAGCTATAGAGGGATATCACTCCTTCACTTAAAATGTAGAATTGGCGACGACACCTATCGGAAGCGGTCAATACTTGTACGGTTAAAACTAGAAGTCCTGTCATGAATTGTGCGCTTATCTAGACTTAACTGCGCGTAGGAAATGCGCGCAATTGCCATATCGAATGGCATCCAAAGCACGGCAGTTTCTCCTAGGAAACACATGCAATGTTTATGCCAATGAACCTACCCGGAGGTCCATTGGCTGAAACAATGCTTGTGCACAGACCATATGTATAGAATTTGATAGCCTTACTCTGGTCATAACGCGTAGATTAACGCACAGATCGACGTGCTATTTGTGCGCATTTCATGACAGGACTTCTAGTTTTATCTGCAAAGACCTCACCCTATCCCTAAATTGGTTCTCTTAGACCTAGTCACATTTTACTCTTCTATTCTGTCTATTTCTATCTCTACATCGAACAGAAAAAAATCTCCTTGAACAATACCCGTCGACGACTTCAAGGCGGTCACAGAAAAAAGATTCTTCACGACCAGAAGGTCTGACAAGTTCTGGAATGGCATTTATTCACCCACACCCATAGCGCAGTGCCTTATGTGCAACATTCGAGGTAACTGGTGATCTCACTCTTGGCAGTGGAATAACGGAGAGCGAAATTGGTTCAAGCCCTTCCCCTGTGTCTCCCGCAATGCTCTTGAAAACTTTGCTCAAGTCCACATTGGTCGCAGTGGCCAATAGCGAGACCTGCGTAAGAACGCACAAGCAAATGACACGAGCGAAATAAACAAACTCCTCAACTGGTTGAGAGTACAAACTCCGTTCCTCAATAGAGACCCACTGCAGTTAGTTCCACTGTTATTTGGCACTGTTGCAGACAAATCAGTCAATTGTGACTCGGCCTTTACAGTTGGTAATGGATGTATATCAAAGGTGGTATGGAAAGCATTCAGCAACATCAAGCTGCGTTGCGCCGACACTGTCAAATCAATCGCATCAATGGCCAGTTCTATCACAGTCCTTGGACATGAAGTGGTATCCCACGATACTTTTCTGCAGCATCACGTGCGTGATTCAGTCCCAGTCCGCAGTGGAGGAATAGTTCAAGCATGAATTTGCACCAAAACCACCCTCACTGTTTAATTCTGTTGGAATGAAAAACACAAAGAAGAGCGTCATTGGCAAAAAAGGTTAAGCGGAATAAGTGCATTTAACTACCAGTTGTGCAGCACACCACAACATAAATACAGGTGCAGGGGAGCGCGGTGGCTCAGTAGGTAGAGGTGAAGGCTGCAAGCCGAGAGGTCCTCGGTTCGAATCCCACCTGCGGCAACCGCGTTGTGTCCTTGGTCAAGACACTTCATCTCCATTGCCCGTGTGGGGGCACGATGACGCCGTGTACTAAGGCGTACTGCACGTCGATGGTACGCATGTCTTCAACCAATCTAACCCTGCCTGTGCTGCAGTGCGGAGTTACGATGTTGGGGAGCTGGCAGCTGCTCGTCGTTGCTCGGTGGTTCTCTCCGGGTACTCCGGCTTCCTCCACCCGTAAAACTGTCACGGTCATGATTAGCCATTGTGCATAAATATGTGATCTTAAAACATCAATAAATAAATAAATACAGGTGCAGGAATGGTTAGGGTATTCGCTGTCCAACAGAGTGGGGCTGGTCGATGGTCAATGGAGTTCATAGACCAAATGCAACAACACACCCCCTTGCACCCGAAAATCTCCTGAACTTGGTGGGTATGGAGCCTGCTGTAGTAAGAGATGTGAGTGTAATAGAGCAGGCATGTCGAACGCCGGATTATGCAGGTGCAATTTGGATTTCTGTAGCAGACTCACAGACCCAACCAGCCCTTCTGAGACAGTTGGAGTTGATAAATAAACATTATAATAATACTTGGATACACTTGAATATTCTTTTTTCAGTGTTTCGGCTCTCGTCTCTTTGCTGCTACGAGTTATGTTTTCACAGTCCATGGTCAGTCAGTTCAAGTCATGGCAGATCTTCCCTTGAAATGAGACCTGTTCAGTCGCCTAAATGTTCCAATAGAATCTGTCAGTGCCGTCGACGGTGTTATAGTAGTTGTTTGAGGTTGGGAACCTGAGTGCACCTTTCATGTATACATCAGAACATGTTATCAGTCCTGTTATGTTGTTCATATGAACTTTCCTGACATGAGTATTTGTAATGTGGTCTTTTTAGCCTTTCAGACACTCGAAGCCATGGTCTACGTTTTAGGAGGCAGTGTTAAGTCTTAGGCCATAAAGTCATAAGACTGGTGATGTTCCAATATATGCTATCATTTGCATTATAGGCATTAACCTCTGTTCTAGGAGAAGGGTTCACATTTCAAATTATTGTCATCTGAATATCTTTACGCGCTCTTATTCATGAGACAAATTCTGAATTGTCAGACACTTTCTATGATCTTTTCAGTAATAATGTCATAACAATTGCAGAATATCGACTGGTAGAAGGCTCTAGAATCAGTTGCACCTATCTAACGACATCTGCTCCACGATAGACTGGTCTTCGTGAAGATGGAGTCCCAAATTAGTCTAAATTATGACTGCATTCGCATATAACATGATGAAATTTCGTCGGAATTTGAACCATTCCGAAAAATTACGATATCTCAAAAAACTCAACTTGCATTGATGATTTAATCCTGGAAACAATCAGCTTTCTCCGATTGTTGTCCCTGGTGAATCCTAATGTGCCTGCACTATTTTTCCACTGCGGTTTAATATATAGCTCATAGAACCTATCTAACAAGTTGCAGAACGAATGGATTTTGCCTCTGATTTCGGTTCAATATTTTAGCAGAACGACACACGCGTGCGAATGGGTTAATCGATATGGCACGAATGCCAGCGCGGAAGGATAGAACGAGAGGCCTCAGGCATCCATCCGCAATGGCACAAGTGCCACATCAACTAACTCATTCGCATGCGTGTGTCGTTCTGTGCTTATTACACGCCTTCACGTCAAAAACAGTTATTAGAAGTTCATTTGACAACTCTCAACAAAAAGAACACATTTTATCGCCAACCAAATTTGCGAGGGGAACCATTGTTACTGTTTCGTCCTCTGAGTCCCAATGTGTTTTATGTGCCTGCTGGCACATATAACACATTGGAACTCAGGGGACGATTTGCAGCTATCGCTAGCGATTCAAACCGTAATTGCGTTGCACGATTTGTAGACAATTCCAGTGAAATTTCGCTTCTATTTAAAAATAGAACGTCAACGATTTCCTTTCCGCACATGTGTACGGAACATATTTTCATTTTCCGCATGGTCTAGTGTTGCTGTATATGGGGATTACATCGAGCAGGCGTGTAATAAAATATATAGCTCATAAAACCTATCTAAGAAGCTGCAGAACGAAGGATTCTGCCTCGGTTCAATATAGTGAGTGTATTTTGTTTTTCAACTTATGAATGTGGTCACAAATTCACAATTGCACCTTATTTTCTTGTTTACACAGTAGATTGGGATTTTTATCATTCATAAGCAAGTTTTAATTACTAATCCGCCATGCTGTCAAAACAAGAAATGAATTAGTAGATCGTTTTTTATTTCTTTGGCGCATCCACTTGCAGTTGGAAAAATCAAACTTTCTTGAATAAGTAATACTGAGAGGTTTTTAATTGGTTAGGTTTATATCGACCGAGATATCAGCCCGACGTAACTTCATAAAGTTACCGATGGTTGATAAACTCAGCCGATATGAACCTCACCAAGTACAAACCTTTTCATAAATTAAACCAAAACAAACAATTGCAAAATATTCTCAGATTTGTTGACGGTTTCTCATTCGTTTCACAAGGTTCGAAGTCCCATCTTCTCATAGTTCAGCTATCTGAACGTCACGACTTCCCAAGTGGGGAAACCCCGACGTTCTGATAGCAGAACGATCTATTCTCTCGCTTCTACTAGTCTTAGTCTGTGTGTCTGAATCTTAATTTGAGTTGAATTGTGTGTACAACTCTCTTATTTTTTTATCTTCATCCACCTAATCCTTACTTACTGTCATTATTAATTCCTCACCAAACAGACACTACACCCTTTGTCCTGGTAACGCCAATGTATTAACTGACTGCTTCCAACGAATGACGGTGAAAGATTTCGCTGGAAAAAAATGCCAACACCAAGTAACGCATCAAGCTGGAGGACACCAGCTTGATTCATATCACCCGAGATCAGGGTCAAATCAGCCGATATGAAGTCATATCAGCCGTGCTCGATAATGGACAATTCTAGAAAAGGATGTCCTATTTAATAAATAAAAGGTAGCAAACGCAAATGCAGTGATTCTGCAATACAATTAAGAATGTTTAACCCTTTGAATCCGAGAGGCCATTTTACCGGCCAAAGGACATAATAGGTCATAATTTCATTATTTGGGATGGCAGCAAAGTGAATGTATGGGGGTAGACTAATTAATATTTTCAAGGCTGCACGCTGAAAATATTAATTGATCTTTCACCGAAAACAGAGTATGGACTGGACCAATTGCTGCCATCAGCGTTCAACGGACTAATCATAAATAGTATCTAAGATAATTATAATAATGTTGTTAGTATCGGCAATTTAACACATTTCTTTATATTTTGTTGTTTTTCGTCTTTCCGTTTTCAAGTCACTGACGTTCAAGCATCTGCCGTAATAAATTTTGCTCCTGGAATATTGCCTTCCTTTCAGTTATTTTTAAAAAAAAAAAAAACTTGTCAACATACCGCCATTAAATTACTATAGAACTCCCCCCATTGAATAAATTATTGCCCAACATAAGCGCCGTCCCCGAATCAAAGAGGAAGTAGCGGAACAGCCTGAATGAATTCTTGAATCGTTTGATGGAATTTAGAAATCGTTTGAATGATGTGATGTCCAAAATGGTTCGAACGATTTACGTTTCCATAATTTAAAGCGTGTTTAACCCCTCGCATGCTTCTCGCCGATTTTTCCTGCCACCGAAATAAGTATAATTTTTACACTACCACAGTAAAATGGAAGAACCATTATTTTTCGACGGTCATGTCGTCGCTCTGTGTGACAAGCCGATGTTGATTGTCATATTGATTCTCATTCATAATTGTTCAGAGGGGAGAACACCCTGGTGGACGGGGACCCGAGGTGTCGATAACTTTGCAGGCGTCATTCTAACAAGTTACGCGGGATTCGGGCTTCTAATTTGTATAATCGCAGTTTTGGCAACGTGATTCTATAGCATCACAATGTAAACTAACGCATACTCTGAAACGAAAATTCCGCATAGCAACCGGAAGTAATTTCTTTTAGTCGCCTCAGCGCAGAATGGTTCAAAGAATCCGGAGGAGATAACGTATTTATTGTCTGTCTAGTCAGGTATTTATTTTGTTACCTCTACACGGACCAAGTAACTTTAGCTTAACGCAGGGATGTGGCTAGAGGTTTCCGATTGTGGGCTGGGGGGAGGGGCGTGGGGGTGGGGGGTGTAGGGTAGTGAATTTCAAACTAGGAGGAGTGACCGGGAGGGGGAAATCCCCTCCCGGTCCCTCCACCTAGTTGGAAATTCACTCCCGAGAAACATTTTGAAAATGAAGCCCCGAAACGGGGCATAAAATTGATTCTAGTTACTGAAATGGCAACACATTTATCACAAAATTATCAGGTTATTATTATGTGGTATTATTGTGGGGATTGAAAATGTGCTAAACAAATGCTCAAGCTGAGAACTTTGAGCAATTCACACTGTCCTAACATTAAATCAGATCTTGTGCAGGAATGATCAGTTTTCGATGTTTCACCATTTTGGAAACTGTAAATGATGGAATTAACTCAGGATAACGATTTTACATGATGTGAGTTTCTTGAAGGGCATTTCGAGGATTTTGGTTTTATTGCTATAAGTAAGCGTACTATAGAAATCCCGTACCAGTTGACATCGTGCTTACTTATGAAGGTCGATATTGCGTACACTGTAGTTCTAAATAGTAACAGTTGGAATTTTTGCCGATTTGAAACCGAGTTGGCATTTTGGGAAGTAAAGGAGACATCAGCATAACCAAAGAAGCTCTAACATCCAGATAGATGGAATTTCCAACTACTCATGACTTGCCCTCCAAATTTCCAAATCTTGGAAATTTTGGCCAGGATTGGGGGGGGGGGGGTGACACTCCCCTGTCGCCACGTCCCTGGCTTAACGTAAAAAAATGTAAGCATACCTGGTTGAAAAGGTAAATTTGATTGTGTACTCTTTTCATGTGAAGAAAATATATCCCTACTTTTAGCGTGTGGTAACTGTCTCATGAAGACGACGTCTTCGCGTTTACGCGGTGATGTCGCTTTAGGAGCCTCTACAGAATTGTTCAGTTCATTCGCCGATATTAGAAATGATAAAATGCAGTAGGTGTCGACACTTGTAGAATGTCTACGGAAGGAAGGCTTTGTGTAATCCGTGTCGCATGTTATGCGTCAGTGCTTACATTAAGCCTTTCTGAGGACGTTTATTGATTTAAAAAATTCAAAAATTCAAGTTTTGGGTTGAAGCTGTCACAGTGTATCATCCCACCGATGGGAACGTAAAGTGACTGTCCCCCTAGCGGAAAGAGACTCCATTCGAGCAACCTAAAGATCTCTTTGTAGTATTTGAGAAAAGGTAGGTCAAGAAGTTGTCTTTACGGAGGTCAGTAATCCGACATACTCGTGCCATTGAGCCCAGCAGAAGCGTTAATATAAGTTGTATAACTTATTTGCCAATCCTTGTAAAATTAAAATGCTTAACTGGTAGAGTGCTAAGTTTTTTGAGGTGTTAAAAGTTTGTTCACATGTTATTGGCTTGCTACAATTTATGGGAGAGTGCCTACAGGCACTCTCCCATAAATTGTAGCAGGGCAATTCCATCCAGACTAAATAATATCACTTCAAGAATTAATTGAAGCACATCCACAGAACATCAAGCCTTTAAGCTGTGGTACCTGCACTTCAGGATAAAGCCCAAAAATGGGCTTCCAGCACTCTACCAGTTAAAACAATTTTATTAAAAATCTCTGATCGCCTTGAATGCTTTTCACTTGCGCAAATTTTCTGTCTAATTTGTATTAACACTTTTTTTTTCTAGCTTGAAAAATGGAAAAAGATCCGATGTCGACTTCCTATACAGCGAAGATTCCAGATTACCTCATGATCCCTAATGATGGAATTAAAATTATTATGAATGTGATTGGTGAGTAATTACAAACTATGGTTCTCTCGTCGTAACAGTAGAGACGACAGCTATTTATTGCATGTCAATGCTTGTATTCTCATAAAATACACGCTTTTTCTGCAAAAACCGAAGCGAACAATAAACTTTTTGTATTGCCCTTGAACAATACGGATCATGTGCGTGGACTATATAACTATTTTTTTTCCATTTTGGTCCCTTTTGGCGATAATGTGTATTTTTAATATTTTTGTCAGTAAACTGTAGACGTGCAATAAATACAGAACAGCTTATGCGTTCGAACTGTCATATTTTTACCGCTCGAGACCGATTTCGGCGGAGGAATAAATGCCTCGACTGTTCGAACGCGAATGACGTTCTGTCTATTTCTTCTAGTTAATATTTGCTTTCGTATGTTTTTTAAATTTTTTCTCCTGTTCTATTGTTAACGTGATTTCGATTGGAAGCGGTTATTTCAGCGTTAGCACATTGTTCCTACTTAACCCTTTACCTAACGAATCGCCCGCATCCGCCCTCGTAGGAAAAATTCACCGGAGAAAACTACAGGGGCCATTCCGCCCATACGTCCACCCTCTAAATCTCCATTGAAATATGGCTAATACAAACAAAAATAACATAATACAGTGGAATTGTCGAGGTTTTAGAGCAAATTTTAATGAACTGGGTCTTCTCAGCCAAAAATATAAACCTGTTGCTTTTTGCCTGCAGGAAACTCTTTTAAAGAAACCTGAGGCTCAGGATCATTGAGCTTTTAAGCATTATACTTCGTATAATGCCTGGGCAGATGATACTGACCTTCACATTCGTGGAACATCTGTTTTGGTTAGAGACGATATCATTCACAGATCTGTACCTTTGAGTACAAATTTACAGGCTGTGGCGGTACGCCTAACTTTAGACAAAACAGTCACACTTTGTTTGATTTACGTGTCACCAAATAAAGCACTACATCTGAATGATCTTGAGCTTCTGGTCCAACAGCTCCCAACCCCATACATTTTGTTGGGTGATTTTAACGCTCATAACCCTCTTTGGGGTAATTCCTGCAGTCAAGAAGATGTGAAAGGGAAAACTGTGGAAGAGTTCATTACAAAATTTGACTTGTGCTTGTTCAATGAGGGGTCAGACACTTATCTGCACCCCGCATCTGGTTCTTACACTTCAATTGATCTTTCAGTTGCATGCCCTTCCCTCTTTCTCGGTTATTCTTGGAAGGTGGAAGGCGACTTGTGCGGGAGTGACCACTTTCCGGTTGTGTTGGAGAGTGTAGTTCCGGCAGACGATGCGAGGGTGCCCCAGTGGTGCTTTGAAAAGGCTGACTGGGAGACCTTCATCTTCCTCTGTTCTGAACGCCTCACACTGGAGAAATTTCGCGAAAGTGCTGACCAGATTGAACATTTTACAACAGAGTTACTTGACATTGCAAGCCAAGTCATTCCTAAAACCTCGACAAATCCAAAACGTTTCACCAAACCATGGTTTGATAACGAATGTAAACAGGCTATAAAGGATCGCAAGAAAACTGAACGGGAATTCAACAAATAATCACCATCCACAAATAATTTAGATAAATTACGTATAAATCGGGCAAAAACAAGACGACTAATAAAACAAAAAAATAAATCTTCCTGGGAAAATTATGTTTCAAAGCTGAACCAAAACACCCCCATCAACAAAATTTGGAAAATGATTAAAAAATTAAAGGCAAAGAAACCAAATCAACTGTACAACATCTAAAAGTCAACAACACGCTTATCACATCACAAAAAGAAATTTCAAACAAATTGGCCTCCACATTTTCGAAACATTCGTCGTCTGAAAACTGTAATCCAGAATTTCTCAAAATTAAAAAACAGCAAGAAAAACAAAAGCTCAAATTTACCTCCAACAATTTAGAAGATTATAACGAATCTTTCTCTATGGAAGAGTTAAATAACTCTTTGCATAGAGCAAAGGATACTGCCACCGGACCCGATGAAATACATTACAAAATTTTAAAGCATCTGCCACAATCATCTCTTGAAATTTTACTGTCAGTTTTCAATGACATATGGGTGACTGGCCAGTTTCCACCTTCTTGGCATAATGCTACAGTAATTCCTATTCCAAAGCCTGATAAAGATCACAGCAACCCAAGTAATTATAGGCCTATCGCTTTAACAAGTTGTCTGTGTAAAACCATGGAAAGGATGATCAATGATCGACTTGTCTGGATTCTGGAATCGAACAATCTACTTGCGAATGTTCAGTGTGGTTTCAGAAACCAGAGAAGTACTGTGGATCATTACGTTAGACTAGAAACGTTTATACGAAATGCCTTCACCAGAAAAGAACATGTGGTCGCCATCTTCTTTGACCTGGAAAAGGCATATGACACAACATGGACGTATGGGATTTTAAAAGATCTTTTTAACATGGGGTTGAGAGGGCGTATGCTTCTTTTTATTGAAAACTTTTTAAAGGACCACCAGTTTCAGGTTCGTGTTGGGTCAACATTATCTGATCCCCACGAGCAGGAATTGGGGTCCCTCAGGGTTGTATTTTATCTGTTACCCTCTTTTCAATTAAAATTAATAGTGTCATCGACGCAATTGAGAATTTGGTAGATTCGTCATTGTATGTCGATGACTTTTTGATCTCCTATAGCAGCAAAAAGATAAATGCTATAGAGCGCAAACTTCAGCTGTGTTTAAATAGGATTCAAAAATGGGCTATCAAAAATGGTTTTAAATTTTCAAAGACAAAAACGAATTGTGTTCATTTTTGCAAACTTCGGAAACATCACCTCGACCCGGAGTTGAAAATTGATGGTAGTCCTATTAAAGTTGTTAAGGAAGTGAAATTCTTAGGTTTGTTGTTTGACAACAAACTGAATTTCACTTCCCACATAAAACAACTAAAAGTTAAATGTAAGAGAGCACTAAATCTACTGAAGGTTGTTGGTAGCACTGATTGGGGTGCTGACCAAAAAACGTTACTCCATCTGTATAGATCACTTGTTCGATCAATGTTAGGTTACGGTTGTATAGTTTACGGTTCTGCAAGGAAATTATATCTCAAACCACTTGATGCAATTCATAATAGTGGTATTAGAATTAGTCTAGGGGCTTTTCGAACATCCACAATAGACTCAATGCTTGTTGAAGCAGAGGAGCCTTCTCTTGAGAAGCGTAGAATTAAATTATCTCTCCAATATGTGTCTAACCTTTTGGCCAATCCTTCAAATCCTGCTTACAATTGTGTTTCAGACCCTCAAAATGTTGAATTTTTTAACCGCCACCAGAAACACATTCCTCGATTGGGAATTAGAATCAAACCCCACATGGAGACTGCCAAAATTGATTCTGATTCTATAAAAGAAAACCGTAAATCACATATTCCTCCTTGGCATCTTAAAAAACCTACAATTATTTTGGACCTTGCTTCTACCAAAAAATCTGATACCAATTCCTTGCAGTTTAAACAAAAATATGACGAAATAAAGTCCAGGTATAGTGCATATACAAGGATCTATACAGATGGATCTAAAGATGGTGACAAAGTATCATCAGCTGCTGTTACTGGTGATCGTATCACCCCAATCAGAATACCGAATCAGAGTTCCATTTTCACAGCTGAAGTTAAAGCTATTCAACTCGCACTTGAGCACATCGAGAATGTACAGGTAAGGGAGTCGATCATCTTCTCCGACTCTCTTTCCTATTTACTTGCTTTACGCAACCCTAAGTTGAAAAACCCTCTCATTTTGGAACTTCGTGAGAAGTTAACAACTCTCGTGTCTGACCAATATGATATCGTGTTTTGCTGGTTACCCGGACATGTAGGTATCGCTGGTAACACCAAAGCAGACAGTGCAGCAAAACAGGCTTTAGCAAAGCCTCTCACTGATTTTAACATCCCTTTCAGTGATTTCAAACCACATATTTGTAACTACATCAAATCTATGTGGCAGACGGAATGGGATGGAGTGACAAATAACAAGCTTCATCGCTTTCGATCAACTATTTCAGATCACTACCCGTCTAGTAACCTTTGTAGAAAGGATCTTGCAATTTTGACACGGTGTCATATTGGTCATACACGACTAACACATTCTTTCTTGTTGGAGGGTACTTTGCGACCAGAGTGTGTTCCCTGCCAGCATGTGTTGTCAGTGGAACACATTCTTTTACATTGTACTGATTTTAATCTTAGTAGACGACAGTATTTTAATGTAGTGTCTCTTCGAGACCTATTTTACAGAACAAATCCTCATAAAGTTCTGTCGTTCTTGAAGGAAATCAACCTTTTTAATTAATTTTAAAATTGTTTTTAATCTTTTAATCAAGACTCTTCAAGTCTTAATTCATCAGGCTGATTTAGAAGTTATTACCTTCTCTCCTTTCATTACCCTCTGTTGTTTTAATCACTTTGGTCTTTGACAGATCTCTTGTAGTTATTTTCTATTGTTATTTGATCTTTTTACTTCATAATTGAAAATGAGTTTTTACTTTCCACTATTTTCCCGCCACGATATGGCCTTAGCTGCTGATGTGGCGTTGTGCACCAATAAATAAATAAATAATAAATCCGCCCTCGTAATATGCAAATGCAGCAGTTGAAAAAATATTATTTTTCAAAATATTTCACCAAAACCGTATCATGTGACCCCTCGATGGAACGAGCTCGTTCCAACGAGGGGTCACATGATATGGTTTTGTTCAAATGTTTTGAAAAATTTAAAAAAATGATATTTAAAATAATAAATTTTGGTATCGTCTGCGTTGTGTAAAGATTTAAACGTTTATACACAATGATGAAAAATACAACAGACAAACCCGACACATTTTAAGCCAAGCATCACGTTTTCTGTTGTTTTATTTTTACTCATTTCAGTTAGATTGCCACAACCCAGCTTTGGGCAAACGCGTAACATAACGTATTTATGCATTTTTTTTTTGAAACCACATCTTCAATATCCGTCTTTTCAAATTAGGAAACCATGCCACCTCGGCACATTCGGTTATTGTTTTTATCTATGCACAAGCAATGTTTCACCCAATGGTCATCCGAGTTTATTGTCTGAAACATTGCTTATGTTTCTATTGATAACCAGAATAATCTGTCGTGCTTGGATGCCATTTGATACGGAATTTTCGCGCAATTCATACGCAAAATTACGTTAAAATAAGAGCATAGTTCTTGACAGGTCTTCTAGTTTTAACTGTAGACTAACTCATATAAATGACGAGGCATATATGGCTATAGGAGTTTTTTACAAAATTTCTTTATGTACATCTAATATATAAATGCGAATGTCTGTATCTCTCTCTCTCTCTCTCTCTCTCTCTCTCTCTCTCTCTCTCTCACTCTCTCTCTCTCTCTTTGTTCCGGGTGAACTCCTCCGTTTCTCGACCGATCGATCTCAAATTTTCTACACGGGGGTAATTCGTCCCTTCGAGTAACATGGGATGGGTGCCTTGCCCCTGTGGGGTGACCTTGACCTTGAAATGGATGACCCTGACCTTTTATTTCGAAAACGGCTGTGCTAATCGGGCTAACATTTCATATGTGCGGGTATATTGACCCATCGATCATTTTGACTTTATCGGGGTGCCCGTGCTTGTGACATTGACCTTGAATTGGTGACCTTGATCTTGTATTTCGAAAACGGCTCGGCCGATTGGTCTAACATTTCATATGTGCTGGTATATTGACCCGTCGACCATTTTGACTTTATTGGGGTGCCCGCGCAGGGTGACCTTGACCTTGAAATTGGTGACCTTGACCTTTTATTTCGAAAACGGCTGATATAACCATCTTCTCCCGTGCAACGCCGAGTATCACCCGCTAGTATTTATATATATTTTTGGATTCAGTATTTCCAGTTTATTTCATTTATTTATTTCACAGAAAAGATGGAAAAGAAGAATGATCTTGTCTTTGCTGTAGGAGACTTTGGAACTGCCGATGGAGGAACATCAATGAAGCTAATGTGTCACATTATTGGTGCAGTAGTTATATTTTACATTTCAACAATCCCACCGCCATCAATCACCATCGATTAACCCTTTACCTAACAAATCGCCCACATCCGCCCGCGTAATTTGCAAATTGACCAGTTGAAAAAAATATTTTTTTAAAAATATTTCAACAAAACCATATCATGTGACCCCTCATTAGAACGAGCTCATTCAACTTTAAACAAAGCAGATCCCGATGCAGTTCTTACAAAATATAAGTAAAAGGAAATAACTCAACAACTGAGTAACGTATCTTCTTATACACATAGACACACACATGACAAATCGTTTCTCATCCATGCCGTCTTAAGAAAACAGCTGACTTAATTTTCTTAAAGATTAGTCCGTATGAGCTCTCGACTCGGTGTGGTATTAACCCATGGCTGGGTCCATAGACTTTCGGGTACTTCGGGACGGGTCCCCCCTCCGGCACTTAAATCTTTCCATCCACTACAGCTGACAGCCTGACCCTAGTACGGTAGGCAATATGCCGCTGTACATAACCCTATATCCATTTTGCGGGTCTCCTGAAGAATTCTACTCGCAGCTTGACATATTATTTAATTAAGCATTAAAATAACGTACTGTATATAAATATATATATAGTATACATATGAGAGTATATATATGGATAGATACATAAGTACATGTATCGCTACGGCGCAGAGTGGAAAGTGCCTTTAACTACTGGAACCCTTAGACGCTGGTAACAGTGTCTAAGCAAAAAAATGGCGGGTCCCCTGTCCCTTCAGCCTAGTCAGCCTCATGAATAATACAGCTCTGTCTCTACTAGCTTTAGGTATTCGCAATCGTGGTGATATTGTGGTGTCTCAACAATATGTAGCCCCTCCCCCCCCCCTCCAGAGAAGAGATATTATGGTAACAACCTACCTCGCACGTAGCCCACTCGACTGTGTACAAATTGAGCATGAATGATCGAAAACACCAACAATTGTTACTCAGCACGATAAACACCTAACACGTATTAACCCCACATATCATAACAAGCCGACTTCTAAAATACATTCATTACAAATTCTGTTAAGGCGGAACACTACCCCCGCCCTATCGCCCTCCATGTAGTATGCCTAAACGGCATCACACGGCGGTACTTAAACATACGCCCTAAAAAGTGGAAGAAATACAAATATATATAAATAAAAATATATAAAAATAATACATAAAAATAAACGAAAACAACGAGAAATGACCAATATGAGTTGGCTACTGTTCCTCCGAGCATGCCATCCTGCATATATTTACACATTGCCCCAAAGCAATAATATTTAACGAACTTCCATGCATATGATTACACCAAGAGGAATCCATCACCATATGGGGTACAATGCCCACAGACCAACAATGTGAAAACAAAACGCCACAAACCTTCCGACCGTCGCACACAGAACCTGTTAGAGGATACGTTATCGCCAGATGTGTGGAATAATCCAATACGGAGATAAGGCCAGAAGGTGATTAAATTACACAAAGGCGTTAATTCATCTTAATTATTTACATCAGTATCGTTTTCTTCAAAGTAACGATACTGGCGTAAATCATTAAGGTGAAGACCATTTCGGTGTAGGGAATATGACTCGAAGCTCTCTCGATGGTGAGAATAGTAAACATTTTTAACCGACGAGACACCCCAGAGTCAAATTCAAAGCTTTTCTGCAAAGTTCATACATATGTGCTGACACTTTCCACTCAATTCTACGAAGAAAGACGCTGCCCACAATTATCTTCGTAACTACAGAATTCTTCCATGACAATATTTACCCAACGAATCGGCCACATCCGCCCGCGAAATATGCAAATTCAGCAGCTGAAAAAAACTTTTTAAAACAAATTCAACAAAACCATATCATGTGATCTCTCTTTGGAACGAGCTCGCCGAGCTCGTTCCAACGAGGGGTCACATGATATGGTTTGATTGGAAGTTTTTTAAAAATTAAAAAAAAATGATATTTACAATAATAAATTTTGATATTGGTCGTCTGCGTTGGGTAAAGAGTTACGGAATCTTATAAAATGTTGTGAACAAAATTGGATGTTAACTAAATCATTACCACCCATCTGTAAAGAGGTGGGGGTTCCAATTTCACGAATAGTTCCGCCTGGGATCCACATAAACTATGTAAGTGTCTAAAGACAAAATATATTTTAGAGGATATCGATTGTATTCAACAAAAATCTCCAACCTACTCACAGAACTATGCACAATAACCAACCCTTTCTTGTTCATTCACTGTTAAAGTCAATAAATCTTGTTTGAGTAAGATCCTTAAAAAAGCTCATTAACTTAAAATCATTAGTTATACTGATCTGCACTGCCAGTCTTCATAGTCTGTAGCCGCGCTAACGGGAAGCATAGTCAATATGCCGCGAATATTAATAGCATATCGTACTATAGTTACTAAAAGACTCACAAAGTTTAACTAGTTTTTAGAATACAACGGTGTAGCCATTGCGGATGAACGGTCATCTCAGGACTCTAACAAACCCAAAGTCTGAAGTATGTTATGCATTTCGGCCGCCGTGAACTAGTCACTTTCCACGTGGCGGACAATGTTTCCACGGACGTAATAATATTAGTTTCCAAACAATAATTATAGGAATAATCATCAAACATTTAATTAATGAAGCATCGTGTACAACCCGGTGCTTCACTAATTAAAATTTTTCTGAGGATTTTTATTACCTGGTAAACGCATGCGTGGACATCACAGCCCATGCGTGGATTACGACCAGGCCACGGCGACTATACTGCAGATATACATGTATAAAAAACAACTCTGTGGTCAGATTCTCAGGACTCCAATAACTCAGCCTGTAACTGCATTCGGTTAAAATACTGAACCAGAAGTGAGTTCATCACAATCTACGATAATATTAGCATTGACTGTGAAACAGCTCACTAAATTCTTCTGGATTTCAGGCAGTGTTCATGCTGGCACCAAACTGTCTATTGCCAAATGTGTATCCATTGTGAATATGTTAATGCCACACAGTGTTTTGGTGCCAAGACGCTACTGGTGTGCGGGGCGGGGTATCGCTGCCTGATCCAAATAAATTGAAGGAGTTTTCAAAAGTGAAATAGCAGTTATTTCAAGAGTGAACAGAGAATTGGCCATTAAAAAATCTAACTGATCTCGAAAGTTCTGACGAAATAGTGGATAGGCGAAAAGTGCGGTCACCTTAGTTACATCTACGTCATTGTTTCAACTAATGGTCAGGCTGAATGATGTCGGTACATAAACCTGTTGTTGTACTTAGAAAATAACAGATAAATCGGCTATATACTATTAATCCACTGGGCTTAACGCGTCGTGAGTCTTTACAATAGGAAGCATTTAATCAAAGAAATACTTCATATCGTCGCGAGTCACTCGCGACGATATGAGGTATTTATCTGATTAAATGCCGAAGTAAAAAAAAAATATTTGCTTTGTTTCGTCATCGACCGCGCTTCTCATTGCTGCAATGGTGTTCCTTCAAAAGTGAAAGGAATGTTTTGGAACCAAAATCTTAGCCAATGCAAATATTTTGTGCCAAATCAAAATTTATAGCGGAATTGGCTAAATGGGTGCCCGACGTCTTGAATACTGATGCCAGAAGTTCAACCACACTGTTCAATCTGGGTTCATAGACGTTAGAAATAACGTTGCGCCCCCGTTATGTGACATTAACTCGCGTTTGTAGGTCGTCGCCATTTCTCAGATGACTTTTCCATCTTCTAACCTGAAGCAAACACTCTAGCAGCATCAAAAAGAACAACTCATCAAATAAAAACATTTTCACCACATCAATACCTTTTACAATTCACAGTAATATAATTAAACTCCAAGAATTTACAAAGTGGGTAGTAAGGGGAGATATATGTGGAACTTTTTAAATCAAATGCATAATTTTATATATATACATCAGTATATTAAATCAACAGATGGTGCTCGTGGCCTATTTATATTTATATTTATTTCCCTTTTCTCATGTGTCGTGTTAGCTAAAGGGCTAAGGCGTGCAAATAACACGACAGCGTAGAACCGCCACACTGACGTCACTTATTATCTTGTTAAAACTATTTAAGATCTTGTTAAAACAATTTATTTATCTGGTTAAAACAATTTAATGTCCTGTTAAAACAATTTATTTATCTTGTTAAATCAATTTATTTATCTTATTAAAACAATTTATTTAATTTGTTAAAACAATTTAATATCTTGTTAAAACAATTTATTTATCTTGTTAAAACAATTTATATCTTGTTTCAACAATTTATCTTTTTAATACAATTTATTTATCTTGTTAAAACAATTTATCATCTCGTCAAAACAATTTATTCATCTTGTTAAAACTATTTATGTATCTTGTTAAAACAATTTAATTTTAAAGTTCCATAGTCCCACAGGTGTTCATAACATTGAAAAAACATACCCTAGTATAGGCTAGTAAGAATATACACAAAACCTAAATTCCACTTTTGAATATCGGGAACCCCAATGTGACTGGAGAGAAATATAATATTTTCAAATTTAAAGTTTTCACGAGTCACAAGATTCATCTCCTTTATTAAGCCCTCGACCTCCATAGGAGGTTCGAGATTCCCGGTATATAGTCGAGGTCTACGTCTATCCGTCCACCCGTCCGTCCGCCCGTCCGCCCGTCCGCCCATACCACCAGTTGATGTTATAACTCTGGCCTCGGTTATCGGATTTTGATGCCCTTTGATATGGTGATAGACCAGCAGGTGGGGGGGGGGGGGAGGGGTCACATGTCGCGGTCTTTGTTCGTACACCTCACCAGAGTATGCCCTTGGTACACTTAGAAAAATACTGTTCGTCTGTTTTATATTATAACTCAGTAGTATGCCAGGGTCACGTCTTGCCCTTTTAGCAGTTTCCAATGCAGGTTTTCCCAAAGGTGGCCTGACCTGGAAACCCTTCAGTGATCCTGCCCCAGAAGCTTTCGTCAAGAGCGGCACAGGCGCCCCTTCCATTTTTCTAGAAGCCCTAATCTCCCCTACTTTCCCAGTGTCACAGCCTTTGCTATGTGACATGGTGGCCTCACAGAGGTTGGCCAAGACGCCCTAACCTGCCCCAACACCTCACCCCATCAATGACCCAGCGACCCTATCCCAGAAGCCCCAACATTCCCACATGTGTCAGGGACCCGGGAACCCTATCCCCCGCGGCTCGACAAATGACGACACAGTTGCTCTTCGCCTTCTTCCAGAAACCCAAGCTGCCCCACCCAAGCTCGAAGTTTCGTTCGCCGGATCAGTCTTTGATGGTCGGCGAGGAAGATGTTGTTCACTGATCATTAAGTGCATGGTGATCGGTGATCAGGGGATAGTCAGTGAACATTTAGTGATCACTGAAACCAAGATAAGTAGAAGAGTCGTTCGAGGGGTCGCTTCCTTGAGCACTTCCTCGATGGCTCATTTGCCCGGCAGTAAAAGACCTTCGAGGAGTACTCCCTCGAAGGACTGCTCCTTGGCTCCTGCCCTTCGAGTCGACAGAGCAGCACAGAGTCGATCAGGGAGAAGAAGGGTCGAAAGCCTGCAAATGGGCATAAACTGCTCCAAGTGATACGCTCTTCTGCTCTACCGAAGTGCTCCTACTAACTCGAACAACTCCCTGGTCACGCGATCTATCCACAGGGGTTTAGTGCTTCTTTGGTAAGAAAGAAACGGACTGGAAGCCATCGAAAAGCCTTCAAAAGGGGAATTCAGTTCTATGGGAGAAAAGTCTGCTCTTGTGTTCCAGAACATTCAATATTCTCCCGAAAAATCGAACTCACCCTTAGAAGACGCCCATACCCACGTGAAGTCCATCCGATATGATAGGAATCACGTGCAGCCCCTAGCATCCAAGATGGCGGCGCCATAGAGATAGAGTACTATGCTACAGTGCCTTACCCTAGAAACATGTGCTGCGCATGCGCAGTGAGTCCATGTGTCACCATGGAATGAGGAAATAAGACGGCCACTCACGCCCGCTACCATGGCAATCCCCACAAGACCTCTTCCGGTCACGTGACTGATGAGTTCAGATGAGAATCTGCATGAGAACGCGCGAAAGGACAGGAAGTGACTCTGACCCACTACTTAACTCAGTCATTTGTGTGCAGTCTTTAATATCCCTTGGTATGATGGGAGACTAGTGTGGGGAGAAGATATCCACATTTGCTGGTTCTGCCCATGCATAAATACTAGAGCTATTGCCCCTGTAATGCTGCACTTCTAACACTTTCCATATGAACATTTTGCATTATCACTCTGGCATCGGTTGTTGGATTTTGGTGTTCTTTGGTGGGGTGATAAATCAGTCTGGGGGATAGAGGCATCGCAGGGAGGGACATATGCAATGCTTCGCGTTGCACTATTTTCTTGATATCTCATATTCAACAGTTATTACCCGGACTTGTAGGCACTATCAGATAAGTAGTATAGTATGTAGTTTTAGCCCCATTTTTCATGATCTCATAAGTGGATCTCATGCGACGTCATATTCAAATCACCCAGTTACGTCATGTTTGGTTGTCATAGTAACCATGGGTACGATCATGTTGTAACATTATTATTGTGATACGTTGTGTCACAGTATGTTTCTAGTTTATCCGCGGTCCATTTTGTATATTGCAGGCAGCCATCTTGATTTCTATGGTGGCATGTGGTTGGTATATCAAACAAAGTCATCTAATAGGGCGAGGTGTGTTCAGTTTAATAGGAGTAAATTAATACCAACTTTAAGTTGTTTTAACAAGGTATTAAATTGTTTTAACAAGATAAGTAAATTGGGTTAAGAAGATAAATTTATTTATTGGTGTTTAAGGTCACATACTTATGCCCAATGGCTAAACATGACCGTGACAGTTTCACGGGTGGATGAAGCCGGAGTACCCGGAGAGAACCACCGAGCAACGACGAGTAGCTGCCAGTTCCCCAACATCATAACACCGCACTGCAGCACAGGCAGGGTTAGATTGGTTGAAGACATGCGCACCATCGACGTGCAGTACGCCTTAGTACACGGCGTCATCGTGCCCCCATGTGGACAATCGGAGTTAAGTGCCCTGCCCAAGGACACAAGGCTGGAGTCCGAATCGATCCCTCAGGCGGTCACCCACCCGAGGACTAACTGGGCTCGACGTTGCTTAACTTCGGTGATCTCATGAGAACCGGTTACCGCAACGCCACCGCGCCCCAAGAAGATAAATAAATTGTTTTAAGAAGATAATTAAATTGTTTTAACAAGATATTAAATTGTTTTAAAAAAAATAATAAGTGAAGTCAGTGTGGCTGTTCTACGTTGCCGTAAAATAAAACACCAGTCATGAGAAATATAAGAGAATAACAGCTCTGTGCAGTGATGTCATTTCCTGTGAATTTCTATAGCGAGTGCATGTTTGCCTTTCGCTATAGCTCAGCTATAGAATTTAACAACTGCGCTGTATGGTCATCGGTGTCCCTAAGTGGGTGGAGGTTGAAAGTTAGAGAGGTGTGGCACCCTATCACTTAGGCCTCTGCGAATAGGGATTTTTTTTCGACTCGTCTTTCCCGCCACAAAAAAATGTTCGAGTCGACTGAACATCCAATTCGATCCAAGTTAGCCGAAACCAGGTTTCCACGTACCCGATATTGCCAGCTTAAAATCGCCACATTAGGATTGGTTTAAGAATTGAATGCAATTTTTATAATCTTTATTGGAGTATGAACGTGTGGGAATGGGTACAAATTATGTATGAATCACGTAGGGATTCAAACAATTTCTACCCATTCCCACACGTTCATACCGCAATAAAGACTATAAAAATTGCATTCAAGGGATTCATACATAATTTGTACCCATTCCCATACGTTCATACTCCAATAAAGATTATAAAAATTGCATTCATTTCTTATAATTACATTCCGTAACTGTTTAAACTACTTTTTACCAAACAACAAAGCAGAAAGACGAAATAAAATATGTACGAACGAACGAGGCGAAAAAACACCCTCGCACAAAACGCAGAACTCTGAGTTGAGAGCCGGTTTTCGGCATTGATCGAATTTGTCAAATTGCCGTCTTTCGCAACGAAACTTGGAATGTTCAAAACAATTTATTTAACATATCAGTAAACTATAATCACTGATCACTGCGAGAGGCGCTAAAAGTTATAAACCCGCCCAAACACCGCCCGAATTACATTCTGTCAACTGCGCTCTACCGTAAATGCGGGTCAAAGTTCGACCAAATGTATTCACTGGAAAATGAATTACATTTGGTCATGACGTTTTCATGCAGATGAACAATGGGAATTGAGTATTTGGACCCAAAACGTATGACTACATTAACAATGTAATTATTTGGCATTGTACTCATGATTTATCCATAGTTCAGGCTGACATTCAACGGTTCGTAAATTAACAATGCAGCTCATTTGAACGCATGGTTGAATACGAGACAAATAATCTGCATGTACTTGTGACTGCGTCGCACCCTTCTTGACGTTAAGCTTGGCATCGCCCGATCTGGCCTTATCATGAAGCGGTGGACGCTTCTTACTGAAGTGTATCAGAGGTGAGAAAAAGTCCTCGTCGCTTGGGTTTTGTCTTACATGTGTTACACATGTATGCAACCGTGACTTTATCTTCTAGAAAATATGAGTGTATTACCGATGTCATTTGGAATCACGCGACACACGTAATTCCAAATGACATTGGTAATACACTGTACGTTCCAAGTTGACGATGTGTGCTTGCGGTTTGCTCTCAATTCCTCGCATTGTTTTGACAATTTAGCCAGTATTAAATGTACGAATGTACCTATACCGAGACATTTATCAATATTTTTTTTTATATTCGTTTTTTATATTCGTGATTTTATTTTCGACTCGAATTAGACTCGAATTTGTTGATCGACTCGACTTCAACTCGAACAATCGAATGTTCGCAGGTTGCAGTCGGGACATTTTCGGATTGATAGAAATCTTAGGAATCGATGCGTCCTTACTTGTAATCATGCACTTTTTTACGAGACTAGATTCCATGCTTGGATTTAAGTCTCGCACACAACGGGCCATACAAGTGGAGGTCTGTAGTACCCGAGATTCGATTCGATTCGAAATCTGATGCCTGATTCGATTCGAGATTCAATTCGACCCGAATTTTGAGGTTCGCAGGGCTCTAGAGCACCAGAAACTACATAAAGGATTTAACATTTTCAACTGATATTTTCAAATAAATTGTCGATTGAGGTAAAATTTGGAGCACCATCATATCACCATAAACGTCACATTTTTTACTTCAAACTCTATTTCAGGAAAGGTGAAGGAATTACGCGGCCAAGACTATGCAGTACAAATAGTGTATGAGGATCAGCCGAGTAATGATTTCAATGAACTTTTTAAGCGTATATCAGGTGAGGTTGTTAGGCTTACCAACAAAAGTAGTTAATGTGTGTACGCCTGGATTTAGTATTATTTTTTTTAATTCCCCGTATCCGGTTACATAAATAATAATAATAGTAATAATAATAATAATAATCATGCAAGCGTTAACGTCTAGAATCCACCGCAGTGCTCTCTGACATACAACATTACGACGTATCAAATGCATGTACACCCTTTGTTCATTCCATGACATTCTCAGCTCAACTCTTCGGAGCATACTGCCGGTGCACCACAGATAGGCACTGAAGATGAGCGCCTCAACAGGTCCATATTTTGTTTCGTAATTGTTTCATCAACGGAGTGACCAGCAAACCGCTTCATGTTTTTTGATTTTTCTCACGTGTAACAGTGTTCCGAATGAAGTGTTGTTTAAATTACAAACAAATTTACGATTTGAACTAAGATGGAGTGAGTTTATTTGATTTATTGTTTATTTATTCTCTGCTGTCGTGGGGTAAATGGGCGGTTTATTTATTAAACTTGTGATCGTTAAAAATTACCTTGAAGAAGGCAACTTTTACCGGTCACAAGTTCAGTAAATAAGCCTTCGTGTTTCACGATGTAGTTTTTGGGCTGTGGGTAGGGTCGTATTGGAACATATATGTTATTGTGATAAATTGACGGTATGATGTTTGCGGCTCGGAGCGTATGTTCAGCCTCGACGCTTCGCGTCTCGTTTGAACATAGGACTCGAGCCGCAAACCTCAGACCATGTTGCCGTCAAAACATCACAATAACTTATAAAGTTTACTGAACGGAGTTGCTGTGTGAACGTGACCCCTTGCCCACGTTACGTGATGATTAACGCTTTCGTTATCTAGCTTGAGGCTGACATGAAAACAGGGACAGCAGCACCGATCTTGACTTCCCACCATTTACCATACCGAGAATCCTGAGCAAACACCAGTAAATCCGAAGTGCCCGAGTTGACTCGGGCTTTGAGCTTCAAAGACAACAATTGCAAGACACACAAGGAATCACATCATCGGTTTTCGTCACTCCCGCGCAATGTTTATGTTAAGTCAGTCATGGATATGTGCACGGCAGATCGCAGACTTACTGTAACCACAATGGCCACACGAGGGAGATATGTGCAAAGTGACGCTTCAATCATTCGTAGTTTCAAAGTCCTGTAAGCTTATGCACATGAGGTTTATACACATCTGGATACGCATTCACAATCTAAATCACAAGCAACAGAGTAGGGCGTTTCTGTTCGTTCTCACTATATTTATAAAATTCAGCTTAATTACAGCTGATAAAGTCTAATCATTCCGGACGTAAAGACTAACTTTGTTTGCCATGTATTAAGTTCCAATAAGAGAAAAATCCTCGCCCTCTGATTGGCTGAGAATTGGCGTAGTTTGTTATGTTCACGGCTCTGGTAGCAAATGTTACTCTCTTACGTCTCCACGCGAAATATTTGAAATGACGTCACTCGTTTTCGTAATTGCTTCATCAACGGAGTGACTGGCAAGCCGCTTCATTTTTCCTTATGTTTCACGTGCAGCAGTGTTTGTTCCGGATGAAGTGTTGTTTAAATTACAAACCGATTTACGATTTGAACTGAGATGGAATGATTTTATCTGGTATTTTGACTATTTATCCAGTGGTAGGGTACACGCGAGATTTATTTACTAAGCATGTGATCGTTAAAGTTGCCTTGAACAAGTTTAGTAATTAAGCCTCTCGTGTTTCACGACGCAGTTTTGGGGCTATGGGTAGGGTCTTATTGGAACATATACATCATTGTGATGAGCTGACGGTAACATGGTCTGAGGTTTGCGGCTCGGAGCGTATGTTCACCCTCGACGCTTCGCGTATCGATTAAACATTAGCAAATCTCAGACCACGTTACCGTGAATTTATTACATTAATTTATACATTCTAGACGTAAAAACTAATTTTGTTTGCCATGTATTATGTTATGGCTTGATGAAAGAGACTGAAAAAAAGGTATGTGAATTTCAATTTAACAATTTAACTAGAAAAGCCATAGAAGAGACAAAGCATACAAATCTTTGACCACCCCACCCCACCCCCACCCCACCCCAATTTTCTGATGGACGTACTGTGGTGTAAAAATATAGGTAACACATTGTGTTATTCTACTATCTCTGTCTGTCTGTCTATTTGTCTCTCTCCTAATCTCACCCTCTCAACTATGTTTGGAAAACGTTTGGGGCACGTGCCCATTGTGCCCCCCCCCCCCCCCCCCCTCCGGTTCGCGCGTCAATGCATGTACCGGTTGATAATGTACACTTTCCGCTGATGACATAACAAACAGTTCGGTATTGTTATTGAATGATTAAAAGCATATTAAATATCATCATTTCCATTGTTGGTACCTTAGGTGGAATAGACGGCATTTCATACATGAACAAATTCAAGAATGTATATCCAATGGCAACTAACATCAACTTCTACCAACAGTGTGTTCCGCCGAACTCACTGGATTTGATCGTGAGTTTTGGGGCAATGCAAAGGATGACGAAAAGGTAATCTTTGTTTTTTTTCTTTTCCTCTTGAACATTCGATTACCTATCTGTATTTTCAGATATATACGCATTTAAACAAACAGGTAACACCATTATTCGTCACGGCATACAGTTACAACTGGAAGTCCTGTCACGCAATGTCCACAAATAGCACCCCACTCTGCGCATTGATCTGCGTGCTATGATGACAGTGTGGTTATCAAATTCTGTACATATGCCGTATGCACAAGCAATGCTTCAGCCAATGGACCGCCAGGTTTCACCCCGAGGTTCATTGCCTGAAACATTGCATGTGCCTTTTGTTGGTAACCAGGAAACTCTGTCGTGCTTTCAATACAATTCGCGAAAATACTGCGCGAAATTATGTCAAAATAAGCGCATAGTACGTTTTAATTGAACTGAAAGCCCAAGTCTTCATAACACGACACCAATAAAATCTTTGCAATTGGACTACACAACTTTTCATCTACTGATTTGGGAAAACTGCTTTGTCCCTATATAGCGATATATTCTGTCTTTTGATTGGTCAGAATGCCTTGGACAAATAGCCATGACAAAGGGTGCACCCAACATTTAAGGTATATAAGAGCGCGCAACATCCAGGGTATAAGAGTACGCGAAACATTGGGGGTATATGGTTTAAACGAAAGCTTTTCGCGTTTGCTCGCCTCGACATAAAAATCGAACAAAAAAACCCCTGAAAATAGTCACAAATATCATCAGATTTCCGACAATACAATCATAAAAATAAAATAAGAGCAAATAATTCGTCCCCTTAGTACCAATGTGTTCTATGTGCCAGTGGGCACATATAACACGTTGGAACGAAAGGGACGATATGTCAACAAAATACTGTTTACTCGTTGTCTTAATGACCCAAGGGATGTAACTCTATCTGGTGTCTTCTGCGTTTATAAAAACAAAATAATTATCAAGAATTCGGTCCAAGTGATTGTGGAGCTGAGAAATATGTCCACAAATTTATTTCCACTATGTTTGTATTGTGATTCAAACGGAACAAAACCGTTATCGCCGCCAACATGTATGGTATATGGAGATTTAATACCTGGATGTCTCATTTTAAACACCGACATCCAGGTATTAAATCTCCATATATCATACATGTTGACGGAGATAACTTATAATATACATCGTTCATAAAAGAAACTATGGTGCCAGATAATTAGATAGAAAGTCAGAAACATATTAGTATCTATCTATGGCCTCTCTGAAATGCACAATGGCAGTGAATAGTTCTACATAAATATCTGCAATTGTTTGGTTTAATTATTATAGGGTTACGTCGATGGTGATTGTGAACAAAATAATAGCTATCAGGAAAACAACCTTCTCGGCAATTCTCGAACAAATTTCATCAACATCACAAGAATTTGTCAATTATTTGAATATCTGATGCTGACCAGGGACACGTACTACAAAACTTTTACGATTCTATCTTTTTACTGGTGAAGAAACATTTCAAAAGACGTAGATAACTTGCTGCCCCATTTTTTTTTAAATTTCAATGACTAATTCCAGTGATTTTAGCTAAAACGTCGACGACGCGATCCAGATCCGCGCCATGTCCATGTATCCTTGGACAAACTTTCATTCAATTCTGAGGCGAGCCGTCGCCCTTTTTACTTTTTGCGAGTGACCACCACAGCGCGCCTCACTTCCACCCAGCGAATGTTTAACACTCACCTCACGAATCGGCTGCATCCGTAGAAAAAAGAAATTCAACAGAACCAGATCAGATACCCCACGGGAACGAGCTGGTCAATATCGTTTCAATGAGTGGTCATTATACAATTATGGAAGCTTAGCCGAGGTCAATATAAGCTTTTTAGGTTCATATCACATCGTATTTACCACCACAAAAGTCCATAACTGTTTTATTATATATATCATCCCCCAAAACACAGTCTTCTACTTATCAATTAGAAGTTCAATTATATCAACCATAAATATTTTATTAAACAATAAAATAGTTATCATCTGCAGAATAACATAAAAAAAATCAATATTAGAGAGTTTTCGTCGATTGAAAGAGAACGAGAGGGGGATTTCCAAAAGCTATACTTGAAAAGTTGATATTCACTGGAAAACCGGTGTACATGGATTATGGAGCACCCGTCGCGAGTACAAGATGCAGAAAAGAAAAGAAAATAGAAAAGTGGTTATTTTTAAAGTATATAATAAATGATATGGTTTTCAAAATTGGGGGTAAAAAAATTAAAATAAATTTTGCTGCCATGCTTCCTGAAAAGAATCAAAATCTGTTCGTGGGAAATAGTTCAAATAACACAATGCGAACACGTTAGTGTGAACAGTACACCATGAATTACAAGCTGTAGCATTCCAAGACTTCAAACTTATCAAACTTCACTTTCCATGAATTGGTACGTAAACAACATAATTCAACAAACTTCGAATACAGGTAAAACTCACTGTCTTTTTACGAATGCATTCCGCGGAGAATCATCTGATTGGCTTAGATTGCTCCATTTCGTGTATTTCATCGACCTCCGATAAATTTTATTATTGTTACGAAACGCTTATTCGAAAAATCGGTTAATAATTTTGGAATCCTTACTTCCTGTGTACAAGTGCAGTGAACGGTGCTCAGATGTTTTTTTTAAAAACATTTTCTCGATGCCAGGACTCAACAATAGCACGCTTCACTTCAAATGGTATCGAGCTGTATCCAGCGCATCTCCCATTTTGAAAATCGAAACCCTGGACAATACGTTTAATATCGATTGCCCAGGTATGTGTGTCTGTGTGGATGAGGGGGGGGGGGGGGGGAGTACTAAGACCAACAGCACGTCGATGGTGCACCTCCTTTCAAACCTCTGCTACCTCTACTGAGGCAAATACTATAAAACTTTTACAATTGTATTTTCTAGAATTGTATTTTCTACCTATTAATATAACTGACTAAAATGATTCTTTAGGATTTTAAAGGATTTGGCAATTTGCAAACTGGCAAATTGTCACATCTCTGAAAATGCTAATGGTTCATTTCAACCCATTTAAAGTCATAACTAGAAAATACAATTTTAGAGAATACAATTGTGAACGTTGTATAGGATAGACCCCTTGTGCTGATTTAGTGAGTTGGAGAGTCTGGCATTTGCTCGCCGATGTTCGGGTGTTCTCTCCGGATACCCCGGCCTAATCCACCCGTAAAACTACATCTAGTCAAGTTTCATCAACGCCATAAGAAGATAATAGTTCAGGATGCGTGAACAAATTAATACCTATAGGTTATTGCCACCAAATGAGTACATATAGGTTCTTACCATCACGAATTGTATTGTGGGTTTCCGAAATGTTGTGTTGAAGTCGAGGCCGCGTCTCTGAGCAATATATCTTCGAGTCTGTTCGGAGGAGACAATATATGACCCTGCGGCGAGGTCGAGACTTTAATACACCATTTCGAAAACCCACATGCTGCTAATAACCATTTTGTCTTACAGCGTTCCTCAATTTCTTGACTTGTTCCCTAAATGAATGGGTTGAGTGCAGTTTTCAACGACGTCTGTTTTGATAATCATTCAGCGTGTATGACTTAAGAATAAAGAACAGACGTCATTTTATTGCGTTCTTGCTCTATGCATTACGTAATCCCCATTTATTGTTATACTTGTACTATAATCACTCATAGTAGTGTTTCAGCTGTGTTATTTAATTACTTCGTTGAGTTTGTGATTCATGTATCATTTAATTACTGTTATAAAAAAAACGGTGGCCTCAACACATGTAATACCCTGATGCCAATTGAGTGCAGGAAAACGTTCTTTTTCTGAATGGACGAACTCAGGTAGAAATGTGATTTTGTCTGGACGTTTTTACTTGTATTTGGGGAAACACGCCCTTGAAGTCGAACGTAAAATCTGCAGTTATATTTAAGCGCAGACGAACGAAGCTCAGTTTGTGTAGGCCTCGGGCGTAGAAAATTTGTTTTGTCTGTAGTTTGAAGTGAGTGGGTCATCACTAAAACTGTCGCATACTACTACCCAGACACTAGATGCGTTCAGTTCTGTGCCGTGTTCTACCCGGAGGTCTATTAGCTGAAACATAGTGTGTGCTACTGCGGCTGTTTTTTTACTGAATTTGAAACATATTATTAAAATAGGGACGCCCACATCCGTATTTTGAAAAGTAGGGCTACTCTACATGCATCTTACGATTCTGAGAAAGACATATGTTTGGACGGCCCTTTGTCAAGGTGATAGCTAAAAGTTGCGATTTTCTTGTTTAAAAGTGTAAGTATTTTCGATAATCTTTCTGAATAGGTTAAACATAAAACGTAAAGATAGGTATATAACGGATCTCGAAAACCGATTTGTCACTTAAACAGACCAGCAATAATTCAAGCGCCGCTAAATGAAGTATGAAATTTAATGTCCATTATGGCGCATTTGTTGAACGCCGCATGGACTGTTGGCTGTATGTGTACCAACGGACCGATTCCTAATGTGCGCTCGTGGAAGTGAGCGCGCGAGTTTATGTGAGATGTGGATAGACTCATGGGATTCCAATGGGAAACCTAGTCGAAATACTAGAGTTATTTGTGGTCGCGTCAGTGTGCGGATGCGTGTGACTGTGTGTGTGAAAAAGTACGAGTATATTGGTGGAATTGCAGAGCAAGGTTGTTAGATAGCCCTAAGAGAGAAGTGTGAGAGTTGATGTGCGTGAATGGTATCCCCTTGGTGTTTTTAGAACAACTGAGAGTATGTTCCTTGGTGGGTGTTGTCAAGGTGATCGCTAAAAGTAGCGATTTTCTTGTTTAAAAGTGTAAATATTTTCGATACACTTTCTGAATGGGTTAAACATAAAACGTAAAGATAGGTATATAACGGACCCCGAAAACCGATTTGTCACTTAAACAGACCAGCAATAATTCAAGCGCCGCTAAAATGAAGTATGAAATTTAATGTCCATTATGGCGCATTTGTTGAACGCCACATAGGCTACCTGATAACAGATAAAAGGAGTAAGGATGACCAGTATTCTCCTACAGTCATTATCGGCGTAATTATGGCCAGTTAATAGATGATTGTTGTAAAAACTGTACATCGCATATGTTCTGGACACACACCCATATCACGCATCTAGCTTGTCATAAAATGTCAAAAGGTACCAAAATGTGACTCTTTCAAAGGAACTTAAAAGCGAGTATTAAATTAAGATAGATCTAATCGGCAAAGTTCAAGAGAAGCGATTAAACTGAGAATTAATGTTCTGGCTATGGAAATATAAATCGGGGGATTTCTCGAAAAATTCATTCCAGTCTGAAGGCGTGTAAGACTGTGGGTCGTTGCGAGTAGGTGGGGGTGTCCCATGCTATAGATTAGAGGAGGTGCCGTATCCGCCGTATCGGTGCGAAAGTATAGGCACGTTGTGATGTAGGGGTGCCATAGAGCTCATATTTAGAATAGGAGCAGTCGCGGGCCAAGTCGGTGGCCATATTTGAGAATAGGATCAGAAACACGAAGTATTGGCTCAGGGAGCTATTTGCATTTAGGTAAACGGCATTACCTGTTTTAGAAGGCAAGCCATATGTAGACAGAGTAGGCTTCGCCTGTATGAACATTATTCTGAGATAAACGTAGGGGAACGTTTAACCCCATTGGTGGCGACTGCTTGAGTGAAAGGCGTCAAGTGAAGTGACAATAAGCTATTGGCCGTGCGACAGCAGTGGTAGAGTGACATTCCGTCACTTGTTGGAGCAGAGGCGTTCGGATAAAGTGACAATACGTTAGTGGCCGTGCGACGGCCGTGAAAGGGTGAAGTGAAGAGGCGACCAAAGAACAAAAACCAGCGACCAGGAAGGAGGAAAAAGGAGGAAGGAGGAAAAAACAGAGACAACAGAGAATTCGCAAGTGACTCAGAAACTGTGTGTGTAGGGGGTGATTGACGTTTTGTTTATCATATTCATTTGATTCCATGTAAGTCACAAATTACCATATTTATTAACCCATTCAAGGTAAGAACCACCTCGGTCCTAAACAAAAACGTTTGTAGAACGTCAAATGTGTCTTTTTCGTGTGCCCTGCCACTAGTTTTGCGTCGAAAATTGTTCAATGTTGGTATTTGGGTATCGAAGTTTTTTTCTAGGCTCTGCTTCTGATGTAATGAGGCAAATGTCAGATCTGTTCCTGATTGTTTCCATCGATTTTCCATACACGTAATTGTCATGGGTTTGGAAACATCTCTTGACTTCATTCGGCGTTCTAAAGCGAGTATTGTAATTGATTATTTTCCAAAGTGTGATTTACTGGGATTTTCGGGTTTGATTATAAACGATAACTTCACAAGTGAATTATAAAATCAACAATTGTGTCGTGTATCCGTGCGCGCAAACGAAGACGCTTTGTCGTGGGTGTAATGGGGACTTCATTGTTTTGTTTTTTTTTTTTGCTTTTTTAACCCTTTACATACCATGAAAAGCAGACGACACTTGCAAAAAAATTCTTGAATAACTATTATTTTCATTTTTGTCTCAAAAACATAGATTATGACCCCTCATTGGAACGAGCTCGACGAGCTCGTTCTAATGAGGGATCATAACCTATGTTTTAGAGACAAAAAATGAAAAAATAATGAAAATTAATTGGCGATTTTTGAGAATAGCGCTGACCGGTTTTGGCCGTTACGTTAGGTAAAGTGTTAAATAATATAATTATCGTTAATAATGAAAAGTAATAAACAGAATAATCCCTTGACTGGACTGGTTACGTGAACTAATTCATTCGAGGCGAGGGACTATATTGTAAAACATTCGTGCGCATTCGCGCACTCGTGTTTGTACAACGTCCCTCACCTCTCATGAATTATTTCACGTAACCAGTCCAGTCAAGCGGTTACTCTCTATCTATATACTTTTTCATCCAATCTTCCTCTTCGATTCGAATCTGATAATGCGATGCATATTACCTAATTTCATATCGTAAATAATATAATTTATAATTTCAGATTTTTGCTCACACTACGTATTTTTATTCACACCATTCACTTCCCACCGTTCAGATTCTAATGGATAATGATTGTGCTCATCGTTCTGTTCGGTGACTCATGGGTCAAATGCGTGGATGGGTCAAAATCTACGGGTGTGCAGTTTTCCGCGCATATAATTCAGAGATGATCCGCTATGACACCTAGCGAATTTCCACCAATGAAGCACCGGGGTAAATGTCCCTAGGTGTCATAGCGTATCATCTCTGAATTGAAGGCCTGTAAAAATGACAACCCGTGGATTTTGACCCGTCCACGATAGCCCTACTGTAAGACATTTCACAGATTTAAAAAGCATATGCGGCGTGGAAGCGCAGAGGCGTCAGCTGTCTTAGATGGTTTGAGCATTGAAAAGAGAGGTCTTCCCACAGGAACACTTTAAAACAGTTCTATCAAATAAGGCGATAAGATACAACTTTTTGACGAACTGTTTGTAGTTATGGACGAACAACGTTTCGGTTATCTGTTTTTGTTATTTAGATAACCACCAGAAGAACGATAAAATCGTTCCTCTCAAATTGTATGGCCTGTTATATGTAGGAACAATATTCCGACGGCACGTGCTCCTGATATTTTTGGTGTAGCCCTAACTAACCGCCAGGCCGCTAAGAACTCATTTTTATCATGAATGCATTCGAAATCGGCATACACCGCGAAAGGGACTGTCAATCTTCTACTGTAAATGTATATATTTAACAAAAGTTTTAGGTTTTGGTATTTCAGGTGTGACGTGTTGAAGTCCGTTGCAATATTCCTCTTAGTGTTCTAAAGATTATTCATTGTTAAATGAATTCAGACAGTTGAAAGAAATGATTCATTTGCCTTGATTTCCAGTACTATTATTCAATAGGAACTGACTTAACCTCTTAATCCAACAGCAAAGTTAATTGTCGTCTTTCGAGATCAACATTGAAATGATTTTTTCTCCTACAGTAAAACTAGAAGTCCTGTCATGAAATACGCACAAATAGCACATTGATCTGCGCGTTAATCTACGCGTTACGACCATAGTAGGGCTATCAAATAATGTACATATGGCCTGTGCACAAGCAATGTTTCAGCGAATGGACCTCCGCCATTGGCAGAAAGATTGCCTGTGTTTGCTATGAGTAACCTGGAGAACCTGTCGTGCTTTAGATGCCATTCGATATGGCAATTGTGCGCAATTCCTACACGCAATTAAGCCTAGATAAGCGCACGGTTCGTGACAGGACTTCTAGTTTTAACTGTAATTCTTGTGTGAACACTTGATGCTGCCTCATTATATGACATGTCGTCGACACCGCAAACTTCTTGCAAACATTAATAAGCTCTGGTTCATATCGTTAACGTTTGAGGAAAAAGATTATGGTTCCTTCCACCTTTCTCCTCTCCTTATATCGATGAAACAGGGATGAATATTCATCACAAATAAAACTGAAGTGTGTTATTTTCAGAAATAATAATGGTTACTTGGATTTTCCTCTGTCGACAATTATTAGAAATAGATTTTATAATTTCTTTTCAGTCCTTGTAATATTCCAGATTCAACGTCTATATTCCTGAGCAAAAATGAAAACGCGAGACAGATATGGGCGTCTCAAGCTGCTGATGATTGGGAGACACTTTTGTTGAACAGAGAAAAAGAACTGAAACCAGGTACACGACTTTCGTACACTAAAACATCCATCGGATTATGCCGTCACCTGACGTAATTTATTTATTTATTTATTTATTTATTTATTTATTTATTTATTTATTTATTTATTTATTTATTTATTGGGTTTTAACGACACTTTCGACAGCCATGCTTATCCCGTGTCGGGCAGTTTTACGGGGGGGAGTGGGGGGGGGGGGGGAGAAAGCCAGAGTACCCGGATTCGTACTGCGGGAACAAGACTTACTAACAGGACCTAGTCTGTCAGGTGAGGTCAAGACAATTGTATGCTGTCGAAGGTCGGTAATTGACTTAGAGAAAATATATGTACTTTTCCTTCATGTTGGATAGACGGGTGGTCTGATTCTCCAATTTTTTTATGGCCAGCGTCAAAGGTGGAAGTAATATCCATCACATTTATGGGCGGCCAAACACGTATTCGTTGTGTAGGGGATCAGTTACAAGGTTTGTCAGCATCCCATCGGTACTTTCATGTGATCTGGCAGTGGTTGAGGGTGACGTCCAAAGTCAGGTGTTTGTTGCATAAATAACACTGTTTAGTGGCACTGTACTCTAACTAGTACTCTAGGGTCATGCGATTTGGCATTAGGTTTTTCAGAACTCACTTTATTCTTGTTTCCACGGATGTAGGAACTCTAGAATGTCTATGATTTCATCGCTTGAGCAGACAACGTAAGGCTCTATATAGACTTCTGTGCGTCTGTGGTTTATGTTCAAATAAGAATTGAATTGTTGCAATTTGCACGTGATCATTTTGGTTCGTCACTACGTGGATTGCGAACAGTCATGATTCAATTCACATATTTATTCCCTTCATAAAACAGAATTATGTTATGTGCGGACGGCATATCGAGTTGGCTTATCTGCAAGGCACGGCCTTGACTAACAATAATTAGGTGTATTCCTAAAAAGAAACAAAACAACGTGACATCTGATACAAAATAGTTCCCACAAACTGTCAATATTGCGCCTAAAATACAAGTCACACTCGAGTCGAGGAAACCGTCTATTTTTTATTGAACGTAAACAGAAATTACAAAATATAAAAATAGACTCTGGAAAGTCGATTGTATTGCGTAATATCAATGCGCGATGTTCGAATGTTCCATGATCAATTGTTATTCATGAGATAAATCACATGATAAACTGGTATTCATGGGAAATTAAAATCACGAGAGAATCCACTGCCAAAGCAGTGTTGAATGAAGAAAATAGCAGATGTGGTGTAAACACTGTAGACGTGACTGTGGATCGATGTAAACACGTAACACAGAACAGCGAAGTCTCCGACCCATGCCATTTACTCTTACAACGTAGGCTTGGCTCAATTGTTCATTTTTACCCTTGTGTATGGCGGACGCGATGATGCCTTCAGTACTTGAACACACGAGTATTTTCACACTTTTCAAGACGACTAATCATTGAGAAAAAAATCTTGCTATGGAGACAGTTGTTTAGCATTCCACATACGCGCAAGGGTACATACTCGGCTGTCAATTATTTTAGGAAGCTGCACTTTACACTACTATCGAGATGGACTAGTAGCACTGAACTGACTCACATCATTATTTCTTAGTATCGCTAACTCCCCATTTATCGTATCAAAATAGATCGCCAACATTTAAGGTGCACGCCTGTGAAAATAATTCAATGCAGTTTATTTGTAGCAGATATAACGCGAGACTTCATTATTCATGACGTACTTGAAAATTGTCGTAAAGTTAAACCACGGTAGAATATCCGCAATAAACTATTACGCCCCGTTAAGTGTGTCGTGCACTATCACTGTACACTCCCAAGTTGTCTCGTAGCAAAAAACGACTTTCGATAAAGTTATCTCCCCTTAAGTTATAAGACGTGCGAGGAAGGTTCAATTCAAAGGTAAAGTCATGCTTTATTTTGTTAGTTTAAAAAAACGAAAACAACAGATAACTCTTGGAGCTGTCTGTTATTTTCGTTTATAAACTCTTTGAACCTTGGTGGTGTTTTCCAAGTAAGTTCAATGGCAGCAGTTGGATGACTCCATATTCATTATGTGGGAGCAGACCAATTAATTAATATTTTTAAGGTGCAGCCTCGGGGCCGCGCCTTAAAATATTGATTGGTCTGCCCCATTCATTCTCATAGCCGACATCCATTTATTCCTATTTAATGAAATGAAGACGGATCATGTCCCTGGGACGGGAAAGCGGCTTGCCGGGTTCAAAGGATTAAAGTTTACAAAATTGAAACTTGGCTTTTAATGGCAGCTAATTTGAAGCAATTTAGTAACTGTCCACTTTTGTTTTTTTGTTTAGCTAATGTATTTTCACAGTAATTTCATGCTGCTGTTGTTCTTTCAAGGAACAAAATAGCAAATTTTACCTCCAACACTATTATAGTAATGGAAAGGATAGTTCCTGTGTTTTATCTAACAATCGTATTGATTTTGGCCTGAAAAACAAGAAAAACGGTATGTATCACATAATGTATTCCGATTCCGTATCATATAGACGACTCATTCTCATTCCGTATCATATACACGACTCGTTTCTGGTAACGCGACGGGCTATCATAACAGGCGCATGAATACATTTTATGTGCGTTTCAGTGATCGACCCAACATTATGTCCCAAAACTGTTTTTAATAATTTAAGATTTAATCTGTTTATGTGACAGAATTGTTAGATAAAAGTTATCATGTTGATGTGCATGTCCTGTGATTTGTATCAGATTCTCGGTGGTGTCCAAAAAATGGGATCACAGCTCGCCGGCAAAACCGGCTCGTTGAGATCCCATTCTGGACACCACCTCGAATCTAATACAAATCACAGGACATGCACATAATCATGATAATCTGTATATATGTCACTCTGCGTAACCTATTGGTGTTATGATCAGAGAAAAAGATACAACACACCAGTAGACAATGATTTTATTTTTAAATGGTTTTAAACAGAGCCTAGGGGGTTAGGTGATCCTTTGGGTCTCCTTTGACCATACCCTACTAGGCGGGTCCCCGGGTGGCGGATAGGGGAATGGCCTGCTTGCAGGTTAGCTGCTGAATAGATTGAATAGGCAGCCCCGGACCAAAATGGTACGAATCCTGAAGTTTTTACTCCAGGCACCTTGTTCTCCCGTGAGGTGCGAACATGACGCTATAGAGGACGGGATCCTGCTGGTTGAGGACTCAGCGCCCCGGTTAGGACATCTCTTGGTATTTTCACTGAGGTCATCAGACCTCCGTGCAAGTATTGACGGTATAGTCCAATACATCAGTTCGGCCAATACTTTGTGGCGGGGAATGTTGGTCTTTCCGGCCCGGCTTGATCAATCGGGAGCCCAGTGACGTTACGTGGGGCATTTAGTGGTCGCTGAACTAGCCGTTACAATATTTTATTCTCATTTTGTTGTGTAGCAAGCATGGATAAGACTGCCCTAAACAACTCAATTTTCTATTTCACACTATTGTACTGTCTGTATAAAACGTTCGTCTACACTGACATTTCCTCAGGGTACGGCTAGTTGGTCGACCACTATTGGATAGCGTGGCATAACGGGTCAATCAGTTAGCATATATGATTCTTCATCAATGTTGGCTGAGTATACTATTTGCGTACTGGCGGTGCCGTCGACTGGAGACCCGTTGACTATGTGCATCCCCTTGTTGGGCTCAGGGTAAGGGTGTCAGCCGCGAGTAGTGAATATTACAAAAAAAATGGAAACAAAAACAAAAAAAAAATAAAAGACTGCATGTTTCGAATACTAGTTCTGACTCTGATCCAGAAACAACTATTTCAGAACCACAACCAATGAAAACTTGGCCAAAGTTCATTGTAATTACATCAAAAGATGAGACAAAAAAAAAACTACCTCCATCAATCCCTTTGCTGTGGAAAAATCAATTAAAGGGATTGCTGGAACTGTAAAAGGGGTAAAGAAATTAAGATCTGGCAGCCTACTAGTTAAATGTGCTAATCACACTCAGGCCTTCAACTTACTTAAAGTAACCAAACTTATTTACATGAAAGTTAAGGTGAGCTCTCACGCATCCCTAAATAGCAGCCGAGGTGTTGTAAGAACGCGAGAGCTTGCTGATCTTACTGAGGCTGCCATATTAACAGAGTTGACACCTCAGGGAGTGACTGGAGTAAGGCGACTTACCATCAGAAAAAACGAAACAACAATAAATACAAATACATATTTCATGAATTGTAATTCTTCTCAACCACCACATTCACTCAAAGTAGGCTATTTGAACATCCGAGTGGATCTATACATACCGAATCCACTTAGATGTCTCAAGTGTCAGAAATATGGGCATGGTAAAGATTCTTGCCGTGGTCAAACAACATGCCACAAGTGTAGCCAACAGCACGATGAGCCATGTGCAAATGATATAATTAAATGCATAAATTGTCAGGGCAGTCATATGTCCTCTTCCAAGGATTGCCCTGTATGGAAAAAAGAAAAGGAGATACAAAAAATAAAGTGTGAAAAACAGATTAGCTTTAAGGAAGCCAGAGACATAGTATCCACTATGCCTGGCATGTCAACATCTATCCCATCTTACGCAACCGCCTTGAAGCGGAAAATACCAACAACATCCACAGATTGTCAGACAGACCTTACATGGCTCACTTGCCCAATACCAGCATTTGTTAACCCCTTCACCCTTGGTCATACAGATATTAACATATCAAAAGCTATACAAACGGAAGAACTGATACCAAATACAAAAGAACCAAATCAAAACCAAACCAAAGTGGAACAGAGAAAGGAACAAACACAGAAAAAGCTAGGTGGTCAAAATACCAATCAAACTCAACGAATTAAACAAAAACAAGAAAACAAACAGGAAGTAAAAACGAATCAGAGTCAGAGAGCCAGAAATAAAGAAAATTCAGACAGAACCCCCCAAAAACTACAAAATGTAGTCACTAGAAATATATTTGAGGGTTTAGAAGCTATGTCAGTTGATGATTGAATCACTGACACATTCGGTGGTCCAAACCGCCGAAGTTCTTCGCTGGGTAGGTCCCCCGGTGACAAATCTCCTCTAAAATCAAATATTATTCCCTTAACACCTGACATTCCACCACATTATGGTTAGTACAAACTACCATAATATATTACAGTGGAATTGCCGAGGTTTTAGAGCTAATTTCAATGAACTCGGACTGCTAAGTCAAAAATATCAACCTGCGACTTTTTGTCTACAGGAAACACTCCTAAAGAAACCAGACAATCAAGACTATTGCGCTTTTAAGGGTTATACAGCGTATAACACTTGGGCAGACGACGCTGATCTTCATGTTCGTGGGACATCTGTCTTAGTTAGAAATGATATTATCCACAGTCCTGTAAATTTACATACAAATTTACAGGCTGTGGCGGTACGCCTAACTTTAGACAAAACGATTACTGTGTGCTCCATTTACATATCTCCAAACCAAGTTCTGCCGATGCAAGATCTGGAACGACTTGTTGATCAGCTTCCAGCACCCTATATTTTAATGGGTGATTTTAATGCTCATAGTCCTCTTTGGGGTGCTTCATGCAGCAAAGAGGATATAAAGGGTAAAACCGTCGAAGGGTTCATTACTCAACATGACTTGTGTTTGTTTAATGATGGGTCACATACTTACCTGCATCCTGCATCTGGTTCGTGAACGTCAATCGATCTCACAATTACAAGCCCTTCACTTTTCCTGGATTTTTCTTGGAAAGTGGAAGATGACTTGTGTGGAAGTGACCACTTCCCAATTGTTTTGGAGGGTGTTGTTCCTGCAGGGGATGAGAGGATGCCCCGGTGAGACTTTAAAAAAGCAAACCGGGACACTTTCTCATCGTTGTGTTGTGAGTGACTCACTCAAGATACGTTTGACGCCACTTCTGACCCTGTGGAACATTTCACTGCCACATCACTTGACATTGCAAACACAGATATCCCTAAAACCTCGGCAAATCCTAAACGTTTCCATAAACCGTGGTTTGATATGGATTGTAAACAGGCTATCCATAAACGTAAAAAAGTTGAACGCGATTTTAACAAGTCACCAACGACGAATAATTTGGATAAATTATGTATTAATCGGGCTCAAACCCGACGGCTCAATAAACAAAAGAAGAAAACTTCCTGGCAAAACTATGTTTCAAAATTAAATCAAAATACCGCCATCAAAAAAGTCTGGAAAATGGTTAAAAAAATTAAAGGTAAAGAAACAAAATCTACCTTGCAACACCTTGAACAAAATAATATTAAAATAACATCTAAAAAAGACATTTCGAACACTTTGGCTTCCACCTTTTCTAAGAACTCCTCTTCTAAAAATTGCACTCAACAGTTTGTCCAGGTTAAAAATCAACAGGAGAAACACAAATTCAAATTTCAATCTGATAATCATGAAAATTATAATGAACCGTTTTCAATTGATGAGCTGTCAGCGTCGTTGAGTAAAGCAAAAGATACAGCCACTGGTCCTGATGAAATCCATTACCAAATTTTAAAACATTTGCCGCCTTCATCGCTCCAACTTTTGCTTTCTATCTTTAATGATATATGGGTGACTGGCCAGTTTCCATCTTCCTGGCGTAAAGCAACAGTCATTCCCATTCCCAAGCCTGACAAGGACCAGTGCAATCCAACCAACTACAGACCAATAGCACTCACGAGTTGCCTCTGTAAAACCATGGAAAGGATGATCAATGATCGGCTTGTTTGGTTTCTGGAATCGAACAGTCTGCTGGCGGATGTTCAGTGTGGTTTCGGAAACCAGAGGAGCACTATCGATCATTTGGTCCGCCTTGAAACGTTCATAAGAAATGCCTTCGCCAGAAGGGAGCACGTGGTCGCCGTGTTCTTTGATCTGGAGAAGGCATATGACACTACGTGGAAGTATGGGATTTTGGGAGACCTCTTCAACATGGGGTTGAGAGGCAGAATGCCACTTTTTATTGAAAATTGTTTGAAGGACCGCAAATTTCAGGTTCGTCTTGGGTCAACATTATCCGACCCTCACGACCAGGAATTGGGGGTACCTCAGGGTAGTATTCTATCTCTTACCCTTTTTTCAATAAAGATCAACAGTATTGTTACGACTATTGAAAAAATGTTGACTCTTCACTGTATGTGGATGATTTCCTCATCTGCTATAGTAGCAAGAATATGCCTGCTATTGAGCGCAAACTTCAACTGTATTTGACTAAGATTCTGAACTGGGCTACCGAAAACGGTTTTAAGTTTTCTAAATGTAAAACGAATTGTGTTCATTTCTGTAAACTCCGGAAACACCACCTTGACCCGGAGTTATTTTTAGATGGAACTCCTATTAGAGTTGTAAAGGAAATGAAATTCCTTGGCTTGTTGTTTGATGAGAAACTCAGTCAAACAACTCAAGGTTAAATGCAAAAAATCACTTAATCTTCTGAAGGTTGTTGGCAGCACTGACTGGGGTGCTGACCAAAATACTTTGCTCCATCTGTATAGAGCCTTTATACGGTCAAAGTTGGATATGGTTGTATGGTTTATGGTCCGGCTAGGAAATCCTATCTGAAACCTCTTGATGCCATCCATAATAGTGGTATCAGGATTAGTCTTGGTGCGTTTCGTACGTCACCTATAGACTCTCTTCTTGTCGAGGCAGGTGAGCCTTCTCTAGAGAAGCGTCGAGTCAAACTCTCTTTACAGTATGTTTCTAAATTATCTGCGAATTTTAACCGCAAAATAAACTGTTTTTTTGACAAAAATCCAAACCAGATTCCTCCATTGGGACTCAGAATCCAACCCCATATGAAGACCGCTGGTGTTCCTCCTGATTTTGTGGCAGAGAACTGTAAACCAGATATACCCCCTTGGCGTCTGTCAAAACCCAAGGTTATTTTAGATCTGGCCTCTTCTAAAAAGGCAAACACAAATTCTTTGCAATTTAAGCAAGCGTATGCCGAGATTAAGTCTCACTATAGAGCATACACTATGTTCTATACAGATGTATCCAAGGATAATGATAGAGTGCCATCTGCTGTTGTTAGTGGTGATCAGACCACCTCAACCAGGATACCTGATACGAGTTCCATTTTTACAGCTGAGGTAAAAGCTGTTGACCTTGCGCTCGATGAGATTGAGGCTGAAGAGGAATGGAAGCCCATTATCTTCTCAGATTCTCTTTCTTGTTTACAGGCTCTTCTCAACCCCAGGTTGAAGAATTATCTAATCATGTCACTTCGTGAACGACTTACTGTAATGAAGTCTGACCAATATGATATTGTGTTTTGCTGGTTACCTGGACACGTTGGTATTGCTGGTAACACCAGGGCAGACAGTGCAGCGAAACAGGCTCTGAGTAAACCAATCACTGATTTTCCAATTCCTTACAGTGATTACAAGCCACTTATTTCTAAATACATCCGGTCTTTGTGGCAGTCGGAATGGGATGGAGCTACCAATAACAAGCTCCACCGATCCCGACCAACTGTGTCTGATTATTATCCTCTTTCTCATCTTTGTCGAAAAGATCACGTTATCCTTACACGATGTCATATTGGTCATACCAGACTCACTCATTGTTTCTTATTAGAGGGCACTCTGCGACCTGAATGTATTCCTTGTCGGCTAGGGCTGACAGTGGAACAAATTATTTTAGATTGTACAGATTTCGATCACGTTAGGCGGCAGTTTTTCACTGTGAAGTCTCTTAGAGACATTTTTTACACTACCAGTCCGCGCAAGCTTTTGTCTTTTCTAAAAGAAATCAACCTTTTTAGCAAGTTTTAGAGCTTTGTCTTTTAATCTTCCCATCATGATTTGGTATCAATAGGTTGATTTGTATTATATTTGTTGTTCTTCATTCATTATGAATATTCATTTTCACATTTTCATTGTATTATCGTTCATCTATCACAATTTTTTCTCTTTTTAAAGCAGTCCCGACCATTACCTTTTAACTCATTTTCATGACTTTCTTGCCACGATATGGCCTTTGTTGCCGATGTGGCGTTAAGCACCAATAAATAAATAAATAAATAACCTCTGTAGAAAAGATCATGTTATTCTGACACGGTGTCATATTGGTCACACACGACGTACACATTCCTTTCTGTTAGAGGGTAATATGCGACCTGAATGTGTTCCATGTCAGCAGGTGTTGTCAGTGGAGCACATTCTCTTAAAATGTACAGATCTCAATCTTGTTAGAGGGCAGTACTTCACAGTTGGATCCCTTAGAGATCTGTTTTACAATACGAGCCCACATAAAATTGCATCAGTTTTGAAAGTAATCAACCTTTTTAACAAATTTTAAAATTGTTTTTATTCTTTTAATCTAGACTCATCAAGCTCAGTTCATCAGGTTGATTTAAAAGTTGACATCTTTCACTTATCTCATTACTCATTGTTATTTAAATTATTCTTGTCTCTGACATGTCTATTGTGATTATCCTTTATTTTTATTCAATCTTTTACTTCATAATATTTACGTTTTACTTTCCTGTGATTTCTCGCGACGATATAGCCTTAGCTGCTGATGTGGCGTTAAGCACCAATAAATAAATAAATTTTAAACAGAGAATAATAGACCACCGTTCAAACTGATTGAAAAATAAATTGTTAAAACCCAGCTTTTGTATTTTTATACTATTCTACGAGAAAATGCGTGAAGTTTGTGAAATGATGATACAACTTCGCTAAAATTTCGAAATTTCAATTCTTATTTGAAATTCCCATACCTTTAGTGTTTTATCTCCTGACAACTCATCCATGACATCTGCATCATCGTTGTCGACAAGAGAATCAAACACGTGATCACGTACAGTCGAGCTTGGCCAATTGGTTTCAACAATTCAATTTGGCAATAAAAATGTGTATTTTGCAACATTCTTTGGACCAAATTGTTTCTTTGTACTGGCCATTAGACTTTTCTTCATGGTATTTTGAGTTGTGTTCTATTGCTTACATAATGTCATGGGGTCATAATCAAAGACATTTCGCTATTTAGATATCAATTTATCAAAACTCATCAACGTCTGACGGTTACGTTCGTTAATAAGACATTTCTGTGCTTTTCATTGCTATATTTCACTGAAAATATTACTTCCTAGCCTTGTTATTGGGAGATGCTATTTTCGTCATTGAGGGTTCGACAATCAAAATACCCATCTCCAAGTATTACATTTATTATATACAGCACTGTACAATACAATCGCCGTGGACTGGCTGTTATCAACGCGTGCGCAGTGATGTCCACGCATGCATTTACCAGGTAATAAAAATCATCATCAGCAAAATTTTACCTTATGAAGCACGGAATTGAGGATTATTCCTTTAACTCTTGCTTGGAATCTAATATTATTGCGTCCGTGGAAATATTGCCCACCCGCGAAAAGTGGCCAGTTCATGGCGGCTGGACTATATTAGTTTTCAGCAACCAATATCACACCAAACAACTTAACAGGTGGATGTAACGGAGCGCCTGGACAGAATCATCAAGCAACGGCGAGTAAATGCCGAACTCTCCAAATTAATACCCTGATATAAGTATTGGATAAGGGAATATATACCATCGATTTGCTGTTTGCTGTGTGCCTCAACATTCAGCTCTGTGACCCGTTAACTTGTTGACTTGGATAAAGGATCTTTCTCAAACACACAACGCAGATGCTGCTGGTTTGGCTGGAACTGGGGTGGGGTGGGGGGGGGGATTCCGTCGCTGAAGTCCAATGCTCTAAATGATGAACCCTCGTCGGTCACGATTACCCATTGCACCTAATTAAGTAACCTTAAACGCCAATAAATAAATAAATACCTCTCCAACCACACTCCCACGTGAAACATCATACATAGCCTTTACTGAAAACACATCCACATAAGAAAATTAAATGATTTCGCAAACTCTTCTTGGGAAAATCCTTGTGTAATATGATCATGAACAGCGACTTTCGGTAAAGTTGTCTCCCCTGAAATTATTAGATGGAGGAGGAATGTCGAATTGAGAAGCCAGCAGTTGTTGACAAAATACTTATGACATCAGTAGAAAATAAAGCTAAGTGTCATTTTGTGTCTTTTAGTAAAGGAAAACAATAGAGCTGTCAGAGCTGACTGTTGTATTCGTTTATTAAAATTTACAAAAGGAAACTTGACTTTTGAGGCCAGACAATTGGAAGGAACTCACCGATAATCCGTCATTAAGTATATCTATCAGTACCACACCTACTCACACTGAATTCGAACCCCTGCCATGCCATTGTGAACACAACCAGCGTCCTTGATTCTAATAATTTCTATGGCAAGCGGAAATTTGACAAGAGAAGTCCTCACTGATTTCCTTGCCGTGCAGTATGTAGAATCGATCAATTGCTTGATGAAAAAATAATAACTTAACTTAAAAGTTACTGCGAGAGAATATTCCGTGTGATCGGTACTGATATCGTACATACATGGTTAACTAGCATGCCTTTTTTGCTGTCTGTCGGTGGCCGAGTGGTGTGCGTGGTTCAGTGCAGTTTCATTAGGCGGTTGGTGCCGTAGGAAACTCTCTCGGCGTGGGTTCGAACCCCCACCATGCCATTGTAAACACAACCAGCGTCCTTGACTCTAGTAATTTCTATGGCAAGCAGAAATTTGACGAGAAGTTCTCACTGATTTCCTTGCAGTGCAGTATGTAGAATCGATCAATTACTTGATAAAAAACTAATAACTTAACTTAAAAGTTACTGTGAGAGCATTCCGTGTGATCGGTACTGATCTCGTACATACTTGGTTAACTAGCATACCTTTTGGGGGGGGGGGGGGGGGTCTGTCGGTGGCCGAGTGGTGTGTGTGATTCAGTGCAGTTTCGCTAGGCGGTTGGTGCCGTAGGAAACTCTCTCGACGTGGGTTCGAACCCCCGCCATGCCATTGTAAACACAACCAGCGTCCTTGATTCTACTAATTTCTATGGCAAGCGGAATTTGACAAGAGAAGTTCTCACTGATTTCCTAGCAGTGCAGTATGTAGAATCGATCATATATATATAAATATGTATACAAATTTATATTTCGCCACATAATTTTTGTATATTAATGTAACGTTTTATATATATATGTTACAGTCAAACTGTGAAATTGGTCATTTCGTGAAATGCCAAAAAGTTTCAGTCATTTCACGAAATGCCTGTGGGGGTCAGTCATTTCGTCAAATGACTAAACTTTCTAGTCATTTCATGAAATGTCTGAATTTTTGCCATATTTTTTATGTTCAATCAAAGGGTGAAATGGCCAAAATTACCAGTTATTTCATGTTTTTTACACTATATGACTACTGGGTTCAGTCAAGGTGTGAAATAATAATAATAACTCTTTGGCCAGCCGCTGATTTGTCGCGGTCCTCATAAGAGAAGGCCATCATTCCCCCTGCACCCCACCCCCTCTTCCCCTCCTCTCCTCCCAGCATTCAGATATAAACTGCTTAATAGTGTCCCTCACTTCCTCTTTTTCAATTTCTTCAATAAGCATTCCTACCCTCTCCCTCGTGTCCCCCTTCAGCCATCTATCCTTTGTTTCTTCACCCCACTTCTGCATTATTCTTCCAGTAAATTTTATTCTATGAGGTATATACTGTGGGCATTCCAAGAGAAAATGTTCCAGGGTCTCCACTACTCCAGAGTGGCACATTTGGCATCCCTTTTCTCCATCTCTCCCAATTTTTCCCCGAAGCTCCAGTGATCTTGATCTCAGTTTGAACAGCAGTGACCCTCCAAAGGTGCCATCTAGGTACTTCTCAAAAGCTGGCTTTTCTTTATATTGTAACCCCTGCAGTGATCTTTTCACGCTAACCCCTGCTCGCCAGTTTCGATTGCAATCTTCCATGACTCTCTCTTTGACAAACCTTTTGCCTTCTTTCATTCCTACTTCTATGTTTGTGACCTCTATAGAGTAATTGTCCATTAGTTCCCTCACATGTTTTGACCACCCCGTTTCTATATTAGAATTCCAAATGGTATCGAGCATCAATTTGCACCACCGGTTGTCAGGCAGGTTTCTCAAGTAGTTAAAGTAACACAGTTTTCCCAAATCTACCCTGTCCTTGATTTTCATCCACCCAAGCTCCCCCCTTACTGCTTCCAAAGCTGCAGCATTACTCGACCCTGTTATCCATCTGCCGGCATCATTCTGAGTACTTTCCAACTTCTTAATAACGGTTTGGTTTAATGGAATCACGTCCGTGCCATACGTTATACTTGGTAAACCCACCCTCTCCCACAGTGTTTTCCCCACAAAGACCTTGTTGAAACTATTTTTCCCTAAAAGTTTTAGTTGGTTCAGAATTCTTTTCCCCTTCAGAATCAGTTTGGCTGAGTAATTTCTGTACACCCCTCTTCCCGTTATATTTATGCTTACCCCTAGATACCAGTTATATCATAGAATTTCATAAGAATTGTTCACTGTATGACCACCAGTCAGCAATACTTCATTTCAATTAGTTTCCTGTCAACATGTTTGATAATACTGAGTTAAAGTTGAAATCCTTGACCACGTAAGTGTTTCTTCAAATTTGGAAAGAGATGGTAGTCACCAAGTGCATCAGAGGTCGAATTCCAACAAGCCGACGTCTTCCTGGCATTGGGTGCTCCTTTCATTCTACAATCTGACAATGGATCTGAATTCATGGATCAAATCATCACAGAACTATGCGCTATCTGGCCCACATTATCCATCGTCCATGGCAAGCCAATGACAATGTTTTATGTGTGGTTTATGTCAAGATGCTGTGTACTGTTATTGCTTCTGTTATTTCATGTAATTGTATGACATGTGTGATTTCTTTATAAATAAAATCATTGAATATATGTAATTTCTTCCCTCATTTCACTCAAAACCAGAAGTGCATAGAATCAAAGAGGCATCAGTCATTTCGTGAAATGCCTAGACACAAATTCTAGTCATTTCAGGAATTGACTAGAAATGTTAGTCATTCCACGAAATGACTGACCTCCACAGGCATTTCATGAAATGACTGAAAGTTTTAGGCATTTTACGAAATGACTAATTTCACAGTTTGACTGTAACATATATATACATAAGAATTGCGCTTCCTGGTGATCCCACTTTCTTGTGTACAATTGTATGGTAAATATTTTTTTGATATGCGTCTTTATATTGATACACTGAAATGAATATTGTTTAAACTAAAATTACATGCAGTTTGTGTCGAGCTGCAGAATGTTGTGCAGGAAAATGTCGGGTCACGATGAGTGCTACAGTACGGCCGCCGTGGAGTGGTCACTTTCCACGAGTGGGCAATGTTTCTAAAGACGCAATAATATTAGATTCCAAAGACTAATTATAGAATTAATCATCAAAAAATAAATTAATGAAGCACCGGGTACTACCAGGTGCTTCATTAATTAAAATTTTGCTGCTGATGGTTTCTATTACCTGGTAAACGCATGTATGAACACTACTTCCCACGCGTGGATTACGATCAGTCCACAGCGACTGTACTGCAATGTTTGTAGTGGAGAAACGTGACTTTGTTCATTGATCAGGCAAAACAAATACTTTTTTTCATGTTTATCCTACTCTTATCACTTCGACGTTTCCACCCGAAGAACATCATTTTTCACCAAACTATCAGGGCACCATACTAATTTTGAGAGGAATTTGTCATTGTTATACGGTGCTTGTTTGCCAACCTTTGGTGGCGTTTCCCCACAGACTGCCGTTGATAAATGTGATGTGCCATTACTCACAAAGATATACACATATTCTTTCGTACCTTAGACATAAATATTCCAGTCGTTCTAACTGTATTCGCCTTGAAAACACAGGGATATTAACGCAATATGTGCTACTACGCAGCTCAATATTAAACTCCCTGAACAGGAGCGGCCGCTTGTCAGGCCGGGAACGTGATAAGTCATAAAGCCATTAAATAGAATGGCTGTTAAGTAAATGTGTATGGTAGACTGATCAATATTTTCATCGTGCAACCCCAAGGTTGCACGTTCAAAATATTGATTGGTCTACCCAAAATAATGAATATGGTTTCTAATAAATGCTGCCATTGAACTGGCATGGAATATACCACCAGAGTTTAAAGGGTCAAAACTGTTGTTGTTGCGACTCTTCTTTCCTAAAGGTAGTGTCATAAAAACATTGATACAACAGTTGCATTGATTCAAAGAAAATGAATGTTTATGGTAATTTTTAGTAGTACTGAAATGGTTAACCGTATAACCGGTTTGAAACCGGTTACCTACCTAACCGATTTGAAAAAAAAAACGTCAACCGGTTATCCGAAATATCGATAGTGATCGGCATTCCACGGTTAAAAAGTAGTAAATCTGCCGCTTCTCCTTTGGGATAGATTACACCACGGAGCAACACTGAAAATATTGAGAAATAATCGACTTTGGCCTCAAGACTTCGTTAATGATCGGCAATTTCCGTGGTACTGAGTAACCGCAGAAACTATTCCGCAGTATGTATACAAACGAACGTTGTCGAGTACTCGACAACGTTCGTTTGTATACACACTTCGGAATAGTTTCTGAGAATACTGCTTTCCACTTCCTGTAGTTTTGATCCCAGATTCTGTGAAGTAATTGCTACTGATAACTGGATATTAACCGGCTGTAGCTCTCGGTTAGTTGGTTGTGAAAATGAGCCAACCGTTTCAGCCCCACTTTTTAGACTCAGCCGTATGGAATATATCAGTTGGTTGACCAGGTGAAATATTCCAGACAATCGAATGTAAACGTAGGCGATGGACTATTCAAAGGCCAGACTGGTTTCAAAACAGCGTTGAAATCCTCACACGATTTAACTTGTGGCTTGACTCCATGCATGATCACTTCATGAGTTGTCTTTCGATTTTGAAAATGGGACGCACGATGTATATTGTTCGCTACCATTTGAAGTGCGAAACACCATGGTTGAGTCCCGGCATCAGTAAACTGGTTTCAATAAAAACATCGGCGAACATTTCCATACCGTTCTCTCCACTGGTTCACGATAAGTAGCGATTCCAAAATTAATACCTGACTTTTCAAATAAGCTTTTCGCACCAGTATTGGAATTTATTAGTGTTTGGGGTAATACATGAAATGAAAGTTCAATGGGGTCATTCGTCAATCAGATTATTCTCCAGGGAAGGCATAAGAAAAAATGTGTGTGAGCATTGCAGCCGTTTGAAGTTTGTCGAATGATGTTGTTTTCGTACCATTTCTAGGAAAGTGAACGTTTATTATTTTAAAGTCTTCGAATGCTGTTGCTTGTAATTCATTATGTATTGTTCACATTTTTACGCATGCATCGTGTTATTTGACCTATTTTCCACGAACAGATTTTAACTCTTCACTGAAAACACAATTTGTTTTTTTTAATTCCCCCCCCCCCTAATTCTTGAAAAAACTTTCAACAAAACCATATCATGTGACCCCCTCATTAGAACGAGCTCGTTGCAATGTGTGTGTGTGTGTGTGGGGGGGGGGGGGGGGGGGGGGGGGTCACATGATATGTTTTGTGGAATATCTTTTCTACAGCACACAATTCGTATTTTATACGGCAGGTGCCGTCGATTCGAGAAGTAAGGGGTAATCGCGCGCAGTGGAACCGAGGTGCGTTTTTGTCTACTCGCAAAAACTAAAACGGTGCGATGGCGGGCGAGATTGACAGCTTGCCACAAAATCTAAATACCACATAATTCTGTAAAATTATTAATTTACAGGCGGATTCTTTGTGTGTGGTTTATTGGCCATTGATGAACATATCAGTGCTAATCAAATACTTTTGCCAGATGCGTGGAACCAACTTGTATCACGTCACATTATAACCCAGGTAATTAAAAGTATTAATTGTTTGTTCAAAAATGGCAGACCATGACAGTTTTACGGGTGGAGGAAGCCGGAGCACCCAGAGAGAACCACCGAGCAACGGCGAGCAACTGTCAGCTCCACAACTCTACACAACAGGGTTAGCATTGGTTGAAGATAGGTGCACAATCGACGTGCAGCACGCCTTAGTACACAACGTCACCATGCCCCCACGTGGTGAAGTGTCTTGCCCAAGGACACAACGCGGTTGCCGCAGGTGGGATTCGAACCGAGGACCTCTCGGCTTGCAGCCTGCACCTCTACCTACTGAGCCACCGCGCCCCAAATTTCAGAGTTTGGATGATACACAAACCCTACATTTTCAGCCCGAATTTTAACTCAGTTGCCTTTGTTGCATGAAGTTCTGACATACTCTGTGAAATGTCTTGTTTACTAGAGGTGATTCACAAATTTTCAAACAACTTGAAATGGATTGTAAAGTTTTACAAGAATAATTAACACTTACCCAGTCGACTGTGATTATTGTCGTGTATTTTAACCCTTTGCACTCGAGAAATTCTTTTCTCCGTTCCATAATCATAATCATAATACAACCTGAATTCTTAAAGTAGATAGTTACTGGGTGATCTTGTGTGGTTGACCAATCAAGATTTTCAACGTGCAGCCAAGCGGCTACACGTTGAAAGGATTCATTGGTGTTATCCAAAGTAACGAATATATTCTATATCAGTTCATGGCCCTGAAGTGGCGTGCAGGGTTGTGTCGACAGGGGGAGTGGGGGGGGGGGGGGGTCTCACCCCCCCCCCTTCCCAGCTAGGAGTATTTTTTTCTATAGTTGGAAATTCCGAGGTCAAAAATCAAATAGTTGGAAATTCAATAAATTTACATTATTCATTAAAAATATTAAAATTCCAGCTTAATGATGAGAAATTTTGATCTTTTATTTCCAACTGGAAACTTGAGTTTCAAATTTCCCACTCTAAAATTGACATTGGCCTCAAAATTTCGACTCTGACATCAATCCGGTAAATTTTCTGACCCAGACACATTATAAATGATGCTTTTTCCGTTTCAGGACTAGTAAAAATTTTCAGAAGGGTTCATAAGCATGTGTATATATATATATCTATATATATATCTATATATATATATATATATATATATATATATATATATATATATATATATATATATATATATATATATATCACTTTAACCCTTAACCCAACACAGACGGTTTCAAAATTCAATATTTTAAATATTTTTTAACTTTTTAAAAAAGAATTCAGCAAAACCATATCATGAATCGAAGAGCTCATTCTAAAGAGGGGTCACATGATATGGCTTTGTTGAAATGTTTCGAAAAATAATATTTTTTCAGCAGCTGTATTTGCATATTACGCGGGCGGATGCGGGCGATTCGTTGGTTAAAGGGTTAAAAGATATCACCCAGCGCTGCAGTGCAACCACCTATCGAAACAACTCACAGTTGGAATTACACCGGTTGTATCCCCCCCCCACCCCCCGCAGCTGAAACCCTCTAGCCACATGCCTGGTGGCGTGAAATATGTCATCAAGACCCACACGATAACTTTGATGCGCTGCACGTTCTACATGTGTAGATTAAAACGTCCATCGGATTAATTGCTGGAAAGAGATCAGAGAGTTCTCCCCCAACATGAAATCAGATGATAATGATACAAGTATGTTATAAATTTTATTAAATTTATTTACATGTGACGTATATACATGTCATACATGTATGGTAAAAGTGGGCGTAGCAGTTTACTTAGACGGATATCACGTCTGTGTCTTTGCGGCTAAACATGTATACAGGCGCGATAGGCTGTGGGGTTCTAATATGGGCAAATCTGCAAATTGCGGTGGTGTTGGGAGGATAAAGTACTTTTTGAAGAATGCAACTTCTTACAAAAAACAAAAAAACAAAAAAGAACTTCAACATGACTGAGTCATGATAGACATTACAAAGGCTTTTATGTTTCGTTTTTGAAAACAGTGTTATTCGCGTACGAAACCCCCCAACCTTGCACAATTCCCAATGAAATGGCCTCGAAACAAACTCGTGCGTAAAGTGAATAGTTTAACCCTTTACCCAAACGTAACGGACAAAACTGGCCAGCGCTATTCTAAAAAATCGCCAATTAATTTTCATAATTTTTTCATTGTTTTTCTCAAAAACGTAGGGTATGACCCCTCGTTGGAACGAGCTCATCGAGCTCGTTTCAACGAGGGGGTCATAACCTATGTTCTTGAGACAAAAAATAAAAAAAATAGTTGTTCAAGAATTTTTTTGCAAGTGTCGTCTGCTTTCCATGTTAGGTAAAAGGTTAATCGGTAAAGTGGGCAAAATGAATGGAGCCAGAGTTCCGACGTGCCAGAAAGCTCCGTTTACGTTTGAACAGTGACAGGTGGAAGCAAGGTTCCTTTCGTGTCGTAGTTGTGATTGGAGGTAGATGTTTCGATATAGGGGGGAGTCACGACCACACTTTCAAGGTAACATTCGCTATTCGAATTTTATTATTTTTTTTCAATTTTTGCCTTCAAAACCTTATAAGTTATCTCATGCAATGTCCAAGATACATGGATCGTGTATGTTGCCCGAGATAACGATAGCAAAAAGCTAATCACGGGACAAGAATAGATTGAGTCTAATTAAGAAATAACTGATGTTTTCCTTCGGTTTATGCGATATAAACCGAAAATTTTCAGCACAAGCTTCATAATTCGCGCAGCGAGTTATGATTAAGCTTGTGCTGAAAATTTTTGGTTTATATCGCATAAACCGAAGGGAAACAACAGTTATTTCTTATAATTTAATCCGACTGTAATATTAAAATATAAAAACTATGTGTACATGAACGAAAAACTTTTAATTTTCGCATAAGAGAACAGTCAAACTCAGGAAAGTGTGCCACAAACAGGTCACGTCAATCATTGTCAAATTGTTTGTTGTTTTGATTTTCGATCGCAGACGACAGATATTTAGCAAGTCACGTAACAATATTAAAAACATTTTTTTAAGTTCCCCCAAAATCATGTTTGGGTATATGATCTTTTATTCGTCTCCCACTTCGGTATATTTTATGAAATTCAATTGTTCCTGAGAAATTATCATTATATTCTCGCTGACTGGAGGCGGTGAAAAATCGATCATTGATCTTTGTTTACAAGCGTGTTCTCCATCTATCAGTCTGCCGTCACGCCCTCACGGTGACAATTGGATTGAGTGGGCGGGGCTTCCATAGTCTTCAAGGTTGGGTCGGATGTGCGAACGTATAGCGACATTCCAAATCATGACGTGATTTGGTTTATACGATTTTGACGACTTTCACGCTGTATGCTTTCAACCAATCAAACGCAGAGGCGGGGAAAATGATTAAATTATTTTGTGTTATAAAAAGTGTTCAACTACTCGCATATTGTTTGTACAAACGTGTTGTTTGAATGACTACTCCTAAATATCGAAAAGTCTTATTGTAAATACCACCCCACCCCCCCCCCCCCCCCCCCCAAAAAAAAAAAAATGCAAATGCTTAAAGTTAGAAAATTTCACTTCATTTCAACTTTAGTTCACAGATTGAGCGTTGTGCTATACACATAGTTACTGATTTATGCACACACAGATGGGCTAAAACGTCTCAAAAAACTGCTACTCTATACGAAAAAAAACTGGAAACACTTCTCAGATGTGTATCATGCGATCAAAATTATCTTTGCCGGTGCGTGACCTTGTGAAGCTGAGATGAGGCGCGGTGGCTGCGTGAGTCAGAAAATATTCGCACTCAAGAGTTCTACACGGCATCAAAGTTTAGTCTCCGCGAGCCATTGCCAGTCGTCAGTATGTCATACTCCACCACCGTAGTCCTCTGGAACGTCAGCAGGTTCGAAGAGAAGGTAAGGTGGGGTAGGAGAGTACGATAAATCGAGGAGGATTTACAAGGTATTGAGGTCTCGGACTGAATGTGGTAAATTCTCTGACTGACCGTCCATGTCTTCAACAGCTCAGTGCGTGGAATGTTTTGTTGTGAGACCCAACTACCGCTGAAATCATTCACCAGATGTCACAGTGCAATGCCTCAACTGTCTTTTTGATGAAAATATAAATATATTTCTTCATATATCTCACTTTTATCAAACATCCCGTACTTTTTTTGAATCGTATATTGGAACCCTTATTTCAAGGCAGTTTAGTGTCTCGGTGTGTTCATTTAACATGCTCTGGGCATTGAATCAGTGATGCTTGGATTGAATTGATGGTATATTGTAGTTCGGTGAAAATATGGTAAGTTCTGTCGGGAATTTTATTGCTAATTTCAGATTGTGAATGGGTGAAAAATGAATTTGGCCTCTGGCAACAAAAAGTCCTTGCATTAAACAGTGATGATGAATGTTTCACATGTAAACGCGCGATCGATAATGTATGTACACAACAAAAACGTGGCGTATAAGAATGTAATAAACGGTAGTAGTATGCGAGGAATGAAGTTGACCGTTTGGGGACAGGTTGGGGGTGGGGGATCAAGTATAATTTCATGTCGCAGAAGTGTGATGGATGTAATGTGTGTTATCATGGTAGTCCGCGAGAGAAGCCATGTTTTGACATCATTGTCAGGGTGATGCACAGCGCGTGTTAGTAGATAATACGTTTGTCCTTGATCCTGTTGTTTACTGGAGGCCACCATCTTGGATTCTATGGTAGAACCTGGTTACTAGGCCCTGAAAGTCCTTTGACAGGAGAAGGTGTGTTGTGGGGTATATTCAATTGGATGCAGGTATATCTAATCAACGAAAATAACCCGACATCTACCGAAAATCAGTAAAAAATACCCCTTAAAACCCGCCTTCTCTGATGGAACCTGTGTGTGGCTTAAATAGGTGTATCATTAATTTCGAGGGATTATGTCTAATCACCCAAAATGAACCTGATAAATAACCAAAAGGTACCAAAATGGACTTCATGTGGCTTAATATTTTTAGGCCACAGGCGTTTCACAAAGACCAAAAGGCTTGAGTTGGGAAAAGTATGGAAGTGATGACCCTCTGGATTTTTTTTTGTTTTCTTATTTTGGATACATTTGTGGAAAATATGCACCAAATGGCACTATTTGGGGAGATTTTGAATCTCGAAAGAACCCCAGTTTTCACCTGTCATCTGTAATTTCGAGTGGTTATGCTCCATAAATATCGCAGCATTCAGTATATTTATTGTGCGAGGAGATTTTTGAGGGGCTCAAGCTTCCCACTCACATTACTATGTCAATGTATTCTATAGTGCGTGGAGGGTGTATTATCACCACATCACCCACAGAGTGGAGATTCCACTCGAGTAATAATTGCAAATTTGCTGCAAAGCATAAAAGAGCAAAGTTCCAGCCAATGGACCTCCGGGTTGCACCCGGAGGTCCATTGGCTGAAACATTGCTTGTGTTTTTTGTCCACATGTGCAGAATTTGAAAATAATATTTTGGGTGTCAATTCCGCTCCCAGGGTGATTTAGTTACAATCCACTCTCCACGTACTGTACGTAGATGCAGTCTGCGTGTTTGAATAGTACTTATTTTAATTTCTATTCTATTTTTATGCTTGTCCCAGCTGAAATTTCAAATAAAAGTTTTCTTTTTCTTACAGGAGGAGTTCGACAATGCAAATTTTAATATATTCGTAAGATCAAAAGAAGATATTGCGAGACCATTCAACAATCCCAAGTCCAGGGTTTCTAGTGTGGGTTTGAAACTTGAAGGCATTTATCGAGAAACACTAAAGGTACCATCCTATGCGGAATTCATTGAGAACGGTAGGTTTCAACAAAGAGCGAAAACAACCCCATCTTTCTGTAAGCTGTTCTCACTTTTATACTTTGGTTTGTTTCATGTTGTACTTCTTAAAGATAATTCATCAATAGCGGCAATTCAAATCATTAGCTAAGATTAACCCTTTACCTGGCATGAAAAGCAGACGACACTTACAAAAAAAAAAAATCTTGAATAACTAATTTTTGTTTCATTGTTTGTCTAAAAAGCATAGGTTATGACCCCTCATTGGAACGAACGCGAGGCGCTCGTTCCAACGAGGGGTCATAGCGTATCTTTTTGAGACAAAAAATAAATAAATAATGAAAATTAATTGGCGAGGTTTGAGGATAGCGCTGGCCGGTTTTGGTCGTTACGTTGGGTAAAGGGTTAAACGTTAACATTGTTTATCATATGACTATGACATTTTTACCCTAATATCACTACTGTTTGACGATGTATTTTCCAAACTGTTGTATCACACCGGGTGAGATTTTTCCGGATCAAAAGTCCATATCACACTCTTACGGAAATCAAAAATCCATATCACACCCCCACGGAAATATCCGAGAGTTTCCGTGAATAGTTTTCGTAACTAGGAAAGTCGATGTTGTTTCGTCTGCTATTTTGTAACCGGCTTTTCACCGCATATTAATTAAAATGGCAAATTTGTGTGAATTTGACATCGAAACAATGTCATATGACAAACATATCATCATAACAGTCGGTTGATCCGTGTTGTCGCATCACGTCTCGTTGAGATGGCCAGATTTTCGGATCACACTCGCTGCCTGCGGCAGCTCGTGTGATCCGAAAATCTGGCCACCTCAACTCGACGTGATACTACGACACGGATCAACACACTGTTATGATATCTATTTATCGGTAGTTTTAATTTCTAAAAATGTACGTCGTCACAATATCTAGGATACGAACTCATCCTGTGCGTCAGCCACAAACCCCTTTCGTTTTTTTTGCCGAAAAATCAGCTTGAAAATGTAATTACCCATAACCTAAATCTCCGAATTGGCAGTTGGCTGAGCGAAATTGGCATTTTGTTTCCGTGACGTATCGTAAAATGAAGCGGCCAACGTAGCGGCTAAAAACGGTCAGAAAATTAACCAGGTTAAGTCTGCCACAACCTGAGGGGCACGACAAGTGACCGGGTACGTGATAGAACTCTCCTCATATCACCAAAGTTAAGCAACGTCGAGCCCGGTTAACCATTGGATGGGTGACCGTCTGAGCGATCAATTCGGACTACCGGGTTGTGTCCTTGGCAAAGCACTTAACCCAGATTGTCCACATGTCTGCACGATGACACCGTGTACTAAGGCGTACTGCACGTAGATGGTACGCATGTCTTCAACCAATCTAACCCTGCCTGTGCTGCAGTGTGGAGTTACGGTGTTGGAGAGCTGGCAGCTACTCGTCGTTGCTCGGTGGTTCTCTCCGGGTACTCCGGTTTCCTCCACCCGTAAAACGGTCACGGTGATGATTAGCCATTGTGTATAAGTATATGACCTTAAACACTAATAAATAAATAAATAAATAAATAAAATAAATAAATAAATAAATAGATAAATAAATAAATAACCACAACCTGAAATATCTTGGAAGTTTCGCAATAAAATCATACAAATATGAATATCACTAGAACCAGTTTGTCAGGCTGGTGCTAATGATATCCATATTCGTATGATTTTATTAAAACATTGTGAAATTTGTTTTCGAAAATGGCAGATTTTTATGTACACTCCATTGCGCATGTCAAGAATAGAACGATAAGCCCGATAAAGGAGGTTTAGGTTGTTCAATTCAGAATGATAGTCCAGAATATAAACCCCCCAATGAAACGACTTGGTTATTATTCCGATATGTCTGCACATGATCTCTATAAACCAAGTAAACCCGAATAGTTCACTGAAACGTACCCTTTAACTCTTTACAGAAAACACGATATCATAATTTGTTATTTTATCCCCCCACCCCCCCCCCCCCACACTTCTTGAAAACAAAATCAACAAAACCATATCTCCATAGAACGAGCTCTGGCAGCTCGTTCCAATGAGGGGAGTGGGGGTCACATAATATGGTTTGTTTGGCTTTTTCTTCTGCACAATTCATATATTACAGTTAAAACTAGAAGTCCTGTCATGAAATGCGCACAAATAGAAAGTCGATATGCGCGTTAATCTGCGCGTCCTGACCATAGTAAGGCTATCAAATTATGTACACATGGCCTGTGCACAAACAATGTTTCAGTCAATGGACATCCGGGTAACCCGGATGTCCACTGGCTGAAACATTGCCTGTGTTTGCTATGTAACCAGGAGAACCTGCCGCGCTTTGGATGCCATTCGATATGACAATTGCGCGGAATTCCTACGCGCACTTAAGCCTACATAATATGGTCTGTTGATTTTTTAAAAAGTTTTTCTACTGCAGAATTCGTATATTACGCGGCAGATGCAGCTGATTCGTTAGGAAAGGATCAATCGCGCACTAGGATGATCCGAAGTGCGCTGTTGTCTACTCGCAAAAAAAGTAAAAAGTCAGGTGCGATTGTGCTCAATTCCAACAGCTCGCCTCAAAATCGAAAGACTACAGAAGATAGAGTGTGACCCGTTTTAGTTAACGACACTGTTGACGTATTCGTGGTATGATAAAGTAGTGCATAACATCTATTGGGAGTTCAGTGGCTCAGTGATTACGAAATTGGACTTCAAACCGGAAGGTCTACGGTTCTATTCCTGCTTGGGGTAACTGCATCGTGTCCTTCAGCAAAGCACTTAATCACGATTACTCAAGCGCGGGCCCGGTGGCGCCGTGCAATAAGGCGTGCTGCACGTCGGTGGATCACTTCTCTTCATCCAGTGCTAACTCTGATTGTGCAGAGTCAGTACGTTGAGGAGTCTGACAGTTGCTCGCAGTTGCTCGGTGGTTCTCTCCGGCTACTCCGCCTTTCTCTATCCGCAAAACTGTCCGACACGAGGTGACCCCGGCTGTCGAACGTGTCGTTAAACCCAATAAATAAATAAATAAATAAATAAATAAATAAATAAATAAATAAATAAATAAATAAATAAATACTGGTGTGAGTATTCGCTCACCTTCGTGCTGAAAGATGGCTGAAGTAAAATAAATAGACTGAATTTATTTATTTATTTATTTATTGATGTTTAAGGTCACATATTTATGCACCATGGCTAACCTTGACCGTGACAATTTTAAGGGTGGAGGAAGCCGGAGTACCCGGAGAGAACCACCGAGCAACGACGAGCAGCTGCCAGCTCCCCAACATCGTAACTCCGCACTGCAGCACAGGCAGGGCTAGATTGGTTGAAGACATGCGTACCATCGACGTGCAGTGCGCCTTAGTACACGGCGTCATCGTGCCCCCACGCGGGCAATGGAGATGAAGTGTCTTGCCCAAGGGCACCGCTGCGGTTGCCGCAGGTGGGATTCGAACCGAATACCTCTCGGCTTGCAGCCTGCACCTCTACCTACTGAGCCACCGCGCTCCCAAATACACTGAATGACCAGCCTGTGGCGTGCAAACCAAGAAAGAGAAACTAATGGTCATTCGTACATTTGTTGATGTACGTTGACAGGTGACTTGCCACGAGAAGATATCATAGTCTGTTTGATTTACATTATATCATCTCTTTACTGCAACAACGAGTCATTTACAAAGCTGTAGCATTGCAAATGACACCTTTTTGTACCCAAGGGTATAGGGCTGCACGGTATATCGATAAACCGATATATACCGGTATTCAAACCAATATCGATTGAATACCGGTGTAATTATAAAAATATCGGTTTATCGTCATTATTTAGTTACCCTCAATTTAATTTTCAAGATGTCTTGAGTTTTTTAACTGTAGCACCGAATTAATAATATTATCCCTTTATTCAAGGAATCGTCTGCTTGAGCCCTCGTCATATACAAATCCAGCAGTTGAAAAAATAATTTTCAAAAGTTTCAACAAAACTATATCATGTGACCCCTCATTGGAACGAGCTCGTCGAGCTCGTTCCAATGAGGGGTCACATTATATAGTTTTGTTGAAATCTATGGTTAAAAACGAATTTTGAAAATAATACATTTTGAAATCGTCTGCGTTGGATAATAGTTTTTCGAACTGCATCATCAAGCCGTGCTAATTCGCACCGACTGTGATGCCTCGAGTCTCCATTGTGGTACTTGTGTGTAGTTTTCGATATACCGGTATACCGCGGTGTTTTTTTTTAATACAGATACCGGTATTCAGTTTTGAATATCGTGCATCCCTACCCAAGGGCGGCTATATTCATCGGCCATTAGTGCACATCTTCCATTGCGCTCATGAAGACCTGAGAATCAGGGCGTTGGTGCTTTGTTTTATTTGTTTTCCTACTTGGCCGTACGAGCCATTGTATGTCTAATGCGTCTTGGGCATTTGTTCCGAAACAACACCCTCCCCCACACCCCACAGCACACCACTGATTTGATTGAGCTTTCCCTGTCTTCGCCCACGTGCAATTAATGCAACTCGGCAATCCAATGAGCAGAACATTTCCCAGTATTCTTATGCGTTTTTTTCATACTAACTGTAAATTTCTGTCAGTGGAAGATCCCGACAACGATATTTTAGTGGAAATTCACTTTTCCAGTATACAAAACACTTAGGTAACACTTCCATTCTACGCATGCGCACCGCCTCGACCTGCCACATTGACATTAGGTCCAACATTGACCTTTGGTCTAAGCTTGACCTTTCATCTGACCTTGGTCAAGACCTTGACCCCGACCTGATTATTTGTACATTAATGGTCATTGTTTTTTTAATGTACTATATTACTTAATGTGGAATTTCGATGAAATTTATTAATTAAAGTAGAAAATATTTAATAATAATAAAGTAGAGAATATTTATTTATTTATTTATTTATTTATTTATTTATTTATTTATTTATTTATTTATAACCAAAGAGAGCAAATTATTAGTATATTATTTGATATTGGATTTATTGATGGAGCGGAGTGAAGTGTGAGTACTGATCATTGCTCTTTGGTGTGCCATTCAGTAAATTAATAGAAAATAGTGAGGCCTCATCTTGATAACTCACGCACTGTTCATTTCCCCTTCCTTATCAGAGAGTTACTTAGTGATAAATGCAATAAAACATTTAAAGCAGAAAAGAAATGAAAGAAGGTAACTGAAAAGGGTTGTCTTAGTTCAACCATTTTAGTCCTGCTGTCTGGAGCGTTGTTGTTGCTTTTTACACTTCCATAGAGAAAGCAACGTAACCTATCTGGTGTGTTCACAGTAAAGATGGGCTATGTCCATTGTGACGTCATATAAACAATAGGCGTTCGAGTGGTCTATTCTGTTCACGAGAAGGTATCAATATGTATTGTTATAGCTGCATCCCTCTGCCCTAGCCTTTTGCTTGGTACAATTTAAACTATCGTGGTTTCGGATTCCGAAGTGCTAAATGTCAGCTTATCTGTTAACAAACTGCTGCATCGCTTTGAAGTGGTGGGTTTCTTTGCCATATTTCTTCTGATGAAATGAACATAAATTCATTTGACCCTTTACCTAACAGGAAAAGCAGACGACACTTGCAAACAAAATTCTTGAATAACTAATTGTTTCATTTTTTGTCTCAGAAACATAGATTGTGACCCCTCATTGGAACGAGCTCGACGAGCTCGTTCCAAAGAGATGTCATAACCTATGTTTTTGAGACAACAAATGAAAAAAATAATGAAAAGTAATTGGCGACTTTTGTGAATAGCGCAGGCCGGTTTTTGCCGTTACGTTGTGTAATGGGCTAAGTAGGAGTTGTCCAAAAGAAATGTAGAGCTCTATTTTTTCGAGGCCGGTTTCGATCGTTTGGATCTCGTCAGTGTATTTTTTGTGGTAATTGTCAAATAGTTTGCCTTTTTTATTCTCCGATACATCACAATAGAGACATCTCACCCTTACTGTCAACACATCATACGGGGCAACTTTCCCCAAAGGGGTAACTTGTCCGCCGGACAAATGATCCACCGATGGCGCACAATTTGCCCACAAAAGAAACTGTAAAATGCGATTACCATAAAAAAGCACTTCCGAGATCCAACCGATCTAAACCGGTCCGGTAATAATAAAACTCTACATTTATTTTGGACAACTCCTGCTTGCTCAAGACCATTATATTGCGTCATTACCACTACATGTATATTTTATTTATCCAGGGGCAGCAGAAGCTCGATAAAGGGCAACCATACTTCGGCCCAGTGGGAGAAAATTACAATCGTATATCAGTAAATGTACATTGCATACTGTAGTATCTTGTTTGGGTGAACACTTCGAGGTGTGGTCAGTGTTCTATCCATTTCTTCTACTCTAATCATCTTCCAACCCGAAGGACTCCCCCCCCCCCCACCCCCCCACATCACACCTGCAATGTTTACTTTTTGCGAGTAGACAAAAGCGTGTCTTGGTTCCACCTAGCGAACGATTAACCCTTTATCCGACGTAAAACCGGCCAGCGCTATCCACAAAATTCGCTTTTTTGTCTCAAAAACATAGGTTATGTCCCCTCGTCAAGCTCGGTCCAATGAGGGGTCATAACCTATGTTTTTGAGACAAAAAATGAGAAAAAAAATAGTTATTTAAGAATTTTGTTTGCAAGTGTCTTCTGCTTTTCATGTTAGGTAAAGGGATAACCCTTACGTTATGAATCGGCTGCATCCGCCGTGTAAATTGTGCAGTAGAAAAAATTCAAACAAACTCAGCAAGACAACATTATGTAAAAACTCATGGGAACAAGCTCAACGAGCTCGTTCAAATGCTTGGGTCACATGATTTGGTTTTGTTGAATCTTTTTCAAGAATTAGGAGAAAAACTTCAAATAAATTTTGATCTCGTGTTTTCGGTACAAAGTTTAGATCTATTAGAGGGAAATAGACCAAATAAAACAACGCGTGCACGAAAATCTGAAAAGTACACCATGAATTATAAGCTGTAGCAATCCACGGCTTCAAAATTAATCAAACTTTACTTTTCTAGAAATAGTTCGTAAACAACATAATTCGAGAAATATTAATGTCCAGTAATGCTCACTGACATTTTGTTCATGCATGTGGTGGAAAGTCATCTGATTGACTTACAACTGTCCATTGAAAGGCTAGAATAAATTTGATTATTGCTGCGAAGAACTTATTCAAAAAATCAGGTAATATTTTCGGAATCTCTACTTTCTGAGCACCGATAGAGTGAAGGGTGTACAGATGTTCGCTGATATTTTTTTTGAAAATATTTTCGCTATGCTGGGACTCAACAACAGAGCGCTTCACTTCAAATGGCATCTAACAGTATGCAACACGTCTCGAATATTCAAAATCGAAAGACTGAATAAGCAGTAATTTTATTTCACGTTAATTAAAAAGTCAGTAGAAATAACATTATTCTTTGTCTTCTATACAATTATGGCAGTTAGCACGTGACGAGTATGGTGTTGACCCAATGCAAGCTTACGGTCAAAGATCAATAACAGTTCATTGTCAAAAGTCAAATTCATACGCATAATCATACTCATATGCAAGCTGGAAAGGGAAATGCCTCAGTCTCTTGCTCGCTGCTCATTCTTAACCTTTACCCAACTTAACGGCCAAAACCGGCCAGCGCTATTCTCAAAAATCGCCAATTAATTTTCACTATTTTTTTCATTTTTTGTCTCAAAAACATAGGTTATGACCCCTCGTTGGAACGAGCTCGACGAGCTCGTTCCAACGAGGGGTCATAACCTATGTTTTTGAGACAAAAAATGAAAAAAATTAGTTATTCAAGATTTTTTTTTTGCAAGTGTCGTCTGCTTTTCACGTTAGGTAAAGGGTTAACGTACTTCACATTGATCCCCCAACAAACTTTTTTTTTGTATCTTGTAGGTGGTACCCTTGAGACATTTGTTCAAGACAAAATTGACTTTATTGCGTCTTGGGCATTGGCAATGTTTAGAGAAAGCCTTAATAATGAGCGATCTAGAAAGGAAAAGGAGATAATCATTGACAAATTTTTGAAGTGTATCTCGGAGAACGTAGCCAGGGACGCAACAAAACTAAGCTTTAGTTGCGACATCTACTTTGTGCTTGTGCAGAAAGGATTGTAGAATGTTCAGCAAAAACTACAGCCTCTGGTGCTCGGATCCTTTATGAATATAAGGAATTTTTAAGCATTCGAACATTTTATTTTTAGGCAATAGTTGGTATTGATGCTTAATTATTAATAAGAATGGAAGAAATAAAATAAACACACCACATCTGATACAATCTGTTTTCTGTTCACTATACAATACGTTGACTAGGGAAACCACCAGTATATGAGTCATTGCCCCAATATCCCGTTAAATTCTGTCTTTTGGTTGGTCAGAATGCCTTGGACAAATAGCCATGGCAAAGGATGCACCCCAAAATCCAAGGTATATGAGAGCTTGCGACATCCAGGGTATAAGCGCTCGCAACACATTGGGGGTATGTGGTTTAAATGAAAGCTTTCCGGTTTTGCTCGCATCGATATAACAATCGAACCAAAAAACCTGAAAATAGTCACAAATATCATCAGATTTCCGACAATTCGATCATATTTTGTCGTTATAAATTAAATAGTCGAATAATTAAAATGAAACAACGTGTGAAAAATAAAATAATAGCAAATATCATCCCCTAGGTACCAATGTGTTCTATGTGCCAGTAGGCACATAGAACACTTTGGAACTCAGGGCACGATATGTCAACAAAATACTGCTTACTCGTTTCCGTTTCCTTAACGACCCAAGGAATGTAAATCTATCTGTTGACTTCTGCGGTTACAGAAACAAAACAATTATTCACGAATTTGGTCCAAGTGATTGCGGAGCGTGAGAAATGCGTCCACAAATTTATTTCCACTGTGTTTGTACATGTATTGTGTTTCAAACGGGACAAAAACGTTATCTCCGCCAACATGTTTGGTATTTGGAGATTTAATACCTGGATGTCTCAATTAAGCACATCGCCTGCAGCTTGGTGTTTAAAAACCGACATTAAGGTATTAAATCTCCATATACCATACATGTTGGCGGAGATAACTTATATTATCAAATTTCTGCAGCAAAATCCGAACTTAATGGTTCTCCCGTCACTCCACTATATGTGTCCAAAACAAACTCGTAACACATGCCGTCCATGCCATAATGGAAGTATTCTGAGATACTTGCTTAACAAATTACTGGACAATTTTATTAATTCTGTATGTTTATCAATATAGATGGCCCAATCATAGATTTTAACATGAAAAATCTTAGCAATGTGAATTCGTGTTAAAGCTATGGTGGTCAGGGAATTCTTGTCAGAAAAACAATAATTTCTCCATTAAGATAAGGGTCTAGCTTGGAGAATCACATTCTCTTAGTACCCCGTCACAAGGAAGTTCTCACATTCTTTAATGAATATCCAAGGGAAGGCCAGAAATTACCACTGGCAAGCCCAGCAGAAGAGAGGGAACTCGTTGTTACAACGAGGACGCGTCTCTAACAGGAGAGATACTGTTTATTTACAGTATAGAAAAATCTTCGGAAAAGAAGAAGCATATCTGATGTAAAATTTTCGCATATGATACGTCCTTGTAGCATGAACTGCAAAATATGAAATCAATATAAAAACTTTACTTGTTGTATTGTCACCTTATCATACTTTCTTTGTAACAGTAAAGATTCAACATGTTACCTGATGAACAGTGTGGTTTCTCAGGCAGTAAACAAGAGGAAAGTAGCAATAAAAGTGTGAACATCAATGTTTTTATGTGTGAAGGCACTCCTTTGGAGACAGAATTGCGCATTATTTGAATTTTTGGACGAACTATAAACAATGTATATGCATAAATATGTGTTTCAGGATGGACTGTGTTCGTCTACTTAATACTTCAACAAAATTGAAAAAGCTTGTAATCAATAAAAAGTGACATATCCAAAAATAGGTGATCTGCTTTGCTTTGTAAAGTTAAGAATTTAAAAAGTCAAATTTTGGTGTCACCACACTTGAAGTCTTTCCCCCATAACTTTACAAACTCCACTCGTAATTCTTTCGATCCGAGAAAACTACAATTAAAACACACTTTCCTCAAAAGCGCTCTGTAAATAATTATTCAAACGCGATTTCCGAAACAATACTGATGAAAGTAAAACGAGAAATTCAATTGTATAGATAAAATCTAAGTTGGAATACGAAAAGTTCGCATTTGACTAAGACAGGTGGTTGCAAAAGAAAAAAATGGGAAACGAAGTTTTGCTGGAATCACTGTACGAAGATGTGCAGAGTGTAATTAAACTCGAAAACATCACAACGAAAAGGCCCCCAATGGAGATAGGCCTTAAGCAGTGGTTCATCCTTTCACCGATTCTGTTTGCATGGTACATAACAGATTTAGAAGAGTTGCAAGCGCAGAGGGGGTAAAAGTTGGAGAGAGACAAAATCCCAGGAATTGTCTTTGCCGATGACATTGTTGTGTAAGCTGAGAGTGAAGAGCGACTACAAAATAACTGTTATCCATAGTAGGAAAGTACGGGAATGAATGACAAAAAACAAGGTAATGTCCGTGTGACATAGGGTAGATAAGTCACGAAGAAGGTGGTGGGTAAATTCTCTAATGGCGACGAGGAAAGCAAGGATATAAGTGGAAGACACAGGTTGGTATGAATACTTGGAGTGCTATGATTTTCCAATATTAAATTAAAAATTGTGGTAGCTGAAAAATATGTTTTTAAAAATAACAATAAAAGGGGGAGCACCATTTCCAATTCCAGTCCTGCTTAGAAGAAATGGTTTCCTACCAAATTTTTGTTCACAAATTCCTTAAACTATCTAGAAAAGTAAGCTTATATGTTCTCTTTTCCTCTATGCTTATCCTATTATACTTAACCTATAATAATCTTAATTTGATGTGGCTAAAATTGTTTGTTAAGGCGAAAGCTACTAATACAAAATAGTACTGAAATGGTTAACCGGATAACTGGTTTGAAACCGATTACCTACCTAACCGATTTGAAAAAAAATGTCAACCGGTTAACCGAAATATCGATAGTGGTCGCCATTCTACGCTTAAAACATTGTGAATCTGCCGCTTCTCCTTTGTGACAGATTACACATCGAAGCCGCGTTGAATATTTTGAGAAAAAATCGCCATTGGCGTTCAAGACTTCGTTAATGATCGGCAGTTTCCGCGAGTATTGAGTAAAGGCAGAAACTATATTCCGCAGAGTGTATACAAACGGACGTTGTCGATACCCGTCAACGTTCGTTTGTATTCTCACTACGGAATAGTTTGAGAATACTGCTTTCCAATTCCTATAGTTTTGATCCCAGATTCGGTGAAATAATGTTTACGGATAACAAGATATTATCAGGTTATAGCTCGCGGTTAGTCGGTTGTGAAAATGAGCCAAACGTTTCAGTCCTAATGCAAAGTTTATATCCTTAATCTAACAATATGGCACCACCTGTAACAAAAATCTATTTTGTTTGACAAAATATACACAAGACCCAACGGCAATGCTCTATTGATGACCACAAGGAGTAAACTCAATGAAAAACAATAAAAATGCAACCAATAAAGGCTCGTGAATTATTTAGACACTTTTAACCTTCACTGTTGTCCTTCCTATTACAGACAGCATATTTCCTGCCTGTAACATATCAATAACAATTCAAATTTTATTGAATGCCTCAATTATTTTCCAAACAAATCAGCAGCAGTCAGTAATAAGAGACTGAAGTATTTGCACCTGAGTCAAACAAAAAAGAATTATTCTCCCTCCTGTTGTCATTTGAGTCATTTTCGTAACGGTTAAGGTTGCAACACGCAGGACTGTTACGGTAATGAATTCTACACAGTGTTTATCATTGCCAATCAATGAGTTATCCATGGATTACCGCGAAAGTATGAGAGTTAGGAGTAAACTAAAATTTATTTATAGCAACACATTTGTCAGCTTGCGATTCCGAAATAACACTTCTCTGTGTTGCGCTATTTTACGGACGTTTTTTAAAATTATGCCGGGGGGAGGGGGGGGGGGAGGCGGGGGGGGGGGGTACCTACTTTCAATCTTGGTCTGGATGTTTCAAAGTACCAGAGGGTAAAACAATATTTTCTCTCTTCCGACCGATGTCAGTGTCACAAAATCCCGAACATTTGCAAAGGTGATCGCTTATTACTTTGCGGGTTTAGAGGTCCGTTACGAGAAAGACGTATTGGCGAGTGACACAACCAAAACATTCTTTTTGACGACCTAAAGTATTTTTGAGTGTTTATTTGCACAAATTTATACACAATTTTATATATAAATCCAAATACCATGTCATTTATTCAAAAGTGCTATTGTCATGACTCAAGTAAAACAAAAAATCAAATTTGGGACACGTAATTCTGTTAAATTACGGTTGAAATCTAATCTGCTGACAGACACAGATCTACCAGTAATAGTTCCATGATGTTTCTGTGAGAGCACTCAATGCTATGCAATTTTCGCGTGCCGACTTTTCAGGTTTTATTGCATTCTAATCTCTCCCATGTGAAAGGACACTATTTTATGCCGAAATTTGATAATGTCTCATATTTCGTATCACAGTACCAAATACTTTCGCATTGCTTTAATTTTGGCATTCAAGTATCTTTATCAAGTACAGCCCCTTTTCTGACCCGCAAATAGGTGGTCATACAACAATTAAGAGAGAAAAGCTTTGCGGACGGAAAGGACTGGTCACGTGCACATATTTTTTTCAGGGAATTCAATCAAAAACACACAAATAGTCAATCGTATTTTTTAGGCTCAAAGTAATCAAATAATCCTCTTCATTTATCTGGAATATTCAACAATGACGTAAGCTGCCAGTAGAATGTTTCAAAGGTTTATTGAAACGATATATTTCCCAATGTTGCTTATATCTGGAAATTGCGTCATTTCCACAACTTTTCAAGGCGGATAACTCCGATTGAAATATTTAGTACAGTCATTCCATTTACATCACACGATTTCCTGTCTTTCTTATAACAAATTACTGGTATGGAAATATACTACTCAAAGTTTGCTAAGCACCAAGTATATCCAACTACCTCTTTAACGTTTTAGTTGAAATATTGTAATGAAAAGTGTATATATTTTTTATTTAATTATATCTTTAATGATTTAAGTACAGAAATTACGATTTTAGTTTTGTTTGACATTATTTTTTAGCTTTTGAATACGATAATACGAAAATGGATATTATCGGTAAAAGAGGAAATTTTTCAATTTGCCAAAAAGTTGACGGAGCGAACTGGTATGGGTTCAATATCGAGTGTGAGACCCATTACTGTTAATTACAGCTTGACAACGCCTTCTCATGCTCTCAAACAGGTTCCTGGTGGTCCTTTGTGGGATTTTGTTCCATTCCTGGACCAGTACGGCACCAAGCTCTTGGACACTTCTTGGCTGGGCTGGACGGGCAGAACTTGTAAGCTGCAACTCATTCCAGACATGTTCGATTGGATTGAGGACAGGGGATCTTGCTGGTCAGTCCATATGCTCAATCCCCTCCCTCTGTCGGTAGTACTCCCCGACAGCATGGGCAACAGGAGGACGGGCATTATCGTCCATCAGAATGTATCTATCACCCAATGCACCTGCATACAATCTGACGTGGACATCCAGTATCTTATCAACATACCGCTGTTCAGTCAATGTACCACGTTCAAGGACACAGAGCTCTGTACGTCCATCCCTGCTGATGCCGGACCATTATTGACCCTCCACCATAGCGGTCATGCTCAGAAATGTTGGCTGCATGGAATCGCTCTCCTGGTCTTCTCCATACCCTAGAACGCCTATCTGTGTGGTCTAGGCAGTACCTTGACTCATCTGTTAAAAGGACAGGTCGCCAATCTTTTCTGGTCCATCCAACGTGGTCCATGGCCCATTCATATCGTGCCTGGCGGCGGTTCTGGGACAGCGAAATGCGAATGCATGGTCTTCCCGATCGGAGACCACATTTGTGCAACCTTGCCTGGGTAGTCTGCGTCGAAACATGTACCCCGCATGCAACCCGAAGGTCACTGCGAAGCTGGGTTGCCGTGGCAAAGCGGTTCCCACGGGCCTGGGTGATCAAAAACCGGTCTTCAGCTGCAGATGTTGCCCTGTCTCTGCCACCACCAAGCCATCTTACTGGTGTGCCATACTGCTGAAATCTTGACCAGGCTCTGGTGACCATCGTATGGTGCTCACCAAGGGCTTCACCAACCTGACGATGGGTAGCCCCTCGCTCTACCTCCATTTGCTTCGGACAAATGTCTTCTTACATTTGCATTTGCCATATTCAATCATTAAGTCACAAGGGTTTGTGCTGAAATGTTGACTGAGTACCCTACACATGTCATGTACATCTAGACAGTACACGAAAACATCAGGAAAATCAAGGGGCACATGCTTACAGTGACTGTCACGAAAAGTCTGCCTGTCAAGAGAGCTCAAGTAAACACTGGGGATCACCTCAATGCATTCCTCAATCATATCCACCAAAAATATTGCAAACATGTCACAAGCAAATTTCACAATAGTAGTAGGAGAGGGATGGATCGTGCCACATTGGCAGGACCTCATGCAGGATCTCATGTGACGTCATAGTCACGTGACCCAGTGGCGCCATGTATGGTTGTCATGGTAACCCGCGTGATCGGCCATCTTGTGACGTCATATCCATAGTGATACGTGATGTGAGTGCGCATGCGCAGCACGTGTTGTTAGGGTGATACGTGTTTCCGTCGTCCATTTTGTATACTGGAGGCCGTCATCTTGGTAGCACGTGGTTGCTATGTGACCCAACACCTTCTAACAAGACAGGGGTATGTTCGGAGGATGCGTTCCTTTGTAGAAGTGTGAATTCCCGATTCTGAGAATTACCACAAAAAACCGACAATCCCTCCATATCACCGAAATTGACTTCTTTATTTACTACGGATTCCCCATTTTATCGGCTTAGCATGTAGCGCTATAGTACCAAGGAGGTACTGGGGGTGTGTTCGATTGAATAGGAGTATTTTTCTGACTTACAATTGTCCCCAGAATCCTCGTTTAATTACCACAAGCAACCCGACAATCCCTCCAAATCACCCAAAACCGACTTTATTTCCTCATTTTGTCGATATAGCACGTAATGCTATAGTACCAAGGGGTACAAGGGGTGCCGTTGACCGAATAGGATTAATTGGCTGGCTTTGTATTTGCCCCATGTGGTTTATAATAGTACGGAGGGGGCCCCGTGGGCACGTTCCTTTGGATTAGAGTAATGTTTTTTTTTTTTCTCCAATGAATTGTATAATAGTAGTGCTATATGACAAATCCCTTTGCTCATTACCCAGAATTCTTTGCTTCAACCATTTATAAAGATTACAAGTAGGACTCATATGTGTACATGAAAGCCAGGAAGCTAACTTCAGGTTCCACCATATACTCATGTGAGGATCTACCTAACAGATATGTCGTATGAGGTCTAATTTACTATCCCTCTTAGCATCATTTCAGTATTCGAGGATAATTCAAGCTAATTCTAATACCATTGCTATGAACCGAATCAAGTGGTTTGAAGTACGACTTTCTCACAGAACCGAAAACCACACAACCGTATTCTAATTTAGATCTAACACGTGATCTATACAGACAGAGTAGCGTTTTATGGTCAGCATCCCAATCAGTGCAACAAACTACCTTGAGGAGGTTACAGTTAAAACTGGAAGTCCTGTCACGAACTGTGCGCTTATCTAGTCTTAATGGCGCGTAGAAATTGCGCGCAATTGTCACATCGAATGGCATCTGAAGCACGGCAGTTTCTCCTGGTTACTCATAGCAAACACAGGCAGTGTTTCTTCCAGTGGACCTCCGGGTAACCCGGAGGTCCATTGGCTGAAACATTGCTTGTGCACAGAATGCACAGAATTTGATCGCCTTACTATGGTCATAACGCGTAGATTAACGCGCAGATCGACGTGCTATTTGTGCGCATTTCGTGACAGGACTTCTAGTTTTAACTGTAGGCAAAACAAAATTAATCTTTTGATTCTCAGGCAGCGGCGCATTCGTTTTTTTCGGCCTGCGTTCGTCGTATTTATTTCAGAGGCAAAATTCAAAATGTATAAAACAATCATAGGGTGCCATATGAGCGGCGTCGCATCGCTATTTTTATTGGTATTCTGACTGAGGTGACCTGATCACCATCTTTACATCCATCTGAATAGATCCTTTGGTATGCACTATACATGTAGTTTGATTTAATGTCGACATATTTTGTTTGAACCGCTAAGAATTTGTCTCAGACTTTTTGTAAGAGGCAAGGTCCAAAATAACAGCAGATTTTCTCAGATGTCAAGGAGGAATGTGTGGCTCACAGTTCTCTTTTATCGCATCAGATTCGAGTGTGGCGGGCTCCATATGAGGTTTAATTCTAATTTCTAGTGGAGTAATACGTTTCTGGTGTCTATTAACCTTTTACCCAACGAATCGGCCGCATCCATCCGCGTAAAAGGCAAATTCAGCAGATGAAAATATATTAGTTTTTAAACAATTTCAGTAAAATCATATCATGTTAGCGAGCGGCGCATTCATCATCCACTTCTACCCCTATCACCTCCCTCCATAACTTAATATCGGTGAGAATGTAGTCGATTATTGATTTTCTGTTGTTCCCCTCCCAGGTCCATTTCCCCCTACACCTCGCGTCCCTGTTCAGAATCTTCAGACCGAGCTCATTTGTGAAGTTCAACAGCTTCCTTCCATTCCTATTGACCTTTTTGTTCCTACCCTCTATGCCTTCTTCCTTATCACCGATGTGTCCATTAAAGTCACCCATCAGAATTATACCGAGCCCCCTGTTTTCTTATTCTGTGATACTGGACCTTAACGTTGAGTATATCGAGTCATTCCACTCGTGTTTGCTTCCCTCCTCCGCACAGTACACAGTCCCAAGGGCAATACTTTTGTTTCTCAGATTGATCTTTATCCATCCAATTTCTTTCGATACCTCAGCCGAGGTGCTGACATCTTCAAGGTCTGTGATCAGCGACGGTTTTAAATCCTCTTCAATGTGCATGCCTACCCCTCTCCCTTTTTCTGGCCTTCCGTTCGCCCTACACCTATCCACACACACCCTCTTACTTGGTCTACCCGTTCCTCGTGTCTTACCCACGTCTCGCTTGAGCCCATGACATCAAACTCCTCTGCCTCGATCAATGTAGCAATTTCACTTACTTTCCGACGGAGACCCTGGATGTTGCTATAACCCACTTTCAGGGTACCGAGATTCATTGGCTTCCGCCTACTGGTCCCATTGTTATCTGGTCCCTGTAGGTTTGTACATCCTATTTTGTATCCCTGTGCTTTCCTTGTGATGTTATTCCTATTGGAGTGAATTGTTGGTCCCTTTTCCTTTTCCTTATCCCCCGTATCACATTTTTACAACTATGGTTCTTAAATCATTTCCTGTGTTCATTCTCCCTTCTCTGAGCCCCCCCTCCCCTCCCTATACCAAAAAAGGCTCTACCACCTGCAACATATTTCTTCCTAAAACCCCTGTACCTCTTGGGCTAAGATGGAGGCCATCCCTTTCATATAGGTCCTTTATCCCCCAAAATGATCCCCAATTGTCTACAAAAGGTATCCCAAGTTCCTTACAATACTCCCCCAATTCCTCGTTGATCCTAATGATCAGCGAATTGCGCTCGCCCCCATCACCTAGAACCGGGAGAAGCCCCGAGACCATTATCTGTGCATTCTTAGCATTCAGTTGAGTTATTAAGTCCTTTTAAGTCTCAATAAGCTGAACTGAATTCCTCTCCCTGATGTTGTTGGTCCCCACGTGTACAACAACCATTGGGTCTGGGCCTGATCCCTTTACTAATGCACCCACTCTGCCCCTTAGGTCTTCCACCCTAGCCCCCGGAAAGCACAAATTGGTCCTGTCGACACTGTCGGACCCACACACCACCCTATCTAACCCCCGCACTATACTACTCCCTGCAACCACCAACTGCCTCTTTCCTGTCCTACTACCCCTGTTGCCACATCTGTTCCCACTGGACCGGCTCGCAGTCTTGCTCTCCGCCATACTAACCTGCACCTCTACCTCCACCTCTTCAGACCCCCACCTGCTCCTCAGAATTCTCGAAACTACCTAACACACTGAATCTATTTTGGACACAGCAATCCGCTTTTGGCCCACTCCCACTACAAGCCTCCTTGTCCTCGTTTACCACCTTCCTAACCTTCCCTCTGACTTCTGCCCTGTCAGACGCCACCTGGTCCTCCTTATCCCCCTCACTATCCGCCTCTAAACGAATACGCCTTTTGCCCCCCCCCCCCCCGACTCACACTACTAGCCTGGGGATTTGACACTCTAGCCTCTACCTCTCCCCTAATTTTAGGCTTTGACAACTGGATTTTGGGCATCGGCGACCATCCTTCAGGAATAAAAAATAAACTTTTAAACATAAAAAATTAAAATAAAACCGCCCTCCCTGATTCGTTTTAGAAAGAAACAAATGCCTGAGAATCAATTATTTAATATTGTTTGACCTTAACTGCCTTTTTTACACCTCACTGTTAGTTACTTGATATGATAAGCGATAAGTGTTTGATATGATAAGTGAAGTTCAGTTTGTTGTCAAACAATAAACCCACGAATTTTACTTCTTTAGCAACTTTAATGGTACTGCCATCTATATTCATTTCCGGATCAAAGTGGTGCCCATTTCTGAATTCTGTTTAAACACAACTGAGGCTTGCGTTCAATGGCAATTATGTTTTTCTGCTATAAAATTAAAAAGTCATCGACATACAATGAAGAACCTGCCATGTCCTCAATTGCGCCAATAATTTTAACGAACGTGTGGTAACAGATAGAAAACTATCTGCTTGAAGAACACCCAATTCTTGCTCGTGGGAATCAAATAACGTGCACACAACACGACTTGAAATTGACGGTCATTTAAAAAAAGTCCTATAGGAAGCTGCACGCGCCCTCTCAACTCTGTGTTAAAAATATCTTTTAAAATACCACACTTCCGTCATGTGCTTTGTCCAGATCAAAGAAGATGACGCCCTCCTGTTCTTTTCTGGCAAAGGCATTTCTGGTGAAATTTTCAAATCTTACCATAGGCAAACTGCATGCCATATTTCACCAAAATCCGATAACCCCTACCTGAGATATAGGCTGAACAGACAAATAATGTCTATTTCCTACAATTTCTAAGTCAAAAAGGGGGATAACTCTAAAAAGGAGAATGTGAGAAATACCGTTGAATCCTTTTTAAAGCCTATACCATAAGCAGTGTTCATGGCAAATTTCATTGCAATAGAAAATTCGATACCCGAGATACAGGCTGAACAGACAAAATTTGGCTCGGACGGGCACAATTTCTAAGTGAACAATTAATAAAAAAAAAAAAAAATAAATAAAAAAAACTAGTGTCGGCATACCTATGCCCAACAAATATTACAAAAAAATAATAATTTACTTAAGTTATGAATACTTTCGGACGGACTCACACACGGACGCATAGACGGACGGACGGACGGACGCACGGACCGACCGACGGACAGACGGACGCATATAATCCAGTATACCACCATTTTCTTCGAAAGTGGGGGTATAAAAATGTGGAAAGCCTTGGTTAAGTACGCAAACATCACGTAGATGTCATGGTAGCCTTACTTGTTCCAACAAAAACTAAATCTTCAACTGCCTCATTGACTATTTAAAATGTTCCATATTTTTGTTGTTAGTAGTATGTCATGTTCCACTACACCTAGAGGTTGGATGACCCCGGTGGATGACCCCGGAAGTGACGTCATGTCACGTGACGCAGTGGCGTCATGTTGTGTTGTCATGGTAACCCGCGTGAGTGGCCATTTTGTGACGTCATCCCCATAGTGATACGTGGTGTGACTGCACATGCGCAGCGCGTGTTGTTAGGGTGATACGTGTTCCCGTGGTCCATTTTGTATACTGGAGGCCGCCATCTTGGTTTCTATGGTAGCACGTGATTGCTTTGTTACCCAATTTTTCTGCAATAAGACGGGGTAGGTTCGGAGGGTATGTTCGATTGAATAGGAGTAAATCTAATTACCACAAACAACCCGACAATCTCTCCAAATCACCAAAATCCACCCAAAATCACCGAAATTGACTTTATTTTCCCAATTTATCGGCTTAGCACGTAGTGCTATAGTACTAAGGGGGGGTGCGTTCGATTGAACAGGAGTAATGTTCTGGCTTAGAATTCTCCCAGAATCCCCTTTTGGATTCCTATCCCATGACGTTTTTCCCATTAAAAGACACGTTCCTTTGGTCATTACCCAGAATTCTCTGCTTCTATCTATATATGCAATAGTTTATGTTTATCTGACCTTGTTCCTTTGTCCTGGAGTATACTCCAGTAGCGTAGAATAGCCTATTAGTTGGAACAGTTTATCTTATTATTACTATATTTAGCAATTTCTGGTCTATTCTTGTTAGTTCTGACCCTATTCCAAGTACTCTTGTTGTTTCATTTAACTAGATAATAACTAACCAATCAGATTGCTTAATTTCTCATAACCTGCATGCAGAGTTATCTCCCTTCTGTATAATGTGGTTGATGGAGATTTTGTGGCATCCATGGGTAGCATGATGCTTTACGTGGACTAGGGGATGTGTTTGGGGTACGCCATCAACCAGAAACATCATGTTTCACTAAATGAAATGTACTGCAAGGCAGAGCAATCACTAAAACAGTGGAAGATAAAACTTTATGTTCCTCACACGACGATATTTGAGGGATGTTTTATCATAATGAATATACATATGACGTACGAACAGGTTCTAAAATAATTATTGAGGTACATACTATAGTTATAGTTATATGTAGGGATTGCGCTTGGAAGCAGCACCTGAGAGAGCTCTGACTATTTTTTGAATTTTTGTTATTTCCACAAACATTCTTAAAATGAAAATTGTACAGCAATCTAAGTTCAGTTTCTTGTTTATGAAAAGTGAAAAATGATTTCAAAATCTGGACAATTTTGTGTGTTTTGGATGTGCTTTGATTTTCTTTGTGTACTGTGTGAGCTGTTGATGAACTGGGCTCAGCCCACAATGTGTGAAGACATTACTACAATATTCAATCAGCTATATTACAGCAAGGAAACTCTGATCAGCCTCAACAACAGAAGTCAAGATAGACTTGATTCAGTGACTTATAATACTATTTTAACCCTTGGTATTTCAAGAACTAGAAAGGTAAAGCGTGGAAAACGTGCAGGGTGCAAACTTAAATCCATACATAACAAAGGGATAGATTACAGAAATCTAACATTCGCCACGGTAAATGTGCGATCAATAAATAACAAAGTTCCAGTTTTTATGGAATATATGCTCGATTCAAAAATACTGTCACTGAAACATGGTTAGACAACCGAGACCATGTAACAAGAGCTGGTCTAAAAGGAAATGGCTACGACTTCATCGATGTTCCAAGACCTAACCGAAAAGGTGGTGGGATAGGACTTATATTTAAAACATCACTGAAGGTTAAACTAATCAGTTCGGGCGAAAAATCATCGTTTGAATATGGATGCTGGCGTATAGCATACAATGAAATTTCAATGTTAATACATGTAATATATAGACCGCCTTACTCAGATGCTCATAAAGTTAGTGTTACATCCTTTATTGCTGAGTTCGAAGAATATCTCGAGCTAACGCTAACAGATTCTGAAAATGTTATTTATGCTGGTGATTTCAACATTCATTTCAACAACAAATGCAATAACGATACCCAAAAAATGGAAAAAAATGTTTTACTCCTTCGGTCTCAAACAACATGTAATTACCGAAACTCACATATCAGGTAACACCCTCGACTGGATAGTGACAAAAGATGATCAGCAATTGTCAGTAGGTTCACCAGTAAGTGGTCACGCCATCTCGGACCACCGATTTGTTATAATGAAACTTGGGTTTGAGAAACCTAAAGTTTCTACTCAGACAGTGTCCTTCAGGAAAGTCAGAAACATTGACAAAACTAAATTTAGATGCGATCTTACTGCTATGGTTGGCGCATCAATGTGCATCAATGATGTGGCTGATATCTATAACAGTTATAACGAAACTCTTCAACATATAATCAACAAGCATGCACCATTGCAAACCAAATCAGTCATAGTTCGGCCGAAAATTCCATGGTACGATGAGTCGATTCGGAAAATGAAAAAATCACGCAGAGCTGCAGAGAGAAGATGGAAACGAACTGGCCTTGAATGTGATAAAATTAACTTTAAAGAAAAAAGAAATGGTTATAGCACCGCACTTCAAAGATCCCGAACCACATATATCAATACTGTGGTGTCAAACTGTGGAAAAGATTCCAAAAAAATCTTTGACATAGTTAATAAACTGACTGGTCGAGAAAAATCAAACCCATTACCTGGTATTGAAAGTGAAAAGCTTGCTGAGGAATTCTCCTCATTTTTTATAGATAAAATTGATAAAATCCGGAATGCACTGAAACACTGTGCCAATTTCAAAACTACCCCAACATTTGAGGGGTCTCCCTTCTCTTGTTTTCATACTGTCACCGAGGAAGATGTGTTGAATATTGTCAAGCGCTCCAAGCCAACAACATGTTTCTCAGATCCAGTGCCTTCCTGGTTGATTAGAGATAATATTGATATCCTGATACCACTGTTAACAAGGATTATCAACCTATCTCTATCATCTGGAGAGTTCTGTGATGCATGGAAAATTGCTTACGTCCATCCATTACTAAAAAAAACAGGACTCGATCTAATACCATCAAATTACAGGCCTGTAAGTAATTTATCGTACCTGTCTAAATTAGTTGAAAAAGCTGTTTTGGCTCAGTTCACTTCCCATATGGAAAGCAACGATCTACTTCCTGATTACCAAAGTGCATATAGAAATAATTATAGTACTGAAACGGTACTAATTAAAATACATAATGACATTCTTCTAAATATGGATTCAAAAAAGATAACTGTTATGGCCCTCATAGAACTATCCGCTGCATTTGATACAGTAGATCATGAAATACTGCTTAACGTTCTACACGACAACTTTGGAGTGTCAGATACAGCTCTCAGTTGGTTTAAGTCATACTTATGTTTACGTAAGCAGGTCGTGGTTGTAGGAAAACACAAATCAACATCAAAACTGCTAAATTTCTCTGTCCCCCAAGGTTCCTGTGCAGGCCCAGTCCTTTACACTGTTTATGCGAGCACACTTCAGTTTATTCAAAGTAAAGTAAATATACTTGGGTATGCGGATGACCACTCATTCTACGACAGTTTCTTATCAGGTGATGCTATCAAGGAAGAGAAGGTGTGCAATGGGTTGGAAGCGTGTTTGGATGAGGTACGTGTGTGGATGTCCGAGAACAAGTTAAAAATGAACGATTCAAAAACAGAAGTAATCTTCTTTGGTTCCCACGATCAATTGCGTAAGAATAATCGTAATGGCATTTGCGTTGGTTCCACCAACATTAGTAAAAGTGATTCCGTAAAGTACCTTGGTTTCCATATTGACGAGAATATGAAACTAGAAAAACATGTGATGGAAAAATGTAGGATAGCTTCATATAATTTATATAACATCAGGAAAATTAGAAAACATCTCACCACAGATTCCTGCAGACTCATAGTTCAGGCATTGGTAATTTCTCATCTGGACTATGGGAATGCACTTCTATTTGGCATTTCACAAAATCTTCTGTCAAAACTTCAAAAAATTCAAAATATGTCAGCTAAACTTATTCTGGGAAAATCAAGATATGATAGCAGTACAGCGGCATTGAAATTATTACATTGGTTGCCAGTAGCGAAAAGAATTCAGTTTAAAATTTTGACATTTGTTCACAAATGTATCTATGGAGGCGCCCCAGACTATTTGAAAAACATGATCCACAAAATTCGACACGCGCGAAATCTAGGATCAAAGAACACTTGTGAACTTTTTGTACCGAGAAGTAATTGTAAAACCTTCGCAGACAGAGCATTTTCCGTGGCAGGTCCAAAACTGTGGAATTCTCTTCCCATTGATGTCCGCAAAGAAAACGATTTATATAAATTTCGAAACGCAATTAAAACTCATTTATTTAAACAAGCCTTTAATAGGTAAATGTCTATAAATTTTCACTATAATCTGTATTCACCATACCAAGCGCCATTGAATACTGTATAGTAAAAAAGGCGCTATAAAAATGCTTTTATAATAATAATAATAATAATACTATATTATTTGAGGTTCATCCTATATTATTTGAGGTTCATCCTATATTATTTCAGGTTCATCCTATATTATTTCAGGTTCATCCTAAATTATTTCAGGTTCATCCTATATTATTTCAGGTTCATCCTAAAATAATATTTATGACCCTCTCGTACGCGATCAATAATTTGTCCGACCCTGGATGGACCATAATTATTGTTTCATGTTGAACCAGGTTCGACATAAATATTTCAGGTCCATCCTATATTTGTTGAGGATGAACCTGAAATAATTTGTCCGACCCTGGATGGACCATAATTATTGTTTCATGTTGAACCAGGTTCGACATCAATATTTGAGGTTCATCCTATATTAATTGAGGATGAACCTCGAAATAATTTGTCCGATCCTGGATGGACCATAATTATTGTTTCACGTTGAACCAGGTCCGACATAAATATTTGAGGTCCATCCTATATTAATTGAGGATGAACATGAAATAATTTGTCCGACCCTGGATGGACCATAATTATTGCTTCATGTTGAACCAGGTTCGACATAAATATTTGAGGTTCATCCTATATTAATTGAGGATGAACCTGAAATAATTTGTCCGACCCTGGATCGACCACAATTATTCAGGATGAGGCAATACGCTCCACGAGCCAATCAGTTGAGTCGTTACAAACGCGAACAATGGGACATAACTGGGGGAAAAAAACAAGATAAACTTGATGCAGGCACACAGCTTCAGACAAAGAATCCCTCCGAGAGATTGTTTTGTATGCGCTTCACACGTTTTTTTTTCGACCCTTTGTAATCACGCAAAATAAATAAGATTTTTTCCCATTAAAATGTCAAATGGGCAGTGTTGATTGTTTACTGTACTGTTACAAACAAGTTGTGTTTTAATATTGAAATATGACTCGCTAACCAATAGTGTTGCGGACCGGACCGCAAACAAACGGTTCGGTACGGTCCGCGGTACGGTCCGATGAGGACCGGGCTGCCCCTGCTGTACTGGTAAACAGGCACGCTGGACCGGTCCGGGGCGGTCCAAGGGACCGGTCCAGGGAGACGCAAAGGGATGTTTTGCACTCTCCCAATTGATACACAAACTGATACTTTCATCTTGATAGACGGTGAATACATTGAAGTCGAGTAAGTTTGAAGTAACTGTCAACTATAACAACCAACTGCATCCTGTGATTCCTGCCACGGGTGTCGGGTGAAGGTATCAGCGATGAGCGGTTCTACAAAAAAATTCCCAAAATAGCGAACGCTCAAATTCGGTGACAAGAAGCTGTCATTCAATTCCTTTGTCGGCAAAGAATTTCAATGTGTATTGTGTATCTATTTCTATAAACCCGATCTGGATTATGTGCACATGGAAACTATTTAGTTGGTAGTAACTTGGTCCCTGAATTTCATCTGGTAGGTTTGGTGTGGTGACCCTATTAAATTGGACCATGGACGCAGATCATGGGGGGTGGGGGGGGGGGGGGGGGCGGCGAGGGGGCGTGTGACTCACAAAGTTTTTCGGGGGGTGGGGGGGGCATTACATGTTATGTCCCCCGCGCACCTCCCACATATATAGGTCCGATAGCAGCTGATGTTGTTCGAGCAATGTTGCAATAGGCGAAAATCGCGTATTTTCAGCTTGCTTTTTCAAAATTTCCTCCCGCAGGGCCAAACCATGCTTGGCCCTGTGCGCTGTGTGTCCGAGCAATGCTGCAATAGGCGGAAATCGTGTATTTTCAGCTTACATTTTCAAATTTTCCGCCCGCAGGACTAAAACAGGGTTGGCCCTGCGCATTGTGTAGCCCACTCCGTGCACCCCCCCCCCCCCCCTCCCCCACCCCCCACACACACACTCTAAAGAGAGAGACCCGTGCCCCTGAATTGGACCGCCTTGGACCGGTCCACCTAGAAAAAAAATGGGCCGCCTTCCTGAATATCGGACCGTTATTTCTTGGACCGGACCGGACCGGAACACCATTGGCGGTCCGGTACGGTCCGCATCACTGCTAACCAACACATCGGGAAAACATATCGTGAAGTTTAAAGATTTAATGGAGCAGTTCAAAAAAGTGCCTCTGTGGGGTAGGGTGGGCAAGGGCAAAAATGATGGTTTTCGTATGTATGTTTGTTTGTCTGTGTGTCTGCTATAGAAATAAATATGGGGCCATCCATAGTGCCCAAAATTGGCCTACTTTATGGCGGAGGTCATTGTCAGGTTTAAAAAAGAGCAGGGGTGGGATTGGAGAGGGGCACCAAAAGCTATGACCAATTTGTTTTTTACTGATATAGGTCCTCAAAGGGTGGTGGTGTTGGGGAGGGGCAAAACTTTTTGGATTTTGTGTGTATGTCTGTATGACCACTATAAAAAGGCATACGGAGCCACCCACAGTGCACAAGCTGGTTCTGCTAGGGGTTTTTTTTCTACACCGGGAGTCATGGATTGAAAAAGTCAGGATTGAAAAAGTGTCAGGGTGGGGAGAGTCACCCAATGTCATGACAATGTTTCTTTTTACCTCTATAGATCTTCAAAGGGGTCTACCTGAGGTAACTTTTTACCGGGAATATTATGGTGGGGTTAGGGCCGCAGGCCTGCCCAAGTTACTATTTTGAAGTCAGGGCTGTGGTTTCATGAACTGTTTTCTCTTAGAAATTTACCGTACAGCATCGGGTAACCCTGCTAGTATTTGTTAAAACCTGTTTTGACTCATCATTTTCACACAGGTAACAATGTTGGGAAGCGGTTTAATATGCGAGAATGCTCGAAATGCATCCCCACACCCTCTTCACCCCACAGAATTTCAAATTGCTCTGCGGTTCCTGGGTCAGCATGTTTTCGGTGTCATTGTGGGGCATGTCACGGTGTTATGTTCATGGAAACAGGTGACTGTTTTGAACAAATCACGCGATAATGCCTCAGCTGTAGAGCCGTCGCTAGAGCCTTTTAATGGGAGGGGGGGGGGGGGTGAGAGCCCTCGAAATTACAACTGGGTAGTGGGCGCGTTCTTGACAATCTATTAGAACTGTAGATCTTCCTAATTCGGCGAGCACAGTCGCGCCGGGCCGACCATGGTTCCGCCCGACGGGAGAAAATTGTTAAATTTGGCATTCAAAGGAGCAATTTCCTTTCTTCTGGAGGATCAATTCCCATTTCAACATCCCCCGAAAGGTTTGTTTCTTTCTGATCAAATAACAAAATTCATCTTTTGAAAATTTCGATTTCTGTCCAATAACCTTTGAAAAACTATGCAGAATTATTATATGTTCTGCAAGTTTTAGCCAATCGTTAAAACCAAAGCTGCACAATTTAGAGAATTCCATCCATTCCTAGGCATTGATTACTGAGTCCCATTTTACCATTAATATAGAACTTGTTCAGCACAGTACTGAAAGACTGCTTCATTTCTCGGGGGTTGCCACGGGGTATGGTGGTGGTGGGGGGGGGGGGGGCTTATAACACCAATTTAATTGATAACACCCTTGTAAAAAATAATAGTCAGCCTTTTCGACTTCTAATTTAAAAACAAAACCATTGCAGGAAACGTTTTGCCCCATTGACAGTTTTTGTTCCAGAGCGCATGAAAACAAAAATGAATAATAATTGACCTGGTAGTTGGGGTATTCCATACATCGACCCATATGCAGTAAATTTTTTTTTTTTTCGTACGTCCTGGTTGACAATGGAGTGGGAGGCAGTTGTCCTGGCTGACAATTGGAGTGGGGGCAGTTGTCCTGTCCACCCACTGGACTGGAGGGCAGTCGTCCTAGCTATCAAATACACTTGGGCGAGTCATCCTAGCTGCCCAATACACTGGGGCAATTGTCCGACTGAGCATGTTTGGACGGGGATGTGGGGTGGGGGGTGGTGGGGGCACTTGTCCTACAACCTCAATTTTCTCCTATGTTCAATTACCACTCATCAAATATAACCTGCTATTGAACATAATTTCTTTTGCTAATTAGTTAATTTGCTCCTATTGTCATAGCTGTATGTAATCTGTGTGTTGAATACACATCGCAGTGATAACAATATAGACTCACATATAGGATTACAACTAGTTTAATGGCAGACATGAATTAGTTGCTCATTGGTGGAGAAAAATAGATCAAAATGATGCGAAATTAAAAAAAAAAAACAGTGTCTGAAAATTTTTGGGGGACGGCAAACATTTTTCTAGGAGGTGGGCGCCCACCACCTCCACGCCCCCTCCTACCCACACCACCCCTCCCCACCCCACCCTGGTTGCAGGCCTGCGATATCTCTTGCAACGTTTTGCTACTTTGTAGGGTATTCATCACTGACAGCTTAGCAGGGACGTCGCGACAAGAAGGGGGCGGTGTGCGTGGGGGGAGGGGGATGTCTAACCCCCGCCCCCCGCCCCCAATATTTGTCAAAATATCAGTAGTTGGAAAATCGGAGGGCAAAAATATCAACAGTTGGACATTAAAACTACTGAATGTATAATACAATTAACTAACAAACATATATTTTGTCGACTGGAGGACCACAATGAGGACAAATTCCGACTACCGAGACCTTCGGGTGAAAATCGGGTCGAAGTATTCCAACTGAACATATAACAACACATGCAGTCTCCACGTTACACGTTTTTCCAACAGCCGCTGAGAGTCTAGGGGAGATAATTTGTGCCCGTGAAATGCTAAAAAAACTTTTCCTAAAAACGATTTTCCAACCCTTTAAATTAAACCAAATTCAAGCCGATAAACGGGGTGCCCAAGTAACAAAAATAAAAGACGAAAAATATTCGCTAGCCTACGAAACTGTCGGGATAATAGTCGAAAATTTCCACATTTTCCCGCCCTAAATCGGCCCAAATGAAACTTTTTGAGGTATTCTGAAATGGGGATTGACACTTCAGAAGCCAGGAAATTGCTCCTTTTAATGCCAAATTTAATAATTTTCTCACATCGGGCCGAACCATGGTCGGCCCGGCGCGACCATGCTCGCCGAATTAGGAAGATCTACAGTTCTAATAGTTTGTCAAGAACGCGCCCACTACCCAGTTGGAATTTCGAGGGCTCTCACCCCCACCCCCACCCCCATTAAAAGGCTCTAGCGACGGCCCTACAGCTGAGGCATTATCGCGTGATTTGTTCAAAACAGTCACCTGCTTCCATGAACATAACACCGTGACATGCTCCACAATGACAACGAAAACATGCTGACCCAGGAGCCGCAGAGCAATTTGAAATTTTGTGGGGGGGGGGGGGGGAGAGGGGGGTGGGGATGCATTTCGAGCACTCTGGCATACTAAACTGCTTCCCAACATTGTTACCTGTGTGCAAATGATGAGTCAAAACAGGTTTTAACAAATACTAGCAGGGTTACCCGATGCTATACGGTAAATTTCTAAGAAAAAACAGTTCATAAAACCACAGCCCTGATATCAAAAGAGTAACTTGGGCAGGCCTGCGGCCTTAACCGCACCATAATATTCCCGGTAAAAAGTTACCTGAGGTAGACCCCTTTGAAGATCTATAGAGATGAAAAGAAAAATTGTCATGGCATTGGGTGACTCTCCCAACCCCGGCACTTTTTCAATCCTGATTTTTTCAATCCATGACTCCCGGTGTAGAAAAAAACCCTAGCAGAACAGCTTGTGCACTGTGGGTGGCTCCGTATGCTTTTTTATAGTGGTCATACAGACATACACACAAAATCCACAAGTTTTGCCATTCCCCAACACCACCACCGGCAATTTTTTGAAACTTTTAAGAAGTCACTACTAGTAGACCCCTTTGAGGACCTATATCAGTAAAAAACAAATTGGTCATAGCTTTTGGTGCCCCTCTCCAATCCCACCCCTGCAATTTTTTAAACCTGACAATGACCTCCGCCATAAAGTAGGCCAATTTTGGGCACTATGGATGGCCCCATATTTATTTCTATAGCAGACACACAGACAAACAAACAAACATACATACGAAATCCATCATTTTTGCCCTTGCCCACCCTACCTCACAGAGGCACATTTTGAACTGCTCCATTAAATTTTTAAACTTCACGAGACGTTTTCCCGATATGTTGGTTAGCAGTGATGCGGACCGTACCGGACCGCCAATGGTGTTCCGGTCCGGTCCGGTTAGGTCCAAGAAATGGCGGTCCGATATTCGGGCAGGCGGTCCATTTTTTTTTAGATGGACCGGTCCAGCGCGGTCCAATTCAGGGGCACAGGTCCCTCTCTTTAGAGTGTGTGTGTGTGTGTGGGGGGGGGGGGGGGGGGGGCTACACAATGCGCAGGGCCAACCATGTTTTGGTCCTGCGGGCGGAAAATTTGAAAATGTAAGCTGAAAATACACGATTTCTGCCTATTACAGCATTGCTCGGACACACAACGCGCAGGGCTAAGCATGGTTTGGCCCTGCGGGAGAAAATTTTGAAAAAGCAAGCTGAAAATACGCGATTTTCGCCTATTGCAGCATTGCTCGAACAATATCAGCTGGTATCGGACCTATATATGTTGGAGGAGCGCGGGGGACATAACATGTAATGCCCCCCCCCCCGAAAAACTTTGTGCCCCCTCGCCCCCCCCCCCCCCATGATCTGCGCCCATGGTCCAATTTAATAGGGTCACCACACCACACCTACCATATGGAATACAGGGACCAAGTTACTACCAACTAAATAGTTTCCATGTGCACATAGTCCAGATCGGGGTTTATAGAAATAGATACACAATACACATTGAAATTCTTTGCTGACAAAGGAATTGAATGACAACTTCTTGTCACCGAATTTGAGCGTTCGCTATTTTGGGAACTTTTTTGTAGAACCGCTCATCGCTGATACCTTCACCCGGCACCCGTGACAGGAATCACAGGATGTAGGTGGTTGATTGGTGACAGATTGGCTCAATATAGTTGACAGTTACTTCAAACTTACTCGACTTCAATGTATTCACCGTCGATCAAGATGAAATTATCAGTTTGTGTATCAATTGGGAGAGTGCAAAACTTCCCTTTGCGTCTCCCTGGACCGGTCCCTTGGACCGCCCCGGACCTGTCCAACGTGCCTGTGTACTGGTACAGCAGGGGCGGCCCGGTCCTCATCGGACCGTACCGCGGACCACGCCTGGACCGGTACCGGACCGTTTGTTTGCGGTCGGTTCCGCAACACTATTGGTTAGCGAGTCATATTTCAATATTAAAACACAACTTGTTTGTAACTGTACAGTAAACAATCAACACTGCCCATTTCACATTTTCATGGGAAAAAATCTTATTTATTTTGCGTGATTACAAAGGGTCGAAAAAAATCGTGTGAAGCGCATACAAAACAATCTCTCAGCGGGATTCTTTGTCTGAAGCTGTGTGCCTGCATCAAGTTTATCTTGCTTTTTTCCCCCAGTTATGTCCCATTGTTCGCGTTTGTAACGACTCAGCTGATTGGCTCGTGGAGCGTATTGCATCGTGGGATTTTAGCATCATCCTGAATAATCATGGTCGATCCAGGGTCGGACAAATTATTTTAGGTTCATCCTCAATTAATATAGGATGAACCTCAAACATTTATGTCGAACCTGGTTTAACACAAAGCAATAATTATGGTCCATCCAGGGTCGGACAAATTATTTCAGGTTCATCCTCAATTAATATAGGATGAAACTCAAATATTGATGTCGAACCTGGTTCAACATGAAATAATAATTATGGTCCATCCAGGGTCGGACAAATTATTTCAGGTTCATCCTCAATTAATATAGGATGAACCTGAAATATTTATGTCGAACCTGGTTCAACATGAAACAATAATTATGGTCCATCCAGGGTCGGACAAATTATTTCAGGTTCATCCTCAATTAATATAGGATGAACCTGAAATATTGATGTCGAACCTGGTTCAACATGAAACAATAATTATGGTCCATCCAGGGTCGGACAAATTATTTCAGGTTCATCCTCAATTAATATAGGATGAACCTGAAATATTTATGTCGAACCTGGTTCGACATGAAACAATAATTATGGTCCATCCAGGATCGGACAAACTATTTCAGGTTCATCTTCAATTAATATAGGATGAACCTGAAATATCTATGTCGAACCTGGTTCAACATGAAACAATAATTATAGTCCATCCAGGGTCGGATAATTTATTGATCGCGTACGAGAGAGTCATAAATATTATTTTAGGATGAACCTGAAATAATATAGGATGAACCTGAAATAATATAGGATGAACCTCAAATAATATAGGATGAACCTGAAATAATATAGGATGGACCTGAAATAGTATAGTATGTACCTCAATAATTATTTTCGAACCTGTTCGTACGCCATATTGCAACGCTATTTTGAAATACGGTTGCACCCACAACAAAATACGGTTTCACCCACAAAAATATGCGTCCAACGTGCAATTTACACGACCAACGCGTAATTTATACGTCCGACTTATAAATGCACGTTGACGTGCATTTTTCATCACGATGGAATCGAAATGTACGTTGAACGTGTATCTATAAACAGAAAACACCGTTACAACCGTATTTTTTGTGGGTACACCCACATTTCAAAATAGCGTTGTGCCAGCACAACGCTAAAATGTAGGTGCAACGATAAAAAATCGCGCTGGACGTGTACTTCAATGTCATCGTTCTCGAATCGACTTTTGACCCAAATGGTACACCATACGCATCGCCACAACTTATATATACAACTCACAACCCGTTATAATGACTTGTTACAACTCGATATCGGGGATCGACACATCTGGTTATCACGCCTTGTCTCAACAGTCAACTCGTAAAAACGCCTTGCCACAGCAGCTAGCTATAACGCGTTCAAAGCCATTATAACTAACTGAAAGTCGTTATATAATATAACTGATTTCAATTCGTTGTAATGAGCTGTGCGAAGTCGTGATAACGAGTTGTATTCCTGAGATATATCGGGGTGCGGATGGCACTTATTTACCGCATCTGCTTCAGTTGCTGGGAAACTGAAACAGGAACGTTCTAACTCAGTTCACATATGTCAGATATCACCCCTTATACAGTTTCGAATTGTTCGGTAACGCTTAGAAGCTTCATGTGCATCCGAAGGAAAAGTATGTCCTCGTTCCACCATATATATCGACGCGATCCGGTATATGTCTTCGTCACAGGGCATTTGAACTGTGAAACAGACATTCTTCTGAACAAATCTCCAACTCCTCTGTATATGATGTCCACTTATATTCGCGTGACCCGCATAATTCTGGAAGGTGAACAGAACAATTGGTCTACCACTGATGTTTCTCTGACCCATGCTTGGTCGTATGCGATAGGAATTCCAAATTTGGACAACTTCACTGAGTTCGTTCTGAAATTAAAAGAAAGACCGTCGATCAAAATGACCAATGCTGCTATTTCAGCCTTGTGTGATAAATACACAACAAGCAAAACACAATTCTGCATCAGTTCACGCAATTATAGTTATACCAAGATCACCTTAACAAACAAGGAACTCTCCGATAAATACTCTTTCCAATACGTTAACTACGATTTAACCGACAGGCAATGGTTACGACCGAAGAAGTATGTCATGTACCCGGACTGTCATGTTTTGCCGGATCTCATGTAGCGTCATAGTCACGTGACCCAGTGACATCATGTTGGGTTACCGAACTGTGTGCTTATCTAGGCTTAATTGCGCGTAGGAATTGCGCGCAATTGCCATGTCGAATGGCATCCAAAGCACGGCAGGTTCTCCTGGTTACTCAGAGCAAACACAGGCAATGTTTCTGCCAATGGACCTCCGGGTTACCCGGGGGTCCATTGGCTGAAACATTGTTTGTGCACAGGCCATACGTACATAATTTGATAGCCTTACATTGGTCATAACGTGTAGATTAACGCGCAGGTCGACGTGCTATTTGTGCGCATTTCATGACAAGACTTCTGGTTTTATCTGTACTGTCCCTAGCTCAATGGGGCTGTAGAGTTACATTGTTACTATCCCCCCCCCCCCCCACACACACACACACCCATAGAAGGTTTATTTGTTAAATTGTGAGCTATGTCTGTCAACAGCAGTTCATAAGATCATACCATTGCGGGCGTCAGAGTTAACATTTTAGACTTCCAAGTTAAATTAGAAAAGTTCAGGTGGAGATGGTTAACGTCTATGAACTTTTTCATATTTCGTAGTTCATAATACATAGTTGGATGATACCATACAAACACACTTCAAAATTGATTTTACCTTAGGTGCATAGTCAGGTACGTATTTGAAAGAGGGACGCAATGATTTTTTTTCTGGGCTCGGGAGGGCGTGTCCAAGCAATTTTGTATGCCGCGCATGTCCCGACAATCGAAATCATAAGTTGGCGAAGGTATGGTGATGGCGTTCCTCTCGTGTTGGTGTGACGGGGAGGTGAGGTAGAAGATTTAAAAAACAATTTTCTAGGGAATGTCAAGCCTGGACCTCCCCGGGGAAATTTCTGAAAAAAATAAGCCACGGATGAAGGTATTACCAGACATTTCGATGCTCTAAAGCACTTCAGTTTTGACCACCTCTTCATTTAATTTCATTAGTTGACGTCGCTTAATGAGTTTCATTCCCGGATTTGCCCACTGTTAGATTTGGCTAATATTGCTTCAAACTCAACTGAATTGAAGGCGATCACTCCCGCTTTGAACCAAGCTCGAGAGGCTCACTTGATGCGTTACCTGGCGAAAGTAAATTGCTCACATCGAAATTGTTCACCGTTATTCACCGAAGGTAATCTTGAAAAAAAACTGCCGTTAGCAAGTAAGGTAATATTAAAACTGTGTTTTTGTATGATAAGGAATTAATGATGGCAATATGAAACAACTAAGTGGACGAAGGGATGACGAAAGAAGAGCGACGTCCAGAAAATTCACTGCAAACTGAGATTCAGTCATAAGTGGAGATTCATGCATGTGGGAGAAGAGGTAGTTTTGCTATCCAGGCCTGGCATTCTGAAAAATGCAGGAGGGCAAAAAATCGCTCTCCTCAATCAGCTTAGGAGAGCAATTAGCTTTACACAACATTTTAAGTATCCAGTTGAACGAACTCATTGAAACTGAAACCAACAGACTACATGAGTGATTTTATTAACTTTACTAAGGTAAAGCGAAATCTTTTAGACATCTAGATGTCTCACTCAACAACCGAACACACACTTGACAAGACCTGTGTGTGTACCCAGACCTGTTGTCCAAGAAAGTCATATGCCTACTACTACCACCTTCAACCCCCCTTGGGGGGTTGAAGGTGGTAGTGGTAGGCGTATGACTTTCTTGGACAACAGGTATGCTTGAATCTACAGTCACATCCTGGTGCAAGTGGTGCAAGTGCTTCAAGTGACAGGATAGTAGTAATGGTAGTATATTATAGAGTCAATATTCCTTGAATAATTACTCCTCAAACTGTGATGTCAGTTGTTGAACTTGAAACTGACAGAAAAAAAAATATTGCTGTGACCCATTTTGCTTCAAATGATTGCAACTGTGTTTGGGTATGGTTGCAGCCATTACCTTTTACCACTAAACCACTTTCAAAATGAAATTACGTGATGTTGTGTGACTTCGAAGTTAAATTACATTACATTTTTGCTTTACAACAAAAATTTAATGTGAGCATAATACTTGTAATCTCAATCATCCCAGACCAAAATATTTAGGAGGGCAATTTTTCGCTCTCCTTAATTCTTTCAGGAGGGCAGTAAGGAGAGCTAAAAAATAGAAGCCGTAACGTTCTGATAATTGAACTTACAGAAGAGGAACCTCCCGACTTTGTGTAAATAACGAGAAATAAAACACTTTTGGAAAGCTGCAAAATATCTGGGGACATTTTGTAATTAGTTGGGTTGTTTTAATAGATAAAGATGTTATCACACGCTATACGCGGTTTCAGAGGGAAAATGATCGGACCCGATGAGGGGCTTCTTTACGATGTTTGACGAGAACTATTTCAAAAGTGACACGCTAAGAGGAAGAAAATGTCGTAACAAGGTATCTGTACGAGAACCTGCGAATGGAGCATTAACGTTCGGGTTGCCATTAACCTGCAGATGATTGGGGAGAACGTATAATCCACTCTTGTCTCTATCCTCTCTCTTGAGAGAAATGAGTGGAGGAAAACGTGAAGATTAGTTTTATTGTTAAAAACAGACCAGTTAAACTTGTAAAACGGTAGCTCAGGGCCTGGAAAGAGACGGAGGGACAAGGATAGGAGTAATCCTAGGTCAAAGATACCGATACCGATATTGATTCCGAGTGGGGCTGTTGGAGAGGAAGAGGACGCTGTAAAGATAAATAGGGCGAGGTCCAAAAGTAAGTTGGTGGTTGCGGGAAGTAGCATAGTTCGGGGGATCGACAAGGTTGTCTGTGGTCCGGACAGTAAAAATAGAACAGTTCTGTGCTTTCCGGGGGCTAAAGTGGAGGATCTGAGGGATAGAGTGGACGGTATTGTAGCTGGGTCGGGGCCTGATCCGGTAGTGGTATTACATGTGGGGTCCAATAACATCAGGGAGAGGAAATCACTTCGTTTGGTGGACACATACAAGGACCTAATTAGTAAGCTACTTAGCAGGAATGCTCGGATCATCGTTTCAGGGGTGCTCCCCGTTATGGGTGGTGGGAATGAGAGGAACTCGCGGATTATGGCACTAAACGAGGAGCTGGAAGAGCACTGCAAAGACTTGGGAGTACATTTCATTGACCACTGGGATTCATTCTGGGGACAAGGAGAGTTGTATGGGCGAGACGGATTGCATTTAAGTAGGATGGGTACAGACCTGTTGGGCCAAAAAATCTTACAGGTGGCTGGGCCTTTTTTGGAGAAAAGGGGGGTAGGGGACCACAGCCGGTAACCCAGAGTGGCACAAATGCTGGGAACATAGGAAGAACAACAAACATGCACAATACAGGGACATACCAGGGTTATAATAATGTGCCAGTGATGACAAAAAAACAAAGATTCATTAAGTTTGGGTACTGCAACATCCAGGGTCTGCACAAGAAAGTAAGCGAAATATCAACAATGATGGACGAAGGAGACTTCGATATAATGGGTCTAAGTGAGACGTGGATACGACGGGATGAGCGGGTTGATCAGATGAAGGGTTGCGTGTGGATAGGAGCTGGGCGAACTGAGGGTCAGAAACGGGGTGGGGGTGTTGGCATCTACGCTAAAGAGGAATTACAGCCCTCATTGATTACAGATCTCACAGAAGCAAGGACTCAGATTCCAGTATCCAACGAAATAGTCTGGGCAAAAATCAAGTTAGGAAGCAGGAGTGTTGCCGTTGGTGTTGTATACTTAGCAGTGGAGGGAAGTAAGCCCGAGTGGAATGATTCAATATATACAACTCTTAGATCGAATATCACAGAGCTTGGGAGCAGAGGGTTCAGTATTGTCCTAATGGGGGACTTCAATGGGCACATCGGGGATAAGGAGGAGGGCATACAGGGAGGTGATAGGAAAATTAACACGAATGGGAGGAAGATGTTGGACCTATCAAAAGAGCTTGGTTTAAAGATCCTGAACAGAGATGCGAAATGTAAGGGTAAATGGACCTGGGAGAGGAACGATAAGAAAACAATAATTGATTATATACTCACTGACATTAGCGTATGGAGGGAGGTTATAGATGTAGAAATAGATGACGAGGGAAAAAATGACTTGGGTAGTGATCACAACCTGATAACAGTTAAGATTATGGGCAAAAAGACGAATAGAGATAGAAATACCTTCAAGGAAGTTTGGGGACTAAAACAAGGAGCCGACTGGAAGCAGTTTCGTGAAAAACTAAAACCAAATCTTGAATGTATACCTAGGGATGCAAATGTCCAGAGTATTTCAGATGGCATAGTAAATAGCCTAACAGAGGCAGGGAAGGAGTGTATAGGAAGGGTGAGGGTCCCAACGAGAGAGCTTGGATACAGGGTTAACGGGGGACTGAAAAAGGCTATAAAAGAAAGGAAGGTAAAATGCGCTGCTTACAGAAGAAGTAGGAAGCTTAAAGGGGTGGATAACAATGACACGAGACTAATGAAAGGAGAATATGAACTGGCACGGAAAAAGGTGAATGAGATAAAGAATAATAATAGGAAGGAGCGCAATTGCAGTCTTGCCAGAACAATAAAGAAAACGGGGGGTTCGAGCTCAAACGTATTTTGGAACTGGGTAAATAAACGGGGGAAAAGTAGTGTGCAGAGTATCAAAGTGGATGGGGAAAGTACAGAAGATAAAGGCCGTATCGCTTCAGAGTTAGTCAAGCACTGGGAAAAGATAAACGATAGGCGATGGGGCAGTGGGTCCCCACCAAAAAGAAATACACTGGTGGAGGAGAACCTATCCAATCGTGTATGTAGCGAAATAACGGCAGAAGAAGTGCGGAACGTGGTCTCGAAATTAAAAAATGGTAAAGCGGGAGGGACTGATGAAATTCCGAACGAATTCCTCAAAAATGGAGGGGAGGCACTTATTGAAGTTCTGACAAACCTTTTCAACCTGGCTCTGCGAAAGCAAGAGGTCCCCAGAGAGTGGAGGGAAAGTAAGGTGTCGTTCATACACAAAAAGGGGGATAAGGAAGTTCTAGCTATAACTAACTATAGGGGGATATCAGTTAGTAGTAACATCGGAAAAGTATTCTGTAAGGTCATATACGGTAGACTAGAGAAAGTTATTGAAGAGAAAGGTTTTTTAGGAGAAATTCAAAATGGTTTCAGGAAAGGACGAAGAGTCACTGATCACCTATTTACACTCACCCAACTGATAGAATCAACAAAGGCTGAAAAGAAAAAGATGTTTCTGGCATTTCTAGATGTGAAAAAAGCGTACGACCGAGTGTGGAGGGAAGGTATGTGGCGAAAGCTCGAGGGCATCGGACTGGGGGGTGACTTTGTGGGAATCATGAAAGCACTGTATACAGATGTGCAAAGCCAACTCAGTCTAGGGAGTATCACTACAAAACGAGTCCCTATGGATATAGGCCTCAAGCAGGGGTGTATCTTTTCACCGATTTTGTTTGCATTGTATGTTAAAGATTTAGGGGACGAACTAATTCAGAGTGCGGAGGGGGTAAATGTTGGAGACATAAAGATACCAGGCTTATTCTTTGCGGACGACATGGTGTTAATGTCTAGAACTGAACAGGGGCTAGAGAAACTGCTGGAAATTGTTGGTAGATATGGGAACACTTGGCGGCTCGAACTAAATGAAAATAAAAGCAAGGTAATACCCGTTGGACGCAAGGTAGATATGACGAAGAGATGGAGAGTGGGGGAGTTCTCAATCTCCGAAGGGGAAAGCAAACAAATCACTGTAGGAGAAACGGGAGAGTATGAGTATCTAGGGGTAAGCACAAATATAACGGGAAGAGGGGTGTACAGAAATTACTCAGCCAAACTGATTCTGAAGGGGAAAAGAATTCTGAACCAACTAAAACTTTTAGGGAAAAATAGTTTCAACAAGGTCTTTGTGGGGAAAACACTGTGGGAGAGGGTGGGTTTACCAAGTATAACGTATGGCACGGACGTGATTCCATTGAACCAAACCGTTATTAAGAAGTTGGAAAATACTCAAAATGATGCCGACAGATGGATAACAGGGTCGAGTAATGCTGCAGCTTTGGAAGCAGTAAGGGGGGAGCTTGGGTGGATGAAAATCAAGGACAGGGTAGATTTGGGAAAACTGTGTTACTTTAACTACTTGAGAAACCTGCCTGACAACCGGTGGTGCAAATTGATGCTCGATACCATTTGGAATTCTAATATAGAAACGGGGTGGTCAAAACATGTGAGGGAACTAATGGACAATTACTCTATAGAGGTCACAAACATAGAAGTAGGAATGAAAGAAGGCAAAGGGTTTGTCAAAGAGAGAGTCATGGAAGATTGCAATCGAAACTGGCGAGCAGGGGTTAGCGTGAAAAGATCACTGCAGGGGTTACAATATAAAGAAAAGCCAGCTTTTGAGAAGTACCTAGATGGCACCTTTGGAGGGTCACTGCTGTTCAAACTGAGATCAAGATCACTGGAGCTTCGGGGAAAAATTGGGAGTGATGGGGAAAAGGGATGCCAAATGTGCCACTCTGGAGTAGTGGAGACCCTGGAACATTTTCTCTTGGAATGCCCATAGTATATACCTCATAGAATAAAATTTACTGGAAGAATAATGCAGAAGTGGGGTGAAGAAACAAAGGATAGATGGCTGAAGGGGGACACGAGGGAGAGGGTAGGAATGCTTATTGAAGAAATTGAAAAAGAGGAAGTGAGGGACACTATTACGCAGTTTATATCTGAATGCTGGGAGGAGAGGAGGGGAAGAGGGGGTGGGGTGCAGGGGAAATGATGGCCTTCTCTTATGAGGACCGCGACAAATCAGCGGCTGGCCAAAGAGTTATTATTATTATTAGATTAGATAAACTGTTATAATAATTAGTAAAGTGTTTTATCAATCAAGTTAAATTGTTATAACTTCCCGCGGGAACCTCGGGAAGTGAAGCAGTGCCTGTTCACTGTGGTAAACAGGCTCTGTCAATTTCTCTTGATAGTGATCATGTACTGTTTTTACAAGATTAAATTTGTACTCAGACTTATGACACTCACACAGTTGATCACATAAATTGAGGTCCTTGGTGTCAAATGCAGGTTGTTAGGGATGCCATAAATGCAAAAGATGACGTTATACACCATGGGTTTGAAAAAAAGCCGCTCCAAAACGTCAAATGTTCCATTGATTAATATCAAAATACCAGAGAGATCTCCCATTTTACAATCCGTTCTTTCTAACAATTCCCATGTTCGGGCGGTAATAGAAAAAAAAACAATTGTCGTTGCTCAAAATATTGGAACGGTCAAAATCGCCCGGCCGTACCTGTACCAACGTCAGTGACAGCGGAATGATATGAACATATTGGCTACAACACAGTTTGCTTCAAATGGGTTAACTTAATACTTACTTGAATGGTACTGAATTATTGATCTGTTTTAACCCTTTACCTAACATGAAAAGCAGACGACACTTGCAAAAAAAATTCTTGAATAACTATTTTTTTTCATTTTTTGTCTCAAAAACATAGGTTATGACCCCTCGTTGGAACGAGCTCGACGAGCTCGTTCCAACGAGGGGTCATAACCTATGTTTTTGAGACAAAAAATGAAAATATTTTGAACTTTAATTGGCGATTTTTGAGAATAGCGCTGGCCGATTTTGGCCGTTACGTTGGGTAAAGGGTTAAAAACCTGGTCATTGGTGTGAAGGTGTTCAAGGCGACAGTCATGTAAATTTCAGAACTGGTGGCTCAATGATAATATTGACCATATGACTGCAGATGTTTTATGCGGTCTGGTCACAGACACATGTTCCCAGACATTTGACGAAATAAAAAGCTGAGAAAAATATACCCCCCCCCCCTCTATATATTACATTTACACGTATAGAGAGGGGATATATTTTTTTCTCATCGTCAAATGTCCGAGAAAAATATATCCTCTCCCTGTATAGTAAATATACACGTATAGGGAGAGGATACATGTATATTTTCTCAACATTATATTTCGTCAAATGTCTGGATGCAGGTGCCTGTGGTCTGGTTTGTTTCTTTGTCCAATGTTTGTTTTTTTCGGAGTGGGGGGGGGGGGAGGTGTTGTGTTAATTTATGGGAGACGTGCCCCCCCCCCCCCACACACACACACATTCCTACCCACCCCGGCTACGCCACTGCTTTCAAACTGTAAACGTGACAGGATATTATCAGCCAACATGATATGGAAATAGTCATGCCGGTTATTTCAGTTCACTTCGACTTATAACGTTCCAGCCTTTGGCAGAATTGTTTTCAACAGATTTAATGGTCTCTCAAAAAAGAGGGCAAGGCTTTCAGCGGCAAGGAAAGGCCCGGCCGTGAATCACTCCGTCTAGTTTATTTATTTATTTATTTATTTATTTATTTATTTATTTATTTAGTTAATTATGTTTTTATTTATTGGGGTTTATCGATATTTTCGGCAGCCAGGGTTACCTCGTGTAGAACAGTTTTACGGATAGAGGAAGTCGGGAGTACCCGGAGAGAACAACCGAGCAACCGCGAGCAACCCCAACGAACTAACTCATCACAAACAGGGTTAGCATGGTTGAAGATAGGTGCACCATCGACGTGCAGTACGCCTTAGAACGCAGCGCCACCGTTTTGTCACGTGGGCAGTCGGGATTAATTACCTTGCCCAAGGACTCAACGCAGTTACCCTGACGGAGCATTTCCAACTATTCGTCCGGTGTTGAATGCGCATGCGTAACTTTTCTGGGAAAACTTTGTCTAATTTTTAACATTGAGGCCCATGGAAAAAATAATTGAAACATTTTTTTTACACAAAGGACGAGTTAAGTTGAAATATTTTACGTATTATGTGCATTAAGTTCACTTTTTGTAGTTTTGTGTGCAATGTTTATATAATATGTTGGATGATTTTTTATTGCTTCCTTTTTCTGTTGAAAAATGGTCATAAAATTGTGTTTAACGTTAGAAAAATTTACGAAAGTAGTAGAGTCAACCCTGATGTGTTTCCAGCACTTTTTGACCTTTTTGATTTTTTTGTGGTCAGAGAGAAATTGACCTCAAATTTGTCTTTCAATCCATATACATATACAAAGTGTTCTTGAGGTAACAGTGCTGAAGTTGAAGGCTACAGTGATGTTTAACATGTCAGTGTCTTCTCCCATGTATATATTTGAAATTATTTTCATCATTTTTACTGAATTTCGTATACAGAGCAGCCCACTTAATTGGGTATCTTTTAAATGAATATTCCTGTTAATTAAATATAATTTCCAAACACAAAACCCTTTACCATACTTTCAGTACAAATATGACATGTTAATTGCATATAGGTTATAGAGTAAACTCCTGCTTTTTGAATAAAAATCTTGCAATATATCAAGAAATTACTCTGACAATCACTGAATTACCCTTGTACATTGCCCAATTTTGCCCCATTACATCCAATGTACAGTTAAAACTAGAAGTCCTGTCATGAAATGTGCACAAATAGCACGTCGATAGGCGCGTTAATCTACGCGTTATGACCATAGCAAGACCATCAAATTCTGTACTTATGGCCTGTGCACAAGCAATGTTTCAGCCAATGGACCTCCGGGTAACCCGGAGGTCCATTGGCAGAAACATTGCCTGTATTTACTATGAGTATCCAGGAGAACCTGCCGTGTTTTGGATACCATTCGATATGACAATTGCGCACAATTCCTACGAGCAATTAATCCTAGATAAGTTCGTGACAGGATTTCTAGTTTTAACGATAGGTATTTAATCTATTATATTTTATTTGACAAAGCTCCCTCAGCTCTGTCAAATAAGGTATAATAGACTTAATACTCAGTTGATGCCTAGAATAGTAATTAGTAATTTGCAATAAATAGCGAAGACAATAAGCTAAAAATAATTAGTATGTACGGATACAAACACAATAATTAACTTAAATGAAAAATTGTTATTTGTTACTTTATCGCGGCGCTCGTAACGCTCGCATTACGTCTAGTGTGTAAAGGCCTCGATTTATATGAATTTACATTTTTCACACCTAAACTTTCTTCCAAAAGCACCATTACATCTAAAATCAGCTTGGCAATTTATTTCTCTTTACATTCTCGCACTAAAATTACAAATCTTCCTTTAAGTGAGATTTTACTTCAGTCTGGTGATATAGAAAACGTGGGAGTGCGGTGGCTCGGTAGGTAGAGGTGCAGGCTGCAAGCCGAGAGGTGCTCGGTTCGAATCCCCCCTGCGGCAACCGCGTTATGTCCTTAGGCAAGACACTTCATCTCCATTGCCCGCGTGGGGGCACGATGACGCCGTGTACTAAGGCGTACTGCACGTCGATGGTACGCATGTCTTCAACCAATCTAACCCTGCCTGTGCTGCAGTGCGGGAGTTACGATGTTGGGGAGCTGGCAGCTGCTCGTCGTTGCTCGGTGGTTCTCTCCGGGTTCTCCGGCTTCCTCCACCCGTAAAACTGTCACGGTCATGATTAGCCATTGTGCTTAATTAGGTGACCTTAAACATGAATAAATAAGTAAGTAAATATAGAAAACGTTCTCAGTATGGAAAACTATGGGTGATTTCTCTCTCACTGCCAGGTATCTTTATCCAAGCTTGCAATAGACTAAACCTATACTAACTTCAATCCCAAGAAATAAAACCTCCGTGAACAATAGGTATATTCGGAGCGTTCTGTGAACTTGCAAATTAACGGCTGGCCAAAGTGTTATTATTATTATTACTGACATGCAACAGCTGAGTAATTAGAAAGGTCGGAAGGTACATCTATTACATACCAGCCTTTTTCATTTTAACCCTTTACCTGACATGAAAAGCAGACGACACTTGCAAAAAAAATTCTTGAATAACTAAATTTTTTCATTTTTCGTCTCAAAAACATAGGTTATGACCCCTCGTTGGAACGAGCTCGACGAGCTCGTTCCAATGAGGGGTCATAACCTATGTTTTTGAGACAAAAAATGAAAATATAATGAAAATTTATTGGCGATTTTTGAGAATAGCGCTGGCCGGTTTTGGCCGTTACGTTGGGTAAAGGGTTAATAAAATCTTTATAGAAAACAGAACAACATCTGTACCGGCATAAACATAAGGTATAACAGCAATGGCCGGTGCAGAGCGATGTAACACATTGTAGTATACATAAAACACCCAGGAGAAGCAGGTTAAGTTACTGAGAGAAATGGGAAAAGGAATCAACCGGATTACACGGAAGAGTGGGATAATTGCCTGGCCTAACAACTTCATTACAAATTAACCGGGTTAGACCATTTTCATGAAATTCAATTTAAATAAAGGGAAAAGAAAAGAACAACTTATCATTGGATATGGAACAAATATCAGAGGACTGAGACCAATAACGGCAAAAAAACACCCGAGGAAGACGCTGAAGATCAACTAAATGCGGAAACGAATTCTTCATAGGAAGGAGGAAACGATTGCCTGAGTAGTAATTGGAGCAGCGGACTCACTGTGAAGATCATTTCGTTTGTACCAAAGAGCACCAATGGCCTCGGTATCAGACAAAATGAAGACACTTTTGAAAAGGATGAGCAAGATGTTGGGAGCGTCAAAAATAAAATAGTGACCAGATGTGGAGAAACAATAGACCCGGTGAGAACTTAATCCATCGGAATACGAGGTCCACGTAAGGGCTGAACCAATGGTCAGTCACAGAATAGACGTTTCCTACAGTTAAAACTAGAAGTCCTGTCACGAATTGTGCGCTTATCTAAGCTTAATTGCGCGTTGGAATTGCGCGCAATTGCCATACTGAATGGCATCCAAAGCACGGCAGGTTCTCCTGGTTACTCATAGCAAACACATGCAATGTTTCTGCCAATGGACCTCCGGGTTACCCGGGGGTCCATTGGCTGAAACATTGCTTGTGCACAGGCCATATTTACAGAATTTGATAGCTTTACTTGGGCCATAACGCGCACATTAACGCGCCTATCAACGTGTTATTTCTGCGCATTTCATGACAGGACTTCTAGTTTTAACTGTACTTTCAGAAGTAGCCCGAAACAACTGACATTTGTCATTGTTGTTATCGCACTTCCAAACCATGTGTGCATCTACAGGAAGAATATTATGTAAAATCTTTCATATGACAACGCGACAGACGGATCAATGAAAGTATGATGCGGATTTTTCCACGTTGAAGCATAATCAACAGTACGATTTCTTGCAGCGACTAAAGGGGTACTAGCGTAAGGAGAGAGTAAAATGTGATACAACTGCCTTTTGGGTGTGGTTGGGAAATCCTGAATATCATTTTTTTAATTAAAAAGTCTGAAAGCTAACCAGCATTCAGTATAAAAGGGCGGCTTCCAAAAAGTATGGGAAACGCTATTTGATCCCAAAGAAGAATCAAAATGGCGTAAGTGGAAACCATCCAATATACATATACAGAAACGCACACACGTTTGAATACGTTAAGAATTATCGCACGAGATTACTTTGGCTCTCGCGATATCCTGGACCAAAGCAATCGAGTGCGATAATTCTTAACCGATTGAAACGTATGTGCGGTTTTGTATTCATCACACATCTCCCAAGTAACAACAAGTCTACACGAAAATGGAAATGAAAGCACTTTTTTAACAGCATAATTGTCGCGTTTCCTTCGTTGCCAACAAGACATCTCTGTTAGTTGGCAGGGTACCAACCCTAATGTGCTTTCTAATTTTTACGGCATTTAATTGGTCGAAACTAATTGACACCGATCAGTGCCACGGTCGCGATGATAAAACTTCAAATATTGACTAAACTGCGGGGAATAACACAACAAAAAGTTGTTAGATAGCTAATAAGTTTAGCACACTCCATCAGTATATGACCAGTTATCGAAAGTATTAGTCACCGAACAAACAGTGAGAATGTTATTTTTATTTTGTAGATTTTTGACTCGAATCTGATTGTTAAAATATCCCGGGAAAACAAATCTAAATGAACAACTTGGAATTTCCAAGTGATCGCGACTCCGGTGGATTCAACCAAAGATGGCGTGATTTATTTAGACGGGTTCCTTCTCTGTTTATGTTGGAAACGAAATCACCACATGTGCGATACAACTTTATTTTTATCGTACAGACGGAACGGTGGAAATCCCGTGTTTTACATTAATAGGTGTGTGATAAAATGTATATAAAAAACCTAAAATCGACATCGCTGGCATCGGGTGCGTAAATTTGAAATGAAAAAAATCAAATAACTAGAAAACAGTGTGTGAAGTTTGGTAGTTGTGTCAATTACAAATATGGAGGTACTTGACTCACAAGATAGCATTTTTTAATGAAAATTCTTCAAAGTCGCTTAACTCTTTGAACTCGAGAGGGCGTTTTGCCGGCCCAGGAACATGATGCGTCATAAATGAATTAAGTATGATAGATGCTAGTGAATGTGTAAAGTAGACCGATCAATATTTTCAACGTGCAGCCTTTGGGCTGCACGTTGAAAATTTTAATTGGTCTACCCCCAATTAATCAATATGGACTCTCTCGATTACTGTCATTGACAAACAGTTTTTAAACAGATAAGTTTAGCACACTCCATCATTATATGACCAGTTGTGGAAAGAATTTGTCAAGGAACAAGCAGTCAGGGGGGCGGTGGCTCAGTAGGTAGAGGAGCAGACTGCCGAGAGCTCCTCGATTCGAAACACATCTGCGGCAACCACGTTGTGTTCTTGGGCAAGGCACTTCACCTCCATTGCCCACGTGGGGGCACGGTGGCGTTGTGTACTAAGGGGTAATGCACGTCGATGGTGCACTTGTCTTCAACCAATGCTAACCCTGCTTGTGTGGAGTTATTATGCTGGGGAGCCTGACAGTTGCTCGCCGTTGCTCGGTGGTTCTCTCCGGGTACTCCGACTTCCTTCATCTGTAAAACTGTCCGACACAAGGTGACCTTAGCTGTCGAAAGTGCCATTAAACCCCAAATAAATAAATACAAGCAGTTAGAATGTCGGCCAGCTATTCATTGACATTTCTCCGAAAATCAGAGGTGTTACTGTGGCAGGGCCGCGGAAAACGGAAGGGATTATTGAATTATCGGAAACTACTATTTCTGTTTATCGGATTAGTTTCTGTTTTGACATTTTGCTACACGATTGTGTGAATGTGAGAAATATCGGTGGTCAGAATAAAGGGTGGCGAGGGTTTATCATGACTGGAATCTGATTGTTTAAATATCCCGGGTAAATAAATCTAAATAAGGAACTTGGAATTTCCAAGCGATCTCTCCTCCAGTGCAATCGACCAATGATTGACGTGATTTATTTAGGTAGGTTCCTTCTCTGTTTACGTTTGAAACGAAATCGAAATTGTTTTGTATCAACATGTGTGCGTTACAACTTTATTTTTATCGTACAGACAGAACATTGAAAACCTCATTTTTTACATTAATAGGTATGTGATAAAGGCCGTTCTTTTTTTTTCTTTTCTAAACTTTATTTATTCTAAATCACATATGCATCGGCTATAAAACATAAAATATCACAGATGCTGATGTCTAGTAGTGTAAACAAAAGTGTAACAATATAGAAAAACAAAATAATTAAAGGAATTCAAGGGACACGAAAATAGTTCATACCAGCAAAATTCACTACACAGTTGCCAAAGACTACCATTTATTTATTTATTGGCCTTTAGGGTCATATACCTATACACAATGGCTAATCATGATCGTGGCAGTTTTACGGGTAGAGGAAGCCGGAGAACCCGGAGAGAACCACCGAGCAACGACGAGCAGCTGCCAGCTTCCCAACATCGTAACTCCGCACTACAGCACAGGCAGGGTTAGATTGGTTGAAGACATGCGCACCATCGACGTGCAGTACGCCTTAGTACACGGCGTCATCGTGCCCCCGTGGACAATCGGGGTTAAGTGCCTTGCCCAAGGACACAACGCGGGAGTCCGAATTGATCGCTCAGACGGCCACCCATCCAATGATTAACCGGGCTCGACGTTGCTTAACTTGGGTGATCTGACGAGAACTGGTTAACACAACACCACCGCCAAAGACTATCATACTTTAAATAAGAAAAGGGCTGAAAAAAACAACCCCATTACCCAGAAATAAGAAAAACGGGTGATCGACACATGAAAAATCAAAACCTCAACCACGATAAACTAGTCACGCAGAGCAGAAAACAAAACACAGGGAATACAAGGAAAATGGGAGCTAAAATGACAGGACTAACTGATCATGGAGAAGGGTACACAAATCAGAGGTACGAAGCCAGTATAAGGAAAAGAGATCCCGGTGAAGACACGTAAAATCAATCCGAATACGAGAACGTAAACGGCTAACAAAGCAAGTTAATAAAACGGGGATAGCGGTATCACTGTTTAAAGCGTATCGTATTACGCTTTCTCCAAAGAGTAGATACTGCTTCAGTGAGAATATAGAGACAAGAAGCAGTAACAGAAGGGTGATAACCCGATGGAAGGACAAGGGAAAAATAGTAGCCGCATTTGGCAGAACAGACCTTACGAGACCTGTGATCCAACGGTGATGACATAATGGCTAAACCAAAGGACAGCTACAAAGTAAATGACGATAACACGGAGCGAGCCCACCGGAAGAATTTCATGGCGAAGTTTCTAAAAATGAACTCTGCAGAAAGGGTCAACAAAAGAATGATGAAGATACCGCCATGCAATAGAGTAATCGACAGAACGATTCTTCACCATAACCCGAGGGTGGCAGTAGAGACAGAAACCATCATTGAATAATATTGTCTAGTGGACAGGTACTAAAATATCAAGGTAAGCTAAACTACGAATGTCTGAAAAGCTAACCAACAATCGGAATAGAAACGGGGTTTCCAAAAAGTGTGTGGAATTAAAGAAGAGACCAGTGATTGATCCAAAGACCGCAAGGAGAAACCCATCCAGTATATGGCAAAGGGTTTCCACTTGGCAACACATTCGGGATTTAGAAGGTTTACCGCCATCTCATTTCGGCAAATGTATAGTTGACCTAGCAAGGGGCTCATACTTGCCATTCAAAACAAAACGCAAAAGTGCACGTTGCAGCAACTTCTGATAATGCACACCCATTGGGACAATGGAGCATACATACCACAATTTCCTACAACATATCAATTAGTAATAGTAACTCGCATCAGAAGGGAAAGATCACGACTTTAAAAAAAAACAAAAGACTTCGACATTTTGGCAAAAAGGGAATGAAAATGATCATCCATCGTAAGTGACAATCTAATGCGAATTCCAAGAATACGTAAACTGTCAGCCCACGGTATTCCAAAGGGATGATTAGAGCGAGAACGCCATTTTTTCAAAAAAATATACCCTTGGTTTTATTAAGATTAAGCTTAGAGCCGGAAGCACGACCACAATTGACGACTCCAAAACAGGAAACGTTCGATCGAGTGTTCCGACGTCTATATACATGTACTATCATCGGCATAGGGTGAAATCTTAGCCTCATTAGAGGTACCGGGGATAATTATACAGTACGTGGAGAGTGGATTGCAAGTAAATCACCCTCGGTGTGGGCTCATCACCCAAGCTATAACTTTCAAATTTTGTATATATCGACAAAAAACACAAGTAATGTTTCAGCCAATGGGCCTCCGGGTTTAACCCGGAGGTCCATTGGCTGAAACATTGCGGGTGCTGTTCGTGCTTTACAAAAAAATCGCAATTATTGCTTGGGTGGAACCTCCACTCTGCGGGTGATTTAGAGATAATACACTCTCCACGTACTGTACCTTTAATATCCGCTGCACTTTCAATTGTACCTATTGTTTGGGCACGTGCGCTATCCCGTCAGATATGGTATTCCATTTTTCGGCCTTAGTTCACAGTCAATCGTCAAAGCGAATATCAACTTATGCAGCCAAGCCACGCTGGTAGCTCAAGGAATAACGTTAGAAATTACGCCTGCACGACCATATCCAATCGCACGGACTTTAGAAATGAACTCCTTAGTTTGAAACGAAGCACGGCTTGGCTTCATGAGATGCCACAGGGAATTTAATTTGTTACCATGATTTAAATTAATGCAAGTTTATTTATCCATTGATTGATGTTATTGTCACTTTCAGCATCCATGGCTATATCATGTCCACAACAGGTACAAAGTCAATATAAACGAAGCGTTCATTCCCATTGTCTTCATCAGAGTTTTTCATAACAACGCCGATCGCCGGGCTATATTGCGCCAGTGAGTAAGAAATGCAAGGTTTCTGCAGTGGGTTATAATTTAACATTATATTTGGTATTTGAGCGGAATGAAGCAATTCATACACAAGAGAAAAATAGATATTACGCCCAGCAAATGAATCAGTTGACAATACGCATGATCAGTTGAGTTGGCCGAGTCGCACGTTGCCGCGACGAATGAGATATGTCAGATCTCCAACGTCGATGCAACAGGCGATGGGGCCCGTGATATTAAATTTTCAACAACAAAGTTCGAACACAAGTTTGAACTGAAATGATGTGGTAATTAACCTTTTACCCAACGCAGACGATATCAAAATTTATTATTTTAAATATATTTTTAAAAAAATTTCAAAAAATTTCAACAAAACCATATCATGTGACCCCTCGTTGGAACGAGCTCGGCGAGCTCGTTCCAACGAGGGGTCACATGATATGCTTTTGTTGAAAATGTTTGAAAAATAATATTTTTTCAACGACTGAATTTGCATATTACGCTGGCGGATGCGGCCGATTCGTTGGGTAAAGGGTTAAATAAACAAAATTCTGAAAATCTACTTAATAAAATATTCCCACATACATAATCTGTGGAACTAAAGTGTTGCCTTATTCAAATGCCATTCCTCCGATTCTCCAGAATAGCTTTAACTTTATTATGTACACCGATGTTTAATTACATTGATGTTGTTCATTTGGATGCCTCTCAGTGTGAGCTCAACAAAGGAATGATTTCGCGCGCCGAAGGCGCGCAGGGACGGTATAGGGAACAAGCCCCTTTCGACCCTCGGTAAATGTATATGACTGGCTGTCACATGTCTAGGCGTGTCGAAGGAGGAAAAGGTTCCGGTACTCGGCAGGTTCTCCTGTTGCGGCGTGGCGGTCTCATTGACTGATGTCGGTTGAACCCTCGGGTGAGGACCAGTGTGGGAGGTTGGGTCCTCTCACAAAGGTACTCCCTCTCCCCGAGGGTGCAGTCGATCTAGATTTTCGGGCAAGTATAGTCTGCCACTTCGGAGATGATTTTGAGTGATGGCCATCACTGGCAAGTATAATCTGCCTCAGGCTGTCTCTGTTTGATAGGATGTCTTTGAAAGAAACAACAACGACCCCTTTCGGGGACCACCAGAAAGAAGACCCGAACTTCCCTGGTTCGGGGGCAGGCCTGCATTGTAATCCTAAAGGGTTGGGACAAAAAGATACGCAATGCGCTTACAAAAAGGGGCAGCGGCGGGACGCAGGAGTAACACTCGCCTCCCTTAAAGTGGTCGACCACTTTAAGGGATGGAGTGGAGGATGTTCAGGAACCATGGGGGATACCGTTTCTATAACGGTTAGACTGTCCATAGCGGTTATTGGGGTGCTGGTCAAAAGCATATTTTGTGTACCTGCTTATAAGAAGAAGGCAGACTTAGTTTTCATTAGAATATGTAAGAATAAAAAGATAAAAGTAGAGCATTATGTTTTAATTTGTGATCTAATCTTTAGCTGAGTCGGAGAAGGCAGCCCTTTCTAGTAGAAGGCCGCAGTTAAGCTGTTAATCTGCCTGTTAGATCACCTTCTTAGGGTGATAGTGAGTTTGTAGCGGGAGGGTAACATGTTTAGACACTCAACCACACCCGAGAGTGTTTCTGTTATGCCCTTCGCTGGTTTCGACCATATTTAGATTAGTTTGAGTTTATTTTGGATCACGATTAAACACTGAAAATCCCACCTCATCCGGGGAGGCCCAGCCCACACAAAACGCTCGCGCCTGGTATCGCGAGCGTCCTGTGTGGGCCGAGCCTCCCCCCCCCCCCCCGGCCGGAAATGAGATGTACAGTATCTAATCGTGATATAATTTTAGTTGAGTCGTTGGAGGCAGCCCTTTCTGGTAGAAGACCACAGTTAAGCTGTTAATCTGCCTGTTTATTCACCTTCTCGTTCCCTATTTATTGTTTAGTTTTTTAACAATATTTAATCCTGATATAATTTTAGTTGAGTCGGTGAAGGCGGCCCTTTCTGGTAGAAGGCCACCGTTAAGCCGTTACTCTGCCTGTTAGTTCACCTTCTCGTTCCCTACTTTTTTCGTCGTTAGTGTGAGCTTTCAAGGGAGATTTTAATTAAGGGTAATGTGCGCATGATTGCATTCGTGAGTTACACGCATTCACTGTTTGTCAACCGTGGCCATTCAATTAAAATATCACGGACTGTGTCATTGCGAACCCCACATAATTTACTGTTCTTACACACTATAAAAGTTCGATTTAACATATTCAATCTTGGAAATCATACCCAAATGAAGCGAAAGCATCGCGAACGGCAGTCGCATTGACATGAAATGGGAGCCAATGTACTCGGACAGATGTTTGCTGAGCAATCCATAGCGTAAGTTGACGATAAACCATCCTAGGGGTTACGGCTACAGTTAAAACTAGAAGTCCTGTCACGAACTATGCGTTTATCTAGGCTTAATTGCGCGTGGGAATTGCGCACAATTGCCATATCGAATAGGATTCAAAGCACGGCAGGTTCTCCTGGTTACTCATACCAAACACAGACAATGTTTCTGCCAATGGACATCCGGGTTACCCGGAGGTCCATTGGCTGAAATATTGCTCGTGCACAGGCCATATGAACATAATTTGATAGCCTTACTACGGTCGAAACGCGTGGATTAACGCGCAGATCGACGTGCTATTTGTGCACATTTCAGGACTTCTAGTTTTAACTGTAGTAGGTTTTAAGCCTAACACTTTAACTCACCTAGAGTTACTAATTGAGTTCACAAATATTTGTTCTCTGTAACAATAACTTCGTCTCGGGAATCGTCACGACAACTCTTCACCAGCTCAGAAACACCAATACGAATACTTCTGCCAAGGGTTACTTTCCATCAAAAGTTCACTCTTCATCTCCAATAAAAAGCGCCACCAACCTTTATTTCCCGTGCGCCTCAACTCACTTACTCGAGTGTACCAGATCATCCAATCAGGGACTTCCAATTTCGGTCATGGTTAAAGAGGTCACCGGAATATATGATTGTGATGAAGCGACAACACGCTTCCAAGTACCATGACATAATAATGATCAACAGTTTTATTTTTTTCAAGATCTGCAATTCGTTCAATGATTTGCAATCTGTCAAACAAAACATACCATTCAAATATGGGACGTAGCCTATATATTGCAATTATGCAACCGTCCGGCACTAGTGGTTCAAAAGTCTTATAAGATCAGGGCTGGGAGCAATTGACGTTTCAAACGTTAACGTGTTAAATTATTAAAACAACGCTAAAAAATTTAACCAAGTTAATAACGTTTAACTTTGAAGATTATAATTGTATTATATGCAGCATTGCGTCGTTATGTGTTTACCCAAACCGGAACGCGCGTGCCGATAACGTCGAATTTTGCGCCATTTGACGAAATTGAAGAACACGAATAATTTAGATGTCCGTCAATTATAGACGACCCATTGATTTGCTGGAGAGACCATGAAGCCCTCCTGCCAACGTTGACGAAGTTGGCCCGCCGATATTTGGCGATACAGCAATATCAGCTTCATCCGAACGCCTGTTTTCCATGAAAGGATTGGTATTCGAATAACGGCGGATGTCTCTTTCTAAGGATACGGCCGCAGAAATTGTATTCTTAAATGAAAATATCGCTAAATGTTAGAATTTACGATAACCTGAGAGAACTATATTAACTACTCGTCCCCGGGGGTCCAATGTGTTCTATGTGCCAGAAGGCACATACATGTAGAACACATTGGAACTCAATAGACGAACTGTACGTAAATTCAATCATATTCAAATTCAAATCAATAAAAATATCCGAAGTTATTAAAATTTTGTTCACTTTAATATTTAACGTCATTTAACTCGTTAACACAGAATTATTTAATGTGTTAAGGAACATTTTAACTCCTCTCAACGTTGCTTATTAAGTTATTCGCCCGTAACCTGTAGATGATTGGCACCCTGAACAAAAACTTTCAACGTATATTTCTTATAAAAGTAAGAGGAATGTGCAGAATCCATATTTGCATGAACTGTCCGTGCAAAAGTACACGAATACAATACGAGAAGAGTACCAACTGGGAGTAAACAAACCTGTTGGAAACATAATATAATATTGAACAGTTTATATAGCAAGTAAAACATCAAAATATGGATATCAAAGTAGAATCCATGTCCAGACACGGTCATGATGATAGAACTTCAAATATTGACTAAACTGCGGGGAATAACGCAACAAACAGTTTTTAAATAGCTAACACGTTAAGCACACTCCATCATTATATGACCAGTTGTGGAAAGAATTTTTCAAGGAACAAGCAGTCACGGGGAACGGTGGCTCAGTAGGCAGGGGAGCAGATTGTAAGCCGAGAGGCCCTCGGTTTGAATCCCACCCGCGGCAACCGGGTTGTGTTCATGGGCAAGGCACTTCATCCCCATTACCCACGTGGGGACACGGTGGCGTTGTGTACTTAGGCGTAATATACGTCGATGGTACACTTGTCTTCAACCAATGCTAACGCTGCTTGTGTGACGTTAGTATGTTGCGGAGCTTAAACAGTTGCTCGCCGTTGTTCGGTGGTTCTCCCCAGGTACTCCGGCTTCCTCCACCCGTAAAACTGTCCGACACGAGGTGTCCTTGACTGTCGAATGTGTCGTTAAATCCCAAATAAATAAATACAAGCACTCAGAATGTCGGTCAGCTATTCATTGACATTTCTCTTAAAATCGGAAACATTACTGTGGCAGGGCCCCGGAATACGTCAGGGATTATTGAATTATCGGAAACTCCTATTTCTGTTTATCGAATTAGTTTCTGTTTTGACATTTTGTTACACGATTGTGTGAATGTGAGAAATATCGGTGGTCAGAATAAAGGGTGGCGAGGGTTTTTCGTAACTCGAATCTGATTGTTTAAATATCCCGGGTAAACAAATCTAAATAAGGAACTTGGAATTTCCAAGCGATATCGACGCCGGTGCAGTCGACCAACGATTGACGTGATTTATTTAGATAGGTTCCTTCTCTGTTTACGTTGGAAATGAAGTCGAAATTGTTTTGTATCACCATGTGTGCGTTACAACTTTATTTTTATCGTACAGGCAGAACATTGGAAACCCCGTGTTTTACATTAATAGGCGTGTGATAAATGCCATTCTTGACCTTTTTTCCGTCTTGTCTTTTTGACAACACGGTGGGGGTTATGCTCCCTTATGTTGTTGTTTTAACGATTATTAGAAGAGAAACGACATTGGTGTCCTTACAAATCTGACATGAAATCGGACACAGATCATTATTAATCTTCTGAAAGTTATTTTCAATTGCTTTTGATATTTGTCGGTGGCTTCGGAGAGGTGAATAAATATTCCGTAACTGCCGCATTTTCAATCATGCGATATACAGTTAAAACTAGAAGTCCTGTCACGAACTGTGCGCTTACTTGGGCTTAACTGCGCGTAGGAATTGCGTGCAATTGACATATCGAATGGCATCCAAAGCACGGCAGGTTCTTCTGGTTACTCATAGCAAACACAGGCAATGTTACCCGGAGGTCCATTGGCTGAAACATTGTTTGTGCACAGGCCATGCGTACATAATTTGCTAGGCTTACCATGGCCCTAACGCGTAGTTTAATACGCTGATCGACGTGCTATTTGTGCGCATTTCATGACAGGACTTCTAGTTTTAAGTTTTAACTGTACCCCTTTCATTTTATCAGTTAGCTGAAAGATAATTATAATCGTTGGCTCGCCGATTCATTCAGTACCCGTTCGCAACAAACTTTCGAGTCAACTCCCCTGGTCGGACAGTTTGTCGGTAAGGGGTCGAACCGTGGACCTTTCGGTTTGAAATCCAATTTCATAACCACTGAGCCTCGGCGATCCCTAAAAGATTAATCACGACGGGGAAAATATCTAATCATGAGAGCGTATAATATGGAATAGTTTTGTTTTCCACGAGTCGACATATGGTTGTTTGGCATCTAAATTGTGGTACGTAACATCTGCATAGCATTATTGTGTGATAAACATTTGACCTTCGATAGTTTGCACTTTTGTGTAGAATTGATCGCATTGGGAGCGATTAATGTACTCTTATTTTAGTTTTTTTAAGCGTGCAGACTGCACAGTGCAGATAGTTCAGTCCAAGTCATTTTATTCTTGTTTTAGGCGAAATATTAGGATTAAAAGATTATACTAGATAGTTTTAAAATTGCTAAGCAACATTCTAGAAATCATCCAACGAAGCACGACCAAGAACGAGTAGAATGTGTCTGTCGCCTTTGGACGTACTGAGCAGCACAATAAAGCATAAAACATACGCCGTCGCTTTTTTGAAGAAATTTTACAAAATAACTGAAGCTTTGAAGTAAAAACAAACGTCAAAACTTGCGATAATTAGTAAAACTAAAAACAGCTATCTCCTATTTTTGGAGTTGTATAGCATACTAAAATTATACAAACATCCCAGCATTTTAATGTCTGTACCCATGACGCCACATGAGAGTTCGTTCCGCCATTCCAGTTGGGAATTTCCTAGGCTGAAACGGTTGCCTCATTTTCAGAACCGGCTAACCGAGAGCTATAACCGGATAAAATCCGGTTATCCGTGACCATTATTTCACCGCATATGGGATCAAAACTTTTGGAACTGGAAAGCAGTATTCGCAGAAACTATTCCGCAGGATGTCTACAAACGAACGTTGTCGAGTACTCGACAACATTCGTTTGGAGACATTATACGGAATAGTTTCTGCGATTACTCAGTACTCACGGAAATTGTCGATCATTAACGAAGACTTGAATGCCAAGGTCGATTACTTCTCAGCATATACAACGCGGCTTCGAGGTGTAATCTATTCAGAAGGAAAAGCTTTAGTTTTACTACGTTTTAACAGTGGAATGACGATCACTATCGATATTTCGGATAACCGGTTGACTGTTTTTCGAATCGGTTAGGTAGGTAACTGGTTTCAAACCGGTTATCCGTTTAACCATTTCAGTACTAGACGAGATCTCATTTTTAGACATGCTTAGACATGATTTTTTGAGGACATTTTATCCTCAATATTTCAAAAGGCAAAGTCTCAAGATGAGGTTAAAAATAAAAGGCATCGAAAAAACCGTAACATTGACATTGCTGGCATCGGTTGCCTCAGAGTAAAATAAACAAAATGAAGGTTTACAACTTCAAATCGCCACAAATAGGTGTGGTAGGTTTCATAACTCTATCCCATATAAATAGGGCACAATTGGCCTCAAGAAGGTAAAGTTTGTAACCCTTTCAACCCTGGTGGTATATTCCATGTAAGTTCAATGACAGCAATCAGGAGTGTCCATATTGATTAATTAGTGTAGACCAATTAAAATTTTAACGTGCAGCCCGAAGACTGCACGTTGGAAATATTGATCAGTCTACTCCACATATTCACTGAGCAGCTATCATACTTAATTCAATTATGACTCATCATGTCCCTGGGCCTGAAAAAAACGGCCTCTCGGGTTCAAAGGGTTAACTCAAAATGTAAAAAGCTTCAAAGTGACATAAAACGTCAAAATGGCGTTAAATCGAAAAATAAAAAAGAGCTATTCTCTAAATTTGCAGCACTACGGTATACTAAAATTTCAAGAAAATCAGACGGATTAAATGTTTGACGCAATGACCCTCTATGACGTCACTTTCGATCATAACAATTGGGAATTTCCTAGGACGACACCTTTTAGATATGCCTTTTTTGAGAAGATTTTATTCACAAAATGTCCAAAGGCTAAGGAAGAAACTGAGTCTGAAGATAAAAGGTATACATACAGAATCGCATATACGTTTGAATGGGTTAAGAATTATCACACGAGATTGCTTTGGCCCAGGATATCACGAGATCCGAAGGCTGGAGTGATATCCTGGGCCAAAGCAATCAAGTGCGATAATTCTTAACCCATTCAAACGTATTTGCGGTTCTATATGTATACCTTTTATGTAATCCCATTCAAACGTGTGTGCGGTTCTGTATTTATCACACACCTCCCATGTAACAACCAGTTTACAGGAAAATTGAACTAAAAGCACTTTTCAACAGGATAATTACTGCGTTTTCTTCTTTGCCAACGAGACATCACTGTTAGGTGGGGGGTACCAACGCTAATTTGCTTATTAACTTTTACGGCATTCAATTGGTCGAAAAAAATCGACACCAATCAGTGACACGGTCACGATGATCGAACTTCCAATATTGACTGAACTGCGGGAAATAACACAACAAAAATTTGTTAGATAGCTAATAAGTTTAGCACACTCCATCAGAATATGACCAGTTATCGAAAGTATTTGTCACCGAACAAACAGTCAGAATGTTATTTTTATTTTGTAGATTTTTGACTCGAATCTGATTGTTAAAATATCCCGGGAAAACAAATCTAAATGAACAACTTGGAATTTCCAAGTGATCGCGACTCCGGTGGATTCAACCAAAGATGACGTGATTTATTTAGACGGGTTCCTTCTCTGTTTATGTTGGAAAGGAAATCGAACGTGTTTTGTATCACCACATGTGCGATACAACTTTATTTTTATCGTACAGACGGAACGGTGGAAATCCCGTGTTTTACATTAATAGGTGTGTGATAAAATGTATATAAAAAACCTAAAATCGACATCGCTGGCATCGGGTGCGTAAATTTGAAATTAAAAAAATCAAATAACTAGAAAACAGTGTGTGAAGTTTGGTAGTTGTGTCAGTTACAAAAATGGAGGTACTTGACTCACAAGATAGCATTTTTTATGAAAACTCTTCAAAATGGCTTAACCCTTTGAACACGAGAGGGCGTTTTGCCGACCCAGGAATATAATGCGTCAGAATTGAATTAAGTTTGAGAGATGCTTGTGAAAGTGTAGAGTAGACCGATCAATATTTTCAAGGTGCAGCCTTTGGGCTGCACGTTGAAAATTTTAATTGGTGTACCCCCAATTAATCAACATGGACTCTCTCGATTACTGTCATTGAACTAACATGGAAGATACAACCAGGGTTCAAAGGGTTATATGTTGAAATAACAGGTCAAATAGTATTAACGTCATACAGTACGTGGAGAGTGGATTGTAACTAAATCACCCGCGGAGTGGAGTTATCACCCACAGTATCACTTTCAAATTCTGTACATATGGACAAAAACACAAGCAAAGTTTCAGCCAATGGACCTCCGGGTTTAACCCGGAGGTCCATTGGCTGGAACTTTGCTTGTGATGGTTATGCTTTGCAACAAATTTGCAATTATTGCTCGGGTGGACTGCCACTCTGCGGGTGATTTAATGATAATACACTCTTCACGTACTGTATCTCTGGTTTTTGAACTTGGATTTTTTCAATTTGTTTTAAACCCTGTAATTGGAGAACAGGTGTGAATGGAGCTAAAATGAACTGAAATGTCATTTGATTTAACCTTTATCCTGTAAAATATATAGAGGATATCTACGCTGTTTTAGCAAATATCAGGAATTATGTGATGAGTGTAAACCTGAACGTTTTATTTTTCACGAGCGCTTGCGCGAGTTATATTTTCCTGTGCAATATTCAGCCCAATTCGACTGCAAACAGTTTCAAGACAATAACAAAGATCTGCTGATCGTTCCTTCAAGGCGACGTTCCAGGCGACGATATGCGCCGAAGCGTGACGTCATTTAGGAAGCTACTGAGTGATGTTTCCCGATATCCATCTTGTCGATGAATATTGAGAAATATCTTTTAGATAATCTGCGATTTAAAAAAAAAAAAATATATTAGGGTTTAACGACACATTAACATCCAGAGTCATATCATGTCGGTGACAGTTTTACGGGTGGAGGAAGCCGGAGTACCCGGAGAGAACCACCGAACAACGACGAGCAGCTGTCAGCTCTCCAACATCGTAACTCTGAACTCTGCACCGCGACACAGACAGGGTTAGATTGGTTGAATATATGCGCAAGTAGTTAGGGGAGGCATTATAGACCAAAGCATTTTTAACACTGAGTTTTCCATAGGGTCCATTGCCTTAGTGTTAAATTGTGAAACTTATAGGCCAAAACTTATAGACCAAAATGTCTGTAACTTATAGACCAAAACTTATAGACCAAAATGTCTGTAACTTATAGACATTTTGGTCTATAAGTTTTGGCCTATAAGTTTCACAATTTAACACTAAGGCAATGGACCCTATGGAAAACTCAGTGTTAAAAATGCTTTGGTCTATAATGCCTCCGCATCATGCATTATGACCAGCTCTTATAGTACATTTTTGCTTATAAGTTTTTTCACTGGAGGATAAGGGAACTGGTTTTTTGTCTTTTCATAACAAAGACTTGATTGTGTACATGAGAAGATCTCTTTCTAATAGTGTGGGTAGCCCTGAAAAGGGCTGTTTTAGTTTTGATGAAGTGCAAGTCACTCAACAGTTAGCAATATTTTTCATGTATCGCCCAAGACCATCGAATCGTACCCGTTTCTTTTTTTTAGGTTTAACAATATCATCAGATGATTCTTCCTCTGGAATAGGTTGTTGAATTACTGTATCTGTTTGTGTGGATGTAGCCACTAACTGATTCTGTGCTTGACGTCCCCTTTTTCTCTTAGGTTTAGGTGTCGGTTCTGCCAGCTCATGTGGTACTGTTAAAGGAAGAGATGACACTTTAAATTCTATAGGAACTGTAATCTTATCAGCTGAGAGAACGATCTTTTGGTGAGATGATTTCATGTCTTGTAGAGTCTCCAAGATTTTCTGTAATAATGTTTCATTTTTTTCATCTTGTGAAAAAGTATTATTCGCCCTCTTATTTGGTATGGTATCCTTTTGGTTTGGTATTCTCTGCTGTGTCATCAATGAGTTGTCAATACGAATTAAATCGTTAAAATCATCTAGTATATTGTATTCATCCATGATTGAATGCAGAACAGGCGATTGCTTTTTATCAAATGAATTGTCTGGAATGTGTGTTAGATTTTATAGACAATGCGAGGATCGGAAATGCACTGGAGAATGCTCACGCGAAATTTTTGATCGAGTGCGGGAAAAGATTGTTGATAACAGACGTTTACTATCACAGCCGTCCGATGTCAACAATCTTTTCCCGCACTCGATCAAAATTGTCGCGTGAGCGTTCTCCAGTGCATTTCCGATCCTCAGATTGTCTATAAAAAGAAGGTGAGTTGAGGATTTGGATACATTTCATCGTCTGACTAAAGAAAAAATCATCTTTTGACAGAGAGGAAAAAGACATGGAGCCAACGAAGATCAATTACAGTTCCGTAGAGAGTTATGAGAGAACCAAGAAACAGAGAGCCGATGAAGAATTCGCCTTGGCTTTGAGAAAGTGGTGGTCGGCAACACTTTCGATGGAAGAACAACTTAAGAAGATTGAAGACCACCCTTTCGTCAAAGCCGCCACACGTCCGTTCGGGGAGATCCAGTACAAGAATCGACCTAAACACTGGTTTGATCTCCCCGTACATTTGCAGGAGGAAGCTCTTGTAGGACGAAGCTATGCATGGGAACAAGATTGCTTTACAGATGAAGAGATGCTAGCAACAACCATAGGCGTGTGGGAAGGTGAATTCTTCACCGAAGCAGAGATGGCTTTACCAAACAGCTCTCTACGGAACTGAAGATGTTTTAAAAACGGCCCTTTTCAGGGCCAACCCACACTATTAGAAAGAGATCTTCTCATGTACACAATCAAGTCTTTGTTATGAAAAGACAAAAACAGTTCCCTCCCTAGAGTGTGACCCAATGTCTATATTAATTTAAAATCATTTTATATCAGGGGTTATCCATATGGTTTTGGGTTTTGTCATCTCTCCACCCTGTGTATACAACTTCTATAAAATGGGGAAAATTTTGTGTGTCTTCTTGTGTTTTGTTGTAAGTATAAGGAAATTATGCTTACAATAAAACACAAGAACACATGCACAAAATAAAAAAACTTAGTGATTCGCGTTGTTGTCGAACTCTCTGTGATAGTTGTTTTTTCTATAGTAAGAATAGTATTCATTGTATGTTTAGCAATCAAAATTATCTCTACAGTATAAACTGTATATCAGGTTACACTATAAAAGTTTTTGATAAGTATGCATACAATATTAAAACCTAATACTCTCAGTGAAAAAGAGAAGTGACTCTTAACTCTTTTTTACTGTTGGGAAATAATAGGGACACGGTGATAAAAAAGGGATTATAGGACTAACCTAACAAATTCGACAAAACTATCACAAAGGTTTTAACAAAAGACAAAACTGTATTTAAAGTTGAATCATTATATTGAAATGAACTCTGAACATATATACACCGAGATCTGAGTTTGCCTATCCATGAGAAAACCTATTTACATCAAGATTCTTTTTTATGCTAGCTTTTTTATTTGATACCCAAGATTGTTTTTTGAAAACAATCTTGGGTATCAAATAAAAAAACTGATATCACTCAAGTGATCTGATTTTGAAACAAATATAAAAAATAACTAAAAACCCTATCTCTCTGTTACACAAATGTCTGGCGAAAATTATATAATAGATGATTGACTTTTAATAAAAAACTTAAAAAACTAAAAGATGTAAAAAATTACCTCTGCGGGGTTGTTTTGACACCTGATATTTATTACAGTTATTTCAAATAATGTCTATAAGTTTGCTCAAACCATCGTCGAACATCTCTATCATTCTCTTGAAAATTTCTTGGATCAAATTTGATAGTAAGAACTGTCTCTAAATCATATCCTCTTGCAAGATGATCTAAAGCAAATATACAGTACATTCCACACACAACAGTAAATTCACTTTGTAGTCTCATTGTATTTATTGTCCAGGAATCTGTATTTTTCACTATGAAATTGTATATGTCTCTATCTAATGGTGGTAAACCATATGAATCAAAGTAGATAGCAGAATGATTGTCTTTAAAATATATTGCTATCCAATGTTCTCCTGGTTCTTTTGATGAATCTGTGTTCACAATATATGCTTGTCTGTGTTTAGGTTTTCGTTTTGGTAACAAGTCTTTTGAACACACTTTTCCGTTTAAGGATGATAACCTTTGAGAACTGTCAAGTATAGTTTGTAATTGTATGGTTTCCATCTTCTTAGCCTTGAAAAAGGCTGGCACGGAGCCATTAATCAAGATATCCTGTATAATATGACCAGTCTCTTTTCACTAAATCTGCCCACTTTTGAATGTCTTTTTGGCAGTCTATTTCAAAGTCTATATGAGCACAATATTCTAATAAGTTTATTTTTCTTGCTCTCTTGTGTAGATTATATAGTATAGTCACTGGACACACTTTCTGTAAACACTCTGCAATGTTCATATCTATTAATGTTGTTGTGTTGGTTCGATTTTCTTCTTCACAGATATTTTTCATTTTCTGTTGAATGGATTTTGTCAGTTCTATCACTACACATTCTTGAAATAATGTTTGTATTTTTTCTTTACACATCTTGCAATGTTCACACTGACTCATCTTGTTTAATAGTCAAATATCACTTCTCTGAATTTGTTGATTTCTATCTCACTATCAAATTCTGCATAGACAACAACGTTGATCACCTCTGGAAGAGCTTGAGCAAACTGAAGTTCAAACCTAAGATTGCCAGACTTTATTGGGTGAGCCAAGGGCCCACTACTACTCTGATCAGGTGTCAAATCAATACCCCAAAGGGTATACCCTTTTGCATAATCCTGCAAAGATAAATTAAATGATTGATTTTGTCCAAAATACCCCATAGCTTCAAACAATGATAAATATGAATTTAGATAAAGTCCACCTTCAAAATTCGGTTCAAAGGGACGTGCTTTAATGGAATGTCCATCTATTGTGATTTCCAACTTATTCAAATCGAAATGTTGAAAATTAAATGGATTACTGCCAATATCTCCATTTATATCTCTATTACTAACTAAACCAAGAATAATTCGTTTTGGCATCTGTTTATGAAACAGATAGTCTTCTATTTTTGAACGAAGACCACTTCCAATAGTAAAAGTTTTAATTTCACTACGTCTTATGGGCATTTTATAATTTGTTCGATCTATTTGTGCATTAAGATCATTCGCAAATTTTGGAAATAAATCCAATGCCGGTATTCTGAATATGGCTTTTTGAATTTCTATTTTTCCATGTTCACTACCAATCAAACAAAATTTAGTTAGAGCACGATGCAATTTAATTCTCATCTCAACTCCATTTGGTAAATACTTATCTTGCACAAACAGATCTAAATGCAGTTTTCCTCTTAGTTGTACATTTTTGCTACCACCAATTATTTTAGCTCGCTCAGTCAAACCTTTGTTCGACGAAGCTTTACTTGTTTCTGCGTGGTGTCCAGGAGTATCTGTATACCACATCTCACTAGCAGCTAGATGTGTTTTTTTCACATCTCTTGAATAACTAAGAAAATTCTCAAAATATGCTCTATAAGGATAAAGATCTGTATTGGTGGTGATAAGATTGCCATTCAGTGTAACATCAATTTTACTGAACATGCTATGAAAAAAATTATTGATAGGAGCAATTTGTGTATCTCCAGCCAAAACACTCCCATCTTGTTTTGTAATTTTAAATTGAACTTCAAGTGTAGATGCTGCAAGATCTAACCACTTGGTTGTTTGTCTTGGAATTAAAAATTCTATTGGTGAAGAATTATTTAAAGATGCAATAGGAAATTGTTCAATTTCACCAATATTTTCTATACCACTTGATGTTGGTGATACATTATCTGGATCAAAACTACTACCAAAATGTTCGCAAGATCCATGTAACATCATGATTTTTTTCAATCAAATATATCAAGTGGTCTTGATTTTCGTTTTGAATAAGCTTGTCTTTGACGTGTCTTACCTCTACGAGAACGAACCACAGACTGACGTTTTCGTTCTTGTTTTTGTCTTTTTATACCTAAAGCAGATTCACCAACTGATTTCAAAAGATCTTTTCCATGAGTTAATAAAATGTCTTTAGGTGCTTTACGTTTTTTTATCAATTCATTTGCTATTTCTAAACCATGTCTTAATCCATCTCTCTTTAAGGTTTGAAATGCATTTTTTGCAATTGGTTTTATAAATGGTGCAGCTGTTCTTATTGCTGTGCGAAAAATAGACCCTAATCCATATCCATATTGCCGTGGTACACCTTGATACACCGGCATCATTTTTTACAAATTTAATTTATGTCTCTGTCTAAAATGCAACTTGACAACTGTCTTGCCACTTGCAAACTGAATGGGTTTACCAGTGTTCCCATTTATATTTATACTAATCTGATCAAAATAAGATTTTGATACTGGTACATAATGTACATTATCAAATTCTATATGAGTATGTAGAGACTCTTTATGTGATTCAAATGGAATCACACGTAAAATAGGTGCTTCAATATCACCTAAAAATGTATAATCTGCTATGTCAGAATAAATAAAGATTTGATTGAAATCCACATTTAAGTTCACATTATATTTAAATGCACCTTTTGATGTGTTGGGAAAAATGACAGGAAAAATATTGTCTTTACATCCCAATTTTTGTAATAAACTTTCTGACATTGCAATACCCACTTTCCTAATACTATTTCCTACTATTTTTACACGCCCTTGGAGAGTTGAAAATCCAACATGAAATAATACATCAAATGATTTAAATATGTCTCCAAGTTTTTCTTGAATTTCTGTTTGCATTGCATCTATGACATGACCGCCATTTGAATATGCACCTGATAAAATATTTAATTCAACAGCAGCAACACCTTTGTGTAATGTATGTTTCAAATTCGTTTTATTAATACGATTTGATATTTTGCTATCTGTCACAATGATTTTAAAAACAGATTCTTCATCTGTAATATTTTTTGCTTCCGAAGGTAAAATTACTTCAACTAATCCCACTTCCCAATGTTCTTTATCAACATGAATGGGTTTAGATAATTGTGTTTGAAAACAACATTGGGTATTATTTGGAAACATATCCATAGAACTATCGCTCAGAAGTGTTACGTAAAATGAATTCATTTTTCTTATCTTGTGGTTGTTTCAAATATTTTAAACCTGGACTTGGAAGAATATATCCTAATGAACTACTTAATAACACTAACCACAATTCTTTATCAGGGCTTTGTAAACTCAAATGTGCAATGGCAGTAATTATAATACCATAAATGATAATAATCTGTGTGAAATAAGTGACTTGATTTTTTGCAACACGATTTCCACAAAATTTAAATTGTTGACTTTGTTGACTTTGTACATCAACACTTGTGGTTTCATTAGGTAATGAAGTTTCATTTAATGACATATTCTTTTTATATCAAATCTGATTCTGCTATCCAACTATCAAATTTCTTTGGATAACCTTCCCAATGTACTTTAAGTTCTTTAATAATTTTCTTTCCCACACGTCTTGACCGTCTATTAAGAATTGATTCAATTATATATTTTTTATCATCTTTTATACTTTGAATTTCTTGTGGATAAAATGTCCCTTGTATATTTTCACCACCCATATCTTCAAGTTTATAAGTGGGTGGTATTGTATGTTTTACATGAGTAATTTTAAATAACTCTTTTGTCCAATTTGGTAAATACCCTTTTTCAAATGTACGTTTGGTTTTATTAATACGTACTATATCACCAACTTTAAATTGTATTTTTTTCTTTTTAGACTTTTTTTTACCATACAAATGTTGAGATACTTCTACTTCATTTTCTAATGATACTGAAGTAGGAGTTCTCTGAATACTTCGATGAAAACTATGATTATATCCATCAACTAAATTTTCCAACACATCAATGTACCTTAATGTACGTTTGTGTGTAAAATATTTCCACATTCGTGTTTTCAATGTACGTTGAAAACGTTCAACAATACTAGCTTTGGTTTCAGGATTTTCTGTTGTGAAGAAATGAATGTTTTGTTTCTTTAAAAATTTTTGCACGTCTTTATTTTTAAATTCAGAACCTTTATCAGATTGTAATGATAATGGTTTACGTCCAGAAGTTTTCAAAATACTCTGAAAAGATTTTGTTAATGTCTCTCCTGTTTTATTGTGAATGGGTATTACCCATGCATATTTGGAAAATACATCAATAACACAAACTAAATAACGAAATTGATCATTGTAAGATTGTAAACTTTGTAAGTCTGCTAAATCAATCTGCCATTGATGATCAATACCACCCACTATAGTCTTACGTCTTGAAAATTTTTTACGGATGGGTTTATGTAAAGTATAAGTTCTTTCTCCTTTCAACCATTTTTTCACTTGATCAATTGTGATGGAATTATCTTTACTATGAGCTGCTTTGTACAATTTTTGTATACCACCATAACCAGCAGGATGTTTTGTATTGTAATATATTTCAGTTAATAAATCATTCAATAAGCTTCCCATTTTTCAGATAATCTACGTTTTGTCAATTTACGCTTTAGTGCTGACTTTGGTGTGTCTTCACTCCACTGCACTCTATGACCTCGACGAACTTTACGTTTTGGAGGGGAGGAATGAGGAGTTTCAGACCAACTATCTTCTGGAGAACTTTGATATTTACTGGGTTTGGGTATAGGTTGTCTATTCATCCATAACCAACGTTCACGATTACCAACAAAATCTTGAGGGATATTTATATCTTTTAATCCACGACTAAACATTTCCCATCCACTCGGTTTAAAACCTTTTCGGTGTCTAAGAACATCATTGACTAAATCTATGATATTTGAACCTTTTATGACTTCTCCATCGTAACTTAATACACCCTGATCATCCCAACTCATGTGTGGATGAGATGATAAAGCAGATAATAATGAAGTTGCTTTACGTCTCATTGTAACAGGGACACTTTCTATAATACGATCTCGTAAAAATAATGATTTTTCTCCTGACTCAGGCAATGGAACCAATGTTGGTTGTAATGCTTTCTTATGTGACATTTGAAATTTTTGTAAAGTTTCCCCATACTTTTGTTCTTTCTCACTTTCGGACAACTCTGAATTTCCTAACACAGATGATAAATCATTTTGAAGTTGTGCAGTATTTGTAACTTGTGGGTTAGGGGGTAATCTTGGTCTTTGAGCTTTTTCATTTCTAAAACGTTGCATATCTTCTAACATTTGATAAGGTACAATAGCCATCTTTTTCATATTTTATCGACTAATTTATTTGCAAGATTTGTTGCAACTCCTATAGCAGGTCCAAGTAAACCAAGTAATGGTAAAAAACCACCTTTTTGATTTAAAATTTGTTTTTTCTTTTTAAGAGTTATTGATTTACTAGCGAGTGCTCGTAGTTGTTGACGCTTTGGATGTAATTTTTGTTTTTGATTTTTTGTTAGATGTATGTTGCCTTTTAAAAGATTATGACAGCATTCTGACACACAATTAATTAATTCTTTAGGTGCATTTTTCATAATTTGTTTTTGAAATGCTGGAGGAGTTTGACTTAAACCTATTAACATACCACCATATTTTTTAACTAAAGGAATTTTTTGTTTCTTATTTTGTCTCACCATCTTGCTCTTATAGAATCTAATGATTAAATGAAACAAATATAAAAATGTAATGCTATTTATATATGTGCAAACTTTATATTATTTAAAGTAAGACCTTATCCCTTTAACAGGTTTGGGTGTATTTAAAGCTGTAAAACGTGCCATTGTGGGAATCTTTTCTTTTAATGGTACATGTTGTGTATTTTGTACAGAATACATTGGGTCATGATTTTTAACACCATCTTTTGTTATTGACACTACACGTGTTAACTTAAGTGGTGATACTTTTCTTTGTCTTTGAAGATTTTTCACAAGTAATGCTTTTGTTTTTGTAGATGGAGATCTATGAGGTGCAATTTCAAAATTTGTGTACATATATTTAGGTCCTACCTTTCGTTGATTTTTTATCTCTCTAGAGCTTGATGAATTATTTGATCTTTTCTTAGGGGATTTTCGTTTCCTTTTAGGTGACTTTTGTTTCTTACTCTTTGTTTTTTTGAATGGTGAATAGAATGATCTACTTGTCTTATGACCATCCCATCGAATTAAATTACGAATGATAACACCACCAAAAAATCCACCACCTCCTGGTTTTAAAATAATGTTTCGTTTTGTTGCAAGATCAACTCTGGGATTTGCAAGTTGTTCAAGATCTTGTTTATGTTTATCCATATAGGTTAAAGTTTGTTTTGGCAATTTAATTTTCTTATTAAGTATGATTCTACTTGCTAATGTAAACCATTTTAAAATTTTCTTAAAACCTTTCTTAAGTAATTTTTGTCTTGCAAATGGACTTGTTTCTTGACCAAGTTGTTCCAAAGATTGTATGAATGATACCATGATGATGTGTAGTCGTTGACAAACTTTGACTCACTAACACCAACTCATTAGAACATGGGGAATTTATAGTTTTGTATAAATGATGGGACCACGTTCATTTTGTGTTACCCAAGGATGAAAAATATCAGTTCTTAATCTCAAAGACTCAGGAGTTCTAGGATGAAAATCAATTAATAAATAACCATGATCAATACTTGTTGCATCTTGATAACATGCATTTAAATGTGGTAATTGAACTTGATTTGCCAATACTTTAATTTGCCCTTTATCTCTGGTATTTTGAAATAAAATCATATAATGTGCATTTAAACTTATGGTACGACTAGATTTAGATTGTTGAAACATATTTTGTGTAATGTAAATGACACTTGCATTTCTATGATGTCCTTTTCGTGTGAACCATAATTTAATTTTTTCTTCATCTTTATCTCCTAACATATCATCAAAAACTACAAGATGGGGAATAGTGACATCACTGACAATTTCATATTCATCATCAGGGATACCTTCTATGAATTTAATATCTTCACTTTCTTTAAGTAAAGTATATGTATTTTGCCATTCTTTATAACACCAAATGATTTTTTGTGGGGGAATTTGAAATAAGTCATGTTTCATATCAATAAGCTTTTTGACAAATTCTGTTTTTCCTGAACCACTAGGTCCCGAAATAAAGATATTACAAGGGTGTTGAAACAATAAACATTCACTCGATGCCATAATTGTATTTGTGTGAATAAGAGTTGTCAAATCATTCACTTATATACTTTCTGTTTCCATACCTTCTTCATGTCTTTTAGTAGGTATTCGTTTTAAGGGTGCTTTTAACTCAAATACAGTTTCTGAAGAATCTATTCTTCTATCTATTTGTGGTACACATTGTCTATACAAGTAATTAATGATTTCTTTATCATAAATTATATTACCCCACACAACTCTTGTCCAAATATTTTCTATATTATCTTTGTAAAAAGCATTCATGATTTGTAATGCATTACAAAATTCCCCATACATTTCATCTTTTCCCAATTGATTATGAATAAACTCTTTTGTTATTGTTAGATAACCAGGAGTGATCAATTGAAATGCATATAATAATGCCTTACGTGTAATCTTGTTGTCTAACATACGTCTTACTGGTTCCATGGTTGAAATCAAAGTGATGATTCTTTTGTCTCTTCTGATGTATTTTGTCCATCAGGTACTATATTACCTGATGCACAAAATACATCAGGACTGTCAGGAAAATCATTTCCTGCATTATCTGAAAACATTTTATCAAACTTAGTTTTGAATTGTCCTGCAGCTTGTCTTGCAATTATGGTACTAAATGATGTACTTTGATCATTTAGCACCATGAGTGCAAATAAAGACTTAGAATCTGGAAAATCATCTAAACACTTGTCATATTTTTTCATTGTTGAAAATATTTGATTTAAAGTGAATCCATAATCCATCACTGATAATATTTTATCTGGGGGTGTTTGCATACTTGTTGGTGGTTTGTATAATTGACAATTTCTTATCAATTGAATATAAGAACAATTTGGTGACCACTTAACATGTTCTTGCAAAGGAATATCTTTTTCTTCCCAATTCATTAAACCTTGTCCACATACAAAACATTTTACTTTACCATCTCCTATATAGAAAAATCCAGCTTTAGCTAAGTCTTCTTTCTTGGATTTTAAAATAGGGTTTGTAGTCATGCTAAAACTCGAAAGTCTTCTTAACTCTGACAAGTATATAGGATAAGTAGGATTGAGTGGTAGAGACATCTTGCCTGCTCAGTGTTCAAAGTTGAAATGAGAAATCTGAAGGGTTCTTTTATACCTTAGGCCATAAGATTTTGTGTCATATTTATCCACTACAAAATGGTTTGTGTACACAGATCTGAATGTTTTGGTTTGTAATTCAATTGTGACATGTCTGTTCTTGTTCAAACTTGAAATGAGGAATCTGAAGAGTAATTTTTATACCTTAAACCCATAAGGTCTTGTGTCATATTTATCCACTACAAAACGTTTTGTGTACACAGATCTGAATGTTTTGGTTTGTTTTTCACTTGTAACTTGTCTGTTCTTGTTGCGTTTAATTCTATGTGTGTATTCAATGTTCATTTTGTAATTATGTCTGTCTTGTACACATTCCACCATGGATTCAAAATTGACTTTCTGTGATGTATTGTAGTCTAATGTGATTCCTTTAACTTTACATGAAGTGTGTATTTGACCATCTTTAATGTATTTGTAACCATAATTTTTGGGACCTAAACCTACATATTCAATAATTTTTGCATCTGGATGTTCATCTGTCCATTGACCTAACCTACTGTTTATAATTTGTGGATTCCAAAGTGAGGGGTTATGGATGTAAATACAACTGTCTGTGTCAAAGTATAATACCCGTCTACCCAAACGTCCTATTACTTTATATAATTCCATTCGTGCATAAGCTGTGACAAAAGAGGCAACTGCAACATTAGCTGATTTGTGAGGTTCATAAACATCTGTAGATTTTGTGTAATTGACTAAAATGCATTTATCATGATCAAACAATTCAACATTTTTAATAATGATGTCTTTATCTTGTATCAGGTCAAAATATTTGGATGGGTCTTGTATGTATTCTGTTTTTGTTTTTAAATTGTTTTGTGCACTTTTCCCCCATAAACAGTTTAACATGGTTTTAGCAAATGATCTTTGTCCTGGATTTTTTTCAATATTTTCCAAATGTATGTTTTCAATTTGTGCATAGTCTTTCTTAAATGTATCTTTGTCTGTTTCTGTTTTCACCCAATCTGGATATCCACTGGCTTCTTGTTTCATTTTTAAATATTTGTTCACATAATGTTTGTAAATTTCTGAAGACCATTCTTCCCAATGCCAAATCTGATAAGTGTCAAGTAATGTGTATCCCATTCCCAATGCTTTAAAAAGTTCAACAGATGTCCATGTACCTGTAATACTGCGTTGATCTGGTGTGTGTTCACATTTGTCTAATTCTTGTTCTGCACATGTATTGCAAAGTGTAAAAACCATTTTCTTGTTGCAATGAATTGGTAATACTGGCATGTGTAGAGATTGTGGTGGTAAAACTTTACATTTGATAAGTCCCCTGTACTGTCTTATATTATTCATGTCTATGTTTTCTTTTGTGAGTATATTTGGATGACCTACTGGATATTCTCTGTGTTTATTGACATAAGGATAGAGTGAACAGATATCTATGTATTTTATTTCATTGTCTGTGTTTTGGTCTATTTTATGATGTAATTTAATGGCATTTGTTCTCCCCCCAAATAATGCTTCACGTGGTTTAATAGGATCCATGTTTGGAAAAAATGAATTTAATGTTGATTTTACTTCAGGATTTGATTTGCAAAAATCATCAAGTTCATGTTCCCATGTTATTCTCATGTTATACCCTAATGATTCTAAATGGTGTATGCGTTCCTGTGTATTGTTGTAGAGAGTTTGGTAACTTAGCAAATTGATTGGATTTTTCTCATGTGTATTGTCTTTGTAACATGTCATGCACCCATGCCACATACATCCATAAAATTCAAAGATTGTATTTGTGTCTTTGTGAAACCCATCAACATAATATCCCCCTATTTTAACTTCTCCACCATTGAGTGCATGTTGAATATGTATGTTTTCTTCCTGTGCAACTGTCTGTAAAAATCTAATGGCTTTAATGGAGTATTTGACTTTAGCAGGGTAACCTATGTCTGAAATGATTGCCATTTTGTTTTCTGGAAGTGAATTTTTTCTCCAAGCTTTTGTACATGCATCGGCTAAGGTAAATGCTTCTCTCAAGGGGTCTATGCCATCACTATCTATAAATTTTTGTCTGAATTCCCCACACCCCCTACGCAAGATATCTACATCTGATTTACAGTATAATTCCATTTCTTTTTGAAAATCAAAACTGGCATTACTAGTAAATTTTTGGTTGTACCACTTGATAAAATCTTCCCTATCTGATGGAGACATTGAATCTGGCATATACAATGTTGGATCTAAATAAGGACCAATATAATTTTGATAAGCTTGTGTGTTTGCCAAATGGGGAAAATAACCTTTTGCTAATTCTGTCAAGCCAAATGTTTTGGGAAATTGTGCCAATCTCATTGAAAGAAAATTTAAAGAATCTATAAGTCTAATACTACAAGCTTTAAGTGAAAGAATTTTGTTCCCATTCATAATTACATCAGGAGTTGTTGTACCAGTTTCAATGAGGTGTCTTAAAATAAATTGTCCATCAAAACCTCTAAAATTGTGAGCAATAGCTGTTGTCCCTTTATGTTCCTTACTGAAAAGCCAATCACAAAAATCTGATAAAGTAGATTCCCCTTTAAATATTGATTGCCTATATCCAAATTTGTCACAGGAAATACATTCTTGATCTATAGATTTGCAAATACATTCCCCACATGCACGATGAGCAACACAGAAATTTGGGATATGAACTCCTGAGTCTTGTGTGGTTTCAAAATCAAAAAATACAAATGGAATGTTTGGTAATTTTTCATCCTCGGGTGAAGTGTATTTTGGAATGAAACATTGGTGATCAGAATTAACTATTTGTTGACAATATTTACATTTTTTGAATCCTTCACAGATGTGCTTTCCTTTTGTTGGATATATTAGTGAATTGCATGTTTTACATTTTTGAACTAATTGACAAATTGTTTTTTCTTCTTTTCCCTTTCTAGTGATATGGTTATTATAGCATGATAAACTTCTAAATTGTCTATTGCAACTGTAACAGGTAGTGGGATGTTCAGGAATACATTTTGTTGGAGCATAGCAAACACAACCAAAAGGGCACATGTGACGTTCTCTCTGTTGGACCCCTTTACTGCAAAGTTCACAATAGTAGGAGCATCCTAAAAACCCTTTAATTGTTGTGATAGTATCAAAATGCTGGTCATGGTGGTAAATATGAATAACTTTACTATCAGTGGTGGTAACTGGAGGTTTGAATAAAAATTCACTTTTTGCATACTGTGGATGAATTTTGATGACATACTCTGGGTAAAGCAGGTCTTGTATTTTATAATATTCTTCATATCCACAAGGAATATTATAATCAAGACCTGCTTTGTCCATCAATGTCTTAGCTTCCAACTCTTGTGTCGGTCTATCAGAATATCTAATATTTTTCCATTTCTTTTGCCAAAGATCAGAATTATCTCTATCAACATGACACTTTCCCACTACAATGGCCCGTGCGAGACACATTGAATCATTAACATTTTTAATTTCAATAATACTTTTCTTGTTTCCCACCATTTTAACAACAGATGAAAATGAAATCGGTGCGTGTCGCCCAGACCCTTGTGGTAGAGAAGTGTGTGTTATTTCTAAAGATAATTGCCCATCATGGATAGTAAAGTTATCATTTGATTGTACAACCTTTTCTATTTCATCTAATATGGTGTTACCAGTGATACCTGAAGCCTTAGTAAATGGAATAAATATACCTATTTCTAATCCTGGGTGGTTAACTGATATTCTCATTGGATCGTTGTCTTCTACTCCACATTCTTCTTTAATATCATCTACCAAACTGTCAAAGACTTTTCCAAGGATGTCAAATGGATTCTTCTGATTAAATTGTTTGAATGTTATTCTGCATACATGGGATTTGGAACGGAATTTTCTTGATGTTTTTTGTAGAAGTGGGTGAATGGTGTATAAGTCTCTTGCTGATTCTACTCTCTGTTTCTTGTAATCTACTTCACTCTCTGTCTCACTATATTCTTCAATGGCTCTCTTCATCTTTTCTTCTATCGTCTTCTAGCTTTGAAAATATGTCTTGTCTTCTTGAAGTCAAAAGCAAGCGTGAAACATCTTAAGATTCTTCCTCCTTTTATACTTTCCTTTAATGTACATTTAAATGTGCATTTAAATGTACATTTAATACCCCACTGAATTATACTGTTAATAAATGTTTCTTATACACTTTTGAAAAGTCATAAAATGTAATCCATTCACTGTATGGGAAATATTCCTATGGTAAAAATATTTTATAGCTTTTATTTGTTAAGTGTATCTTTCAGTCAATATTTAACAACAGCAATATAGTATCCAGAGATTATTGAGTGTAAGAGATAGCATAACTGTTTGTAACCAAATGAATGTATATTTAAACCATTGTGTGTAAATGCACGTTATGGAACATTTAAGTGTACAATTAAACATACATTAGAAAAGTATAAAAGGAGGAAGAATCTTAAGATGTTTCACACTTGCTTTTGACTTCAAGAAGACAAGACATATTTTTGAAACGCTCCAAAAGTTAAAGATGGATAGAGTTACAGATCCAAGATTAGAAAAAGCAAGTGATGCTAAAAGTATTTACTATAAACCTTCTAAATGGGGAGAAGTTAGAAGACTTGTGAATGAACTTTATAAATTGATATCAACACCTAAAGAGATGATTTGTTCCATTTGTCATCAGAAAGGACATTGGGCGAATACATGTTCAGACAAAGGGCCATGTTTTTATTGCAATCAGAGAGGACATTGGATAAATGAATGCAGATTGAAAAAGCTATCGAATAACTCTGTGTCTCAACCAAGATGGGGCTCACCAGCTGTTGATCAACGAGGACCGGTAAAAGTTTATCCATGGTCAGAATACATAAAGCATACAGAAGATAGATTACCGATTACAGGTTTCAACTTACAACTTGATGAAAAAGACATTGACAACCACACTTTACAGGGGATGAGCACGCTACCATTACCACCACCTCCCCAAATAAATGAGAAAGTTGACTTAGCAGAACCTGTGTTACCAGAGTTTGATGATAATGATGATACATTATTATATAATATGGATATACCCAAAGAAACAAAAATGGAAATAGATGATGAGTTAGAAGTATTATTTCCAGAGAAAGAGGAACCACCAAAGAAAGTTACAAGAAAACGAAAAGCTAAAGACAGTAATTCTAAAATAGGAAAACTTGCCAAGAAAAATTGAAAACAGTTTTTGAAAGTGACATTTTCATAAAAGACATTTACAAATCTGTAAATATTCATGGAATAAAATTTTCGGATTTGAAAAAAGGTAATATTATTTTGTTGTTATTTAAACAGGGGAAAATTTTTTCCAACTCACGATTTTTTAAAAATAAAAAAACATTTTTCATAACATTATTTTGCAAGCACAAAAAATATTTTTGTGTTTGCAAATGAATGTTATGAAAAAAGTTTTTTTCATAACATTCATTTGCAAACACGAAAATATTTTTTCTTATAAAATAAAAAACTTGCAAGACAGAAAATAATTTGCAAACAGAAAAAATATTTTTTGTGTTTGTAAAATGAATGTTATGAAAAAAAAGTTTTTTCATAACATTCATTTTACAAACACAAAAAATATTTTTTCTTATAAAATAAAAAACTTGCAAGACAGAAAAATAATTTGCAAACACAAAAATATTTTTATGTTTGCAAATTATTTTTGTTTTTTACCTAAATGTTTTCACACAAAAACATTTAGGTAAAAAACAAAAATAATTTGCAAACACAAAAAATATGCCATGACAGGGAAATCTAGTGTGGGAGCTATGAGGTTAACCTCTTTTGAATTGAGTAATGAAATTACAATTGAACAAAAAAAGTTCAATTCATTCCATTGTGGTAGCACTGAAATGTGCCACTCAAGTGTGTAAACGTGATATCTCTTTTTAAGAATATGGTGGCCCTTATAAGGGCCGTTTTTACTAAACAAAAAATGTTTAGTTTACCAACTTTATTCCATTTCTCTTTGCGGCTCTCTTGACATCCTTTTGATTGACGAGATGTTGTGATCCTCTTCCCCTATTTGTTGCATAATGATAGGTATCTCTTATCAATTTTCGAACAAAACAGTGTAAGGCTTCTTCAGCCTCATCAAGTGACAATGGTGAGATATTATTCACCCCAGCTTTTCTTGCCAATCTTCGCAAATTACTCCTTGGAATAGTATTACGCTCCTCTCTCTCCATCTTCACCTCTTCTGGTGGAATAGTATTGCAGTCCTCTCTCTCCTTCTTCACTTCTCGTGGCCCACATTCACCTTCAAGTGATGGAATCTTTACCTCGATGGATAGCTCAATTCTCATGATTGATGATAAGAAAAATGACGTTATGATATCTCCAGCAGTGTTTTTATAGACAATGCCAGGATCGAAAATGCACTGAAGAACCCTCACGCGACAATTTTTATCGAGTGCGGGAAAAAATTGTTGATAACAGACGTTTACTATCACAGCCGTCCGACGTCAACAATTTTTCCCCGCACTCGATAAAAATTGTCGCGTGAGCGTTCTTCAGTGCATTTCCGATCCTCGCATTGTCTATAAAATCTAACACGCATTCCAAACAATTCATTTTGAGACAACATGAAGTTCTCGCTAGAGATGAATGAATACAGAATGTGGAGGTCCGGGGAAATGTCTGACGCTGATTGGAATCGCCGATTAGAAGAAGAATCCATCAGAGTAGAGAGAGAGAAAGCACGGAGACGCCAGTTAGCTGAAGATATTTTCGGTCATATGAGGAGAAGTGGTGGACCTCAGAAATACACTCGACAGTGGGGTCAGCAGCTTATTGATGAGTTGGAGCGAAAGGCAGGGATAAGACAGTTCTTAGCTGTCCGCGGTTATGAACTGGAGAAATACCAGGTGAAGAAAGTTGACTTGTATCCTGATCTTAATTGGCAGCCAGAAAGACGATATAAAAAATGTGAAGTTAAATCCAATAACCTGTATCCAGATTTAAGTGAATTCTCATGAGGATTCCTACAAAATCTGGATACAAGTTATTGAATTTTATCTTGACAAAAAAATCAGGATACAACTTAAACTCATTCATCCTATTTCTTATTATCTCTGTTTGTCATTCTAACCTATCAATAAATTGTTACTCTCACAAATGAGTGTGATTTCAAAATGTGCCTTCGTGGCAGCCCTTCTAAGGGCTACCCACACTATTAGAAAGAGATCTTCTCATGTACACAATCAAGTCTTTGTTATGAAAAGACAAAAAACCAGTTCCCTTATCCTCCAGTGAAAAAACTTATAAGCAAAAATGTACTATAAGAGGTGGTCATAATGCATGATGCGGAGGCATTATAGACCAAAGCATTTTTAACACTGAGTTTTCCATAGGGTCCATTGCCTTAGTGTTAAATTGTGAAACTTATAGGCCAAAACTTATAGACCAAAATGTCTGTAACTTATAGACCAAAACTTATAGACCAAAATGTCTGTAACTTATAGACCAAACATGTATGCACTGTGCCACCAGTGCATACATGTTTGGTCTATAAGTTACAGACATTTTGGTCTATAAGTTTTGGTCTATAAGTTACAGACATTTTGGTCTATAAGTTTTGGCCTATAAGTTTCACAATTTAACACTAAGGCAATGGACCCTATGGAAAACTCAGTGTTAAAAATGCTTTGGTCTATAATGCCTCCCCTAACTACTTGCGCACCATCGACGGGCAGTACGCCTTAGTACACAGCGTCATCGTGCCCTCATGTAGGCAATCGGGGTTAAGAGCCTTGCCCAAGGACACAACGCGGAAACGCGAATCAGTCGCTGAAATGGTCACCCATCCAACTACTAACCGCGCTCGACGTTGCTTAACTTCGATGATCTGACGAGATCCGGTTACCGCGACGCCAACGCGCCCCCAGATAATTTGCGATAATTCACAGGCTAATATATAATAAAATTGTTGACGTTTTGAAAACCATGTCCTTTCTAACGTCGCAGCTTTAAATATATTTGGCAAATGGAAGTAAACGGATAAATGTTCACCTTTTCGAGTATAGTTTGAGAAGTCTGTGGAATATAGAAGCGGTATCATTTGTATTTTCTGAGTTCTATGAATGACAAGGAAGGGTCATGTACAGACAGTAAATTTTAAAATTACGTAAAAACATTAAAAATGGCGTTAAATAAAAAAAATCCAAAGACTGCTTTTTTCTTATTTTTTAGCTCTACAACATACTATATTTATTGCAAATCGGACAAAGTTTAGTTTTTGCGACGTTGGCGCCCTATGACGTCACCCGAAGGGCAGCCCAGACGAATTGTTCGTCGACTAAAACTAATTATTTATTTATTTATTGGTCACATATTTCTGCACAATGGCTAATCATGACCGCGACAGTTTTACGGGTGGAGGAAGCCGGAGTACCCGGAGAGAACCACCGAGCAATGGCGAGCAACTGTCAGCTTCCCAACATACGATCTCCATACAAGCAGGGTTAGCATTGGTTGAAGACAGGTGCACCATCGACGTGCAGTACGCCTTAGTACACAGCGTCACCGCGCCTCCCACGTAGGCATTGGGGTGAAGTGTCTTGCCCAAGGACACAATGCGGTTGCCACAGGTGGGGATCGAACCGAGGACCCCTCGGCTTGCAGCCTGCACCTCTACCTACTGAGCCACCGCGCCCCGAATTACATTTTAGGATATAGATTTTACTGGAAAATATATTCATGAAAAAACGTCAAAATGATATTATTTTAGATAAGGATTTAATTTTGGAATTATAACAAATGCATTCAAGAGAGTAATCACGATGGGGAAAGTGTGTGAAGTTCGTAGCTGTGTGCATTATTTATACGGAGTGTGCATAGTTGAAAATCAGCGTTTTCAACGAGAAATGTGCAAAATCACTCTTAAATTTTTAGTGACGTAAAAAGGTCACAGATGGCAATAAATAAAAAAAAACCTAGCTATCTCATAATTTTTTAGCTCCACAACATTCCGACGCATTTTAGTTTTTGACACTACACCCCCACCCCCCACCCACCCCACCCCACATGACATCACACAGATTTCGATCATAATGGCTGGGAACATTTGGATATATTTTTATTGTGTGGAAATTATATTCCAAAACGTTCGAAAGGCTTAGTCTCACAATGCAGTTGAAAGTAAAAGGTAGTGAAAAAAACCGTAAACTGGCATCGCTGGCATCGGGTTTGTCAGGAGTAACCGGTTTTCGTTTGATCACCGAAGTTAAGCAACGTCGAGTCCGGTCAATCCTCGGATGGGTGACCGTCTGGGCGATCGATTCCGACTCCCGCGCTGTGTCCTTGGGCAAGGCACTTAAACCCCATTGTCCACATCGTGGCACGATGACGCCGTGTACTAAGGTGTACTGCACGTCGATGGTGCGCATGTCTTCAATCAATCTAACTCTGCCTGTGCTGCAGTGCGGAGTTACGATGTTGGGGAGCTGGCAGCATCTCGTCGTTGCTCGGTGGTTCTCTCCGGATTCTCCTGCTTCCTCCACCCGTAAAATTGTCACGGTCATGATTAGCCATTTGTGCATAAGTATGTGACCTTAAACATCAATAAATAAATAAATATAAAAAGGTGTGTCAGTGTGAAATAAAAGAAATGTGCGTACACAACTGCAAATAACTCTAAATGCGTGTGGTAAGTTTCATAACTATATCCTTTATAGCTACGTCACAAATAGAATTAGGAGTGTGTTTTAAGGAGTTTTGTTGAAAACTGTGAAGTTTTTGAAATGACGAAAAATTGTCAAAATGGCAAAAAATCGAGAACAAAACAAAACACCCCCAGCTACCTCTTAATTGTTTTAATCTCAACAACATACTAAAATGTCTTGAAAATTGGCCGATATTCAATTGTTAACGTCTCCTGAAAATTCGGCCAGAGCTCTTCCGATATAGATATGTTTTTTTGAGGTGATATTTACAAAATTTGGAAGAGAAAGACGTGATACAGAGGAAGATGTTAACACTTTAAACCCGAGCGGCCGCTTTACCGGCCAGGGACATGATACGTCATAACATCATTAAATAGGATGGCTGTTCAGTGAATGTTTGGGGTAGTCCAATCAATAAGATACATCGTAATGTTATTAAATAGAGTAGGTGTTCAGTAAATGTGTGGGGTACACCAATCAAGATGATACATCATAACGTCATTAAATAGGGTAGGTATTTAGTAAATGTGTGGGGTGGACCAATCAATATGATACATCATAACGTCATTAAATAGGGTAGGTGTTCAGTAAATGTGTGGGATAGACCAATCAATATGATACATCATAACGTCATTAAATAGGGTAGGGGTTCAGTAAATGTGTGGGGTAGACCAATCAATATGATGCATCATAACGTCATTAAATAGGGTAGGTGTTTAGTAAATGTGTGGGGTAGACCAATCAATATTTTCAAAGCGCAGCCCCGAGGCTGCACGTTGGAAATATTGATTGGTCTACCCCGAATAATGAATATGGACTCTTCCAACTGCTGCCATTGAACTGGCACGGAATATACCACTAGAGTTCAAAGGGTTAAAAGGTAGTGAATCAAAGTTTGACGTGACGTTGTTTTGTGAAAGGGACGAATATCCAAAATGTAAGTCCGCATTGTTTAACTAGAAATGGTCATTCGCATATGTGCCAAGCTTGGTGACTGTAGCTTTAGAAATGTGACCTCCGTTCGCTGAAGAAAAAAAGAAAAAGAAAAAGAAAAAAATAATCTAATGATCCCAATAAAGATAATGCAACTTCGTTGGTTGACGTAATTATTGTTGACAATATGCCCATGAATGGCCATAAAAACATTGAAATTACAACTGCGAAATTTGAATCTCTTTTCAATGGCTGACGTTCAAAAAGTTTATGTGTATTTGACATGGAGAAGAAAAACTAAGTTTATTCCCACCCCTGGAGAAGTCAGCGAAAGTACTTTAGCTGACAACTACACATACAGTGAACCCTGTTAATTGAATAGTAACATCGTCAGAGAAAAATATTCAATTAACAGGAGAATTCAATTAACAGGAGTTTGATAATTTTCCATTGTTCTGATGATAAACTTAGTATTTGCTCTCTTATGTTTGGCAAAGCTCCTGGAGCTCTGTCAAAACATGATATAATAGAATGAATGCTTATATTGAAAGATTATGTGTCTACATAGGCTTGTGCACATATGGAATCTAGCAGCTCTCAGACAAATGCTTTGGTAAATTAGACTATTGTTATTTAATTATCTGGCCTATTCTCTATAACATATGTGCAATTAACGGTCAACTTTGTATCGACGGTATGGTAAATGGTTTGGTGTTTAGTTTAAACATTATTTTATTTCCATAATTATAGAAACACATTATTTAATTAAATTGGAACTATAATGACAACAACATTGTACTGTTAAAACTAGAAGTCCTGTCATGAAATGCGCACAAATAGCACGTCGATCTGCGCGTTAATCTACGCGTTATGACTATAGCAATGATACCAAATTATGTACATATGGCCTGTGCACAAGCAACATTTCAGCCAATGGACCTACGGGTAACCCGGGGGTCCATTGGCAGAAACATTGCCTGTGTTCGCTATGAGTAACCCGGTGGACCTGCCGAGCTGTGGATGTCATTAGATATGGCAGTTGCGTGCAATTCCTACGCGCAATTAAGCCTAGATAAGCGCACAGTTTATGACAGGATTTCTAGTTTTAACTGTGGCCAGAGACAAAGGTACAGCCGTAAGCATAAAGCTTATCTAAGCTGTCTCCATTTTATAGATCAAGCACACGTGAATGCATTTATGGTGAGTAAGGCGTACAATGTTTTAATTTAAACCAACGTTTTAACTAGATTTCAGGAAGAAAACTGATACATGAGAATAGACTGTGTAGAAAGAAATGGTAAAGGAAACAGAAAATAGTGCAAATAGAAACGAGATGAAAAAAATAAAACAAGTAATAAGAGGAGTTCCCAGATTACACAAGACAGAAGGTTTACCATGACCAGAATGGCGTTCGTGTCCACTTCATCCATTTCTAGTTTTCGCATTGCTATGCACGCATGTGCACACGCACATGCCGATGTGCATGAATGTGCACACCCACACACATGCGCGAGGGAGCACACATACCTGCACAGTCTAGGGACAACTCGCACTCTCGATGCATTGGTTGCCGGTTCCCAAGATACTAATGAGGTAAAACTACTTTACCACAGTAAGCTGGCATTGCTTCACGTGGTTAGTATTTACCGGTGTTGGTTTGATGTTTGAAAAAAAATATTCAGTTTACAGGAATTTACAGTTAAGAAATATCCAATTAAGTGGGCTTCACTGTAAAACGGATATAAAAGAACTGCACCCACGACAGAAAGCTGAGAACGAGTAGAATAAATCAGAAAATTCGCCTTTCAGTTTTGTCAGTAACGAAATCATGTCCTCATGCGAGCTCTCAGACCGCCAGTGTAATTGTGTTCGGAATTCTGCGTTGTTGTGGGCTGTTTGTTTATCCACGTTTCTGGTGGTTCGCGCCCCAATGATCCGTTGATACAATGTGATGTGCCTCTATTTACAAAGACATGGGGATATTCTTTCGTGTTCGAGCTACATATATTCCAATCAATATAATATTGAATTCTCCTTGAAAACATCTACGATAATAATAATAATTCTTCGGCCTTCCGCTGATTAGTTGCGGACCTCTAATGAGGGGCCTACATTAACCCAGTGCCAAAACGGGGGTATTCCTCACATACACTCTCCCTCCTTATCTCCCAGCAGTCAGTAAAAAATTGTTCCATAATTCCCCCATTGGCGCGTTCTCAATCTCCCCAATTATAAAATTGACCCGTTTCCTCAAGTCATACTTCAGCCAATTTTTCCTTCTTGTTTCCATCCCTTTCTTCAGTTAGTTTTCCTTTGAAGATATAATATATTAACACTATTAGTGAAACTGCAGAGCTTAATTATAAAACTACAGCCGTTGTGAGTTTTCATTTATAATGGTAATGTCATTAAAGATTCGATCAAATCAGGTGTCGATTGAGAAACATATCTTGCGTTGATTCAAAGAAGATGACTGCTTATCGACTTTTTTCGATTTTCGATTCAATCAAATGTAATATTTTAGTTGGTTGAAAAAACGCCCAAATGAAATATTACAGCCGATTGAATCTAGGCGATGGACCATTTGAGGGCCAGGCTGGTTTTAGGCGAGCATACGCGTAAAATTCCTCACATAATTATATTGCTGATTTAGGGAGGGCGGTGGCTCAGTAGGTAGAGATGCGGGATGCAAGCCGAGAGGTCCTCGTTACGAATCCCACCTGAGGCAGCCGACCTGGGGCAAAACACTTAATTCCAACTGCCCACGTGGGGGCACGGTTGCGTTGTGTACTAAAGTATACTGTGCACTTGTCTTCAACCAATACTAACCCTGTTTGTGTGGAGTTAGTATGTTGGGAAGTCTGACAGATGCTCGCCGTTGCTCGGTGGTTCTCTCCAGGTACTCCGGCTGCTTCCACCCGTAAAACTCTCAGACACGAGCTGACTCTGGCTGTCGTAAGGGTAAGCCCCAATAAATAAATAAATAAATAAATAAATAAATAAATAAATAAATAAATAAATAAATGGCTGACTTGAGAGCTTGCCTCCCATATTGACTCATCGAACGTCCCCCCTGTAACTTTCCCAGGCTTATTTGAACACTTTCGCTGCCGAAAGCGACTATGGCCACCTATTTTATATGATGATTATCTGTACGTTCTTCTATGCGCAAACCTAACAGCCGATTAATTGTTGGAACGGATCAAGGACATGCCAGAGAGCCTGTTCCAACAATTAATCAGATGATAGGGTTTCAAGTATCTCATAAATTTTATTAAACATCATTACATACAGGCGTGCATACAGGTCGTCCAAATATGGCTAAAGTGGGCGTGGCAGGAAATTTAAAAAATTCAGTACAGTCAAGTTATATCTATTTTTTTCTGTCGCACTTGCCAAATTCGTCCATTACACGTGGAATTGCTGAATATCACAGCGAGGTGAATAAACATAACATGCTGCACGTTAGCAATGAGTGTAGAAGACAACTGTTGCAAAGTTAAAAGCCCAGCGAGACAATAGCTGAGGGTCATAGCAACAATGTAATGACTTACATACTGGCAATGTAACTGGAGTAGCCATTGTGCGTCCTACGGAACGATGTAAAAAGAAGCTATTCATATCAAGAACAGACGAAAGTGTATCCGTAGGTTAATTGCACACACATGAATTATTTTCCGTTAACGATGAGGCGAAGAGAAGATTTTTATCTCCCACCACCTGCACATTGAGATTTGCGTGTTCCGGCTGAGAATCCTGGGTGAGACTGTTATTATCCTCTATTGATATCTGGGTTGGATGGGGAAATCCCACCCGAGGGGCGAGATATTTGAGCCAGACACGAGGCTTGCCGAGTGACTGGCTCAAATATCTTGCCAGGAGGGTGAGATTTCTCCGTCCCACCCAGATACCCATCGAGGATGATTTTTCTTCTACCATTTTAAGGATGCGACGCCATTAATAAGAAAATACCATATTTTCTAGGAAAACATAATTCTTAGTGCGTTCATACTAGGAGAAAGCCAATAAAATATTCAGAAAGCTTGTGGAGAGGTATGGTATATACCGAAGGTATATACTTCAAAACACGCAGACTAGCACCGCACGTTGAGGGTTAATGCACTGAACCAACCCTAAATGAAATCGACATGTCTGCACATGTCATTTCCAGACATGTACTTCAGTTTGACAGGACGTAATGATAGAGCAATTTGATGGTGTGCTGAAATTTATCTTCGAGTGTTCTGATTTCGATTTTCGTTTATAAATTTAGTCGTATTTACGGAAGCAAAACAGCCTTCCATTTTGTTTGTTTATACATGTGCAGACGTGATTTGCGATAATTAAATATCTCCGGTGCTAATTAAATTTGCAAATAGATTGGTCACGTGGTGGGGTGAGATAGCTGTCACGTGGGTGGGGCGAGCCAGGCATGTCTCTCCCAGCTGTTTCACACTTTTTATATATGTCTCAGTACCTTAGTGGTGGTAGAACTAGAGGATATGGAATGAGTGTTTTTCTCATATAATATTTAAGAAACGAGTCTAAGAATTTTCCGATTGGGCGAGCCTCTGGCGAGCCCAAACGGAAAATTCGGACGAGTTTCATAAATATTATATGAGAAAAACACTCATTTCATATTCTATGTATCATATGACGCACATACGCACAAATTAACCACTTAGTATGACTTTTTAACCCATCGCCTAACTTGAGTTGCAGACGGCACTTGGAAAAAAAACATCCTCGTATAACTAAAAACGTTCATTTTTTGCTTCCAAAACATAGGTTATGACCCCCTCATTGGAACGAGCGCGACACGCTAGTTCCAACGAGGAGTCATAACCTATGTTTTGGAAGCAAAAAGTGAAAATATAAAAAAAAAATTAATGGGGTTTTTCTTGTAGGTAAAAGATTAATACAATATAACCCACCCTAAACAGGACAGATAACGTAAATTCTCCCTACTGAACTTATGTAAATGTGACCCAGTTGTAGTTTGTTTAGCCAACCAAATTGTCCCGTTTTGAAATTGACCAATGAAAGCTCCCAACTCTAATTACGCAAATTATGAAATGTGGCCCAGTTGTATTTTGTTCAGCCAATCAATTGTCTAGTTTTGAAATTGACCAATGAAATTGACGGAAGGCTTTATTTATCACTGATTAATATGAAAACAAAATATCAAATGTTTTAAAGTGAACAAAACGGACAAGTCATATGATAAAGTTCTTTATCTGATAACCATAGAGTATAACAACCGTTGTATATACTTGAAGTATATACAACGGGTGTTGTATATATTTATAATTTATGCGAACGACCTCTGACCTCTTTCAATTCCATTTTCATTCATTCATTCATGAAACATCGTTATATCACAGGGCAGGTTTTAATTGTACGCTTATTGCACTTTGTCAAAATCCTCTGATGGTGAAGTTTCGTATTTATTTTGCTTCAATAAAGGCAACCTAAAATTTTGCTTCAAAACATGGTAGAAATTACTTGAATGTTAATAGTAATTAGTATTACTGCCGGGCCATGTTTTTTGTATGCATATATTTTAACACAACCAATGACTGGTGAAACAAGGGGCGGATCGAGAGCCTCCCTCATATTTTCGCCAGCTATGTTTCTCTCGTACTGGCTCAGTTTCGATGGATTTCGGATCATTTTTTGCAGTATGTGGCAGCAAACGCTAAAATGTATACAGTCTGTAAAAAATCGGTTAACTGAAGTAGATCGTAATCTTACAGACATACAAGTACCAAATCCACCCCGACAAGATAATCCACAGACAGTATAATTGCTGTAAACGTCTGGTAAAGCATACAGGTGAGGTTTACTTATCAGCCTTGGTCGTTACGATCAAAGCTGATAAATAGACCTCACCTGTATGCTTTGCCGACGTATTTTAACGGCTCTCAAAGTGTGAAATCTTTCAAATACATCTCCTGAAAAATCTCAAAATATCCACTCAGGTGCATGGAAATGGAGGGTTTTGGGACCCTGGAATTTCAAAATTTTATACCGATGACCATCCATCGCCCAATCCACCCCCCATCTTTGAAAATCGTTCCGCCGCCCCAAGTGGAGCGGTCTTCAGATTGGTGGACAAACATCGTGCTCAAAACTGTCGGCAATGAACAGTGGCTCGAACATTTTCGAATCAGAAAACGGACATTTTTTTGGACTTGTGTTCAGAGCTAGAACCGTACATTTCTGCTGAATCTCGATATGTTCGTGAACCAGTAGAAACCAAGAAGATGGTAGCCATTGCTGTGTGTTGGATTGCCACATCGGCCGCGTACAGAACAATCGATAATCTCTTTGGTGTTGAAAAAACACCGTTTTTTTCACACCTGTGTCCATATTGTATGCGATGTATTATCAAACAAACGTATGGACAAATATGTGCAGTTGTCAAAGGGCAGAGAGCGTGATATGGTAATCAAAGGATACGGAGAGAGGTGGGAGTTTCCTAGTTACGTTGCGCTATCGACGGCTGCCATATCCCTATTATTTTCCCAAAAGGATACGCACGGAGGTTACCTCAACCTGAAAGGATGGTATTCAATCATAAGGAGTGTGTGGCCACAACTAGATTTTCAAGAATGTGAACATCGGTTGGCCAGGTCGCGTTCCCGATGCCCGTGTGTTCACAAACTCAAAGATACTGTAGTTGGGAGAATCTAGTAACCTGTTTGGAGATCGGGCAACGACTCTGACACTCTTTCGTGATGCCGGTAGTAATAATAAAAGATGCGACATATCCCTTAAAAAATTGGGTCTTGAAACCGTTTACATACAGGAATGATTGTCCGACGATCAACCAGTGGCGTAGCGGAAAATCTTGTGCCCCCCCCCCCCCCGCGAGATAGAGACGGGGGCCCTTTCATAATGGTGGTTGCCTTTAAAACGGGAGCACATTTAGTGTTGTTACCGTGCACAGCATACGTGATTTCACGTAGTACATACGCCATAAATTAAATGAAGGTATAGCCTATAGGATCGATTCTAAAAGTACGACTCTGTAGATTTTTTCATTACATGTTTTAAGTCATCGTGGGTTTAACAGAAGGGTGAGGAGGGAGGAAATAATATGGATCTTAGCGATGCAAGAAGCGATCTTAGTGGGCAGGAGACACGCGACAATCTCGGAGTTTATTTTGGAGCAAACAGGTTGAAAAGAAAATCTACGTAGAGATTGTGTTTTGCATGGCTTTCGTCGCACATGTACACTTTTTCTTAATCTCATTTCATGTATTCTTATTAAAAAGATACTTTTGAGAACATGCGTAGTAAGAAGTGTGTAAATCGGTTACAGAGTCCGGTTGGTGTCATTTCTTGGAAAGAAGGACCAGCCTAAAGCGTCCCTTTCGATACTCGAGAGGCCCTCCTCATCAAGAATAGCCCCCAACCTCAGGCAGTAACCAATACTTAGCGATATCAATAAACTCCACCGGTAACAATTCATCTCCACGAACAGACGCTATGTGGGATGCATTCGGCATTTGCAACTTGTTCATCCGCCCAATGAACTAACGGGTCAAGAGTTGCTTATACAATAAAGAATGTGGTGGTTCAGTTGTGAATCTTCATATTTCTCAACGGGACACAAACTAAACAGAATATAGTGTTTTCAATAGAGCACTTCGACAACTTAAAATGACACATGGTCTTAGAATCTGTAAAAAATACTAACATTTAATATGATTGGAATGCTATAGCTGCTAGAATCCATTCAATACAGCACACAAAACAATTGATATCGCCCATAAACGAGTTATCAGGAGCCAAAGTGGAGTGTTTATAAACAAAGGAACGAAATTTAGACCTTCGCGATGTCAGGGTCGTCCGTCTGGTGGATGAATATTTCTTAGCGAAAGGGAAAACACATCGCAATTAATTAAAATTTGCCGGATTACACTGTAAATTCATTAATGGGCCAGTTTAGGACATTGTATTCTATAACGCATACAACATAAACTCTGTTTCTAGCAATATATACTGACTCCAGGGTCAATTGTCACTTGAATTCGTAAACAATATCGTTACTAGCCCTACAATGTATTTTTATTTGTCATAGTTAACATTAACCCTTTGAATAAGAGTATTAATTGGTCTACCCCCAAATAATGAATATGGAATCTTCCATTTACTTTTATTGAACTGACATGGAAGATACCACCAAAGTTCTCCAAGGGTTAATCGGACATTTGTCGTATATAAAAAGGTTTCAATTAATTCACAAAAAACTGTTGTTACGGCACGTGTATACATACGTGTGTGGTAGCAGCTGGTTGTTGGGAATCATTTTGCAGGTAATTAGCTAACGCAAATTGTACAAGTTGTTTAACCCTTTACTCAACGTAACGACCAAAACCGGCCAGCGCTATTCTCAAAAATCGCCAATTAATTTTCATTATATTTTCATTTTTTTGTCTCAAAAACATAGGTTATGACCCCTCATTGGAACGAGCTCGTCGAGCTCGTTCCAATGAGGGGGTCATAACCTATGTTTTTGAGACAAAAAATGAAAAAAAAAATTAGTTATTTAAGAATTTATTTTGCAAGTGTCGCCTGCTTTTCATGTTAGGTAAAGGGTTAAACTACGCATTTCCCGGAAGTGTTTTTTTCTTTCAAAACAACAAATGGCCGCTGCGTAAGCTATATTCCATAGTTCATACATTGTATGCTAGGCATCAATAAAATTGTGACACGGAAGCTGCTTCGTCAACAAAAGATCTGTTGTATGAATACGGAATACAGCAAAACACAGCAGTCCCATCTTATAGATTTGTGGCTGGCTCATGCGTTAATTCGTTTACATTATGCATTTCACCTCACTATATGGTGCCCGTCAGGCCATGTGTAGCTTTAATGAAATTTTATACCACAGCTGTTCTCTAAAACGAGAAACTTCGCAATATCAATTCGGTGATACCGTTTTGGGGTCAACGAAACAGACACGGAATTGGGGTAACATAATTATTTTATCATATCTTGCGAACGGTGAAAAATGAACATTCAGTCGAAAATGTGAAAAACGAACAGAAATATTAATTCCAGAATCTTGCTCGACTAGCCCGTTTCGAATCACCACAAACTGGTACGGTTACAAAAGTTTACGAAAAAAACGTCTTTCGCGTAATGAAACATGCGAGCGTCAGCAAAACAAAAAAAAAAAAACAAAAACAAAACAAACATTTCTCTGTAATAATTCGTATTACAGATTCACACAGGTCTTCTCGAATGAATTATCAGATTGTAAGCGAACTGTCTCGAAACGCGGCGTTGTTACAACCGATAATGTTACAACGCCGCATAATGTTACACCAACGCATAATGTTACAACAAATGTAGTAAACAACCGATAATGTTATAAACTCCGCTTAATGTTATAACTTTTTTCAACCCGTTATGTTATAAAAATCGACGCATAATGTTATAACTTTTTTCAACCCGTTATGTTACAACAAATTAACCGATAATGTTATAACAGCAAATAAACATATCTTTGGTAATTTATACTGTCATGGCATCAGTTTCAGGTGGAGACCGTCGGTCTGTATTTGAGGGAACTCTTCAATTCCCAGTGGAGAAGTGGACCAGATGATATTATTAGTTAAAAAAACCAGATCAGACACGGGGTAACGAATTTATCCATTGACTTTCCGTTTTAGAAGTACAATCTATTTCATGTGTGAACACACACAGCATGATATCTTTTATCTTCCATTGTTGAGCCATACAGGTTTCTGTGGAATTTTTGTGCAAAAGAGTTTTTGTGAAAATATGCCGATATGACTAGTATAAAAAAATTATTGAATTTCTTTTTTTTTCTTTTTTGTCTCAAAAACATAGCTTATGAACCCCACATTGGAGGGTACTCGACAAGCTCATTCCAATAAGGGGTCATGAGCTATATTTTGGAAATAAAAAATTAAAATATAATACATGTACACTGTAAAACTGGAATGACGCGTCTTCTTCGGGGTATGGACAATTTGTAGATTTCGGAACGAGGCTTCCACTGGGTATGGGAAATTTGTCAGTGGCTGGGCGGACGTATCGTGGGTTTCAATGAATATGGTCTCATACCACGTATCTATCAACCAATCAAATCAAAAAATTCACTTTAGACAATAGATAAATAAATTTATACAGATCTATACTATATGTATGTATGTATGTATGTATGTATGTATGTATGTATGTATGTATGTATGTATGTATGTATGTATGTATGTATGTATGTGTGTGTGTGTGTGTGTGTGTGTGTGTGTGTGTGTGTGTGTGTGTGTGTGTGTGTGTGTGTGTGTATGTATGTATGTATGTATGTATGTATGTATGTATGTATGTATGTATGTATGTATGTATGTATGTATGTATGTATGTATGTATGAGGTTGAAAAATAGCACTGGCACAGACATTTCCTACTGAAACGTGTTTTTCTTTTAATATGCCGCCGACAAATTGTTTTCATTTACTGAACCCTGATTGGTTTCAAACATGACAAAAAAGTACATGAAATTGATTTAAACTAAGTGATGAGCTTAGGAACTGGTTAAACTGACTGGCAGAAATTGGTGTTATTCATTGATGGGCTCTAATTTAGTCCTTACAAGGATGTTACGCAAGCTTTTGTTTTTCTTATAGGCGATGACAGGTCGAAGATTCAAAGGTTCATTTAATTTAGCGTTGGTAAAATTGAATTCATCTTTTAACATTTTTGCTATTTCGATATTCATTCTGTTGTACGTTAAAGTGAAAGGAATGATGGACCTCCTTTCGCATTCGCCCTCTGATATGTTCATACCAAATGGCCAGAGGGTTTGAAGCGTATTGATCCAAAAAGCTTCACGTTTTTTTCTAAATTCATCCGTTTCTTCTAATGTGTCTTTAATTGGTGGTTGTTCAATAGGATGGATTTCGAAATCGTCCAAAGAATGGCCAGGAAGGTTAAAATGTTGTGCTACTGGGGCATCAGCATTATGTTTTATATCCTGTTTGTGTCTAGTAGCACGTTCTCGGAAAGGATTTTGACTTTGACCAACATACTGTTTCCGACATCGCTTACAGGTGATAAGGTAAATAATGTTTGGTGAATCACAATGGAGGGGGTTACGGATCTGATAATGATTTTTCGTTTGTTCGGAGGAAAATTCCTCTTTCTGCTCAGGCATAAAAGTATGCAGTCTACAACGAGGCTTTTTGCAATTAAATACCGCGCCACTACCATTCTGCAACGGTCTGTTGTGTTCAATCTTCAGTGGTTCGAAATCGGTAGTTTCAGCTGGACTTTCGAGCTTTTTCAGGGTTTGGGATTTCAGGCTACGCAAGAGGCGCAGCGAGTACCCTCTCGATCTGAGGGCGCCAAATAGAGTAGAACAAGCCTCATTGAAATTTACCTTATCACTTGAATTGCGGTGGAAACGAATGAGTTGTGATTTGATGATACCTTTAAATGTATGTTGAGGATGAAATGATTTTGTGTGCAACAATTGATGTGAATCAGTTGGTTTAAAATACACTTTATAATCTAAATGACCGGACGCCTGAAATTGCTTGCCTTTATACACGTTCACATCGAGAAAATCAACAGAATTTTCACTGATAGTAGCTTTCAATTTAATATTTGGATCGTGATTGTTCAAAATTTCTAAAAATTCATCAAAATCTTCTTTTGAATGTTCCCAAATAATAAAAATGTCATCTAAATACCTGAGATATACGAGAGGATGCTTTGCACATTTGCTTAAGGCATTTTCCTCCCATTCCGCTACATAAATGCTTGCAAAATTAGGACTGAATCTTTTGCCCCTAGGACAACCCATTATTTGTAGAAAATATTCTCCATTGAATTGAAAGTCATTACCTTTTAAGCTCAGCTCTAAAAGATCCAAAATTTGTTCATCCGGGCGTTTCGCATCCGGATATTTTTCAAATGCATTTTTAACTGATTTAACACCTTTATCAATATCAATGTTCGTATACATACTGTCGATATCCAAAGTAGCCAGAATTGCATTTTTCGATATTTTCAATTTCGAAATTTTTGACAGGAAATCCTGTGTATTTTTTAGATAGCTCGGATGTCTATTTGTTATAGGTTTCAGGTGATAATCAATTAATTTCGAGATCGCATAAGATTCCGAATTACAATCTGATACAATTGGCCTCCCGGGTGGAGTTAAGTCATCCGTCCATGAAGAACGGTCCTTGTGGATCTTTGGTAGAATATAAAATTGTCTTGTTTGAGCACTGAGCTTAGCTGTTAAATATTTCAATTGTTTTTTGGTAATGTGAACTTCGTCGAGGAGAAATTTTAAGATCTTATTGAATTTTTCGATATTACTAGGCCAAATAAGTGAATCTATTTTCTTATAATGTTTAGTATTGCTGAGTTGTCTCATGGCTTCCTTTATATAATTATCCCGAGATAGAACAACTACCGACCCACCTTTGTCGGCTGGTTTAATTACTAATTTCTTATTTTTTCGAAGTTTCGTGAGGGCTCTCCGTTCACCAGCTGTTAAATTGTCTTTATCGGAGAGTATGTTCATGCTGAACACCTTTTGGATGATTCGTTTGCTAGCCTCAATAATTTCGGGATCTACTTCACTATCTGGAGGTGACCAACCAGATGATTCTGTAAAAGGAAGTTTCCGACCGCTGGAGTTTCTAAAGCGGTCTGCTAATTTCATTTGCCTAAGAAAATTACAGTTGTATGATGGTAAATTTGTTTGGTTATCAGTTTTAGGCTTTGGTGCTGGTACAAAAGTTAAACCGCGATCTAAAAGAGATTTCTCTTGGGTTGTTAGGTCATTGGTGCCAGACAGGTTAACCACATTAGTTCCTAATCCCACATCTGTTAGGCGGCTGTTACCTTTACCTTTACTTAGTTTAAATTTAGATGGTTCAACCAGTGATCGTACATGATATTGGCTGTTCTCGTGGTCCAATGGATTAAATCCTGAGCAACATCAAACTTCGCGTCATCAATTTTAGGTATAACGTTAACGTCCTTCACTTTCCGAATGGTTTCGTTGATGATGCTCAGGGTTCTCCTCTCAGCCTGAGGGAGTTTTTGCGAAAAGTTTAGTTCAGCGAAATAAATTTTTGCTGATCTAAACTTGACCCTGATATCGCTAAGCATATTCCGCAACTGCTTAACTACGAGATCAGAATTATCGTTTCGAGAATTCACGCCAATATTTAATAATATTTTTTGGGGACTGGACTGGCCCCTGTGCCCTTTAAACATAGAGCGCAGATGATTGAATTTGGCGCCGGGGTAACACTCCACCTGGATGTCCGGATGGGGATTTCGATCAATGCGTCCTAAATTTGAACTTCCAATCATAAGGATGTTTTTCCAAACATCGGGGAGGCGCCAATTCCTTTCGTCAAAATTAACTCCGCTTTTATGCCGAAACTGGGAGAATTTAGAATCAAATGAGCGGCCCGAGTTGCGGCTCGGTGATTTGACTTTCTCTGAGTACGATATACCTGGTTGAACCACACTAGAGGCAGGAGAAGGGGGAGAAGAAACAGAAGCAGGAGAGGAAACAGAAGTAGGAGAAGAAACAGAAGGAGGAGAAGAAACAGAAGGAGGAGGAGGAGTTCTAGTAAGAGCACTAGGAGAACCAGAGAAGAAAGGCTGAGGAGGAGTAGGAGGTAGAGGAGCAAGACGAGGCGAGACAGCGTTACTCAATTTGCGAGCATCTTCAGTCACAATATGGACCGGAGATGTTTGCAAATTGAGGCGCTTACTCTGAGAGAAAGAAGAAGTAGAAGGAAAAGAAGAGGGAGAAGTGCTTTGCCTTGATCTTTTCTTATTTTGCTTTTCGCGTTGGGGTAGAGGGACAACACGGGCCGGAGTTTGCTTGCTCCCTCCCGTATTGTTCCTTACTCCAGACGCTGGGCGAAGTTCCGAAATGTAAGACTCATAAGCCGAAATCGTCTTATCTGTCAACTTATTTTTAAAGTTCTTTTTAGCCCAGATCAAGGCACGCGCCGAAGCGCTGTTGAAGTCTATTTTTTCGAGTCCAGGAGGTGGTCGTATAGCCAAAGTTATCTTAGACTTCAACTGGTTTAAATTCATCTTATAATGCTCAACTAAAGCATTTAACGTTTGATTGGCCCATCCCACACTAATCTGTCGAAAAACAGAAAAAATGTGTGGGGTGGGAAGAGCTGGCTTTAGAAAGCCACCTAACTCATCTACTTTCTTCTCAAGCTGTTTCGGGAAATCCCGATTTGCCAAATGGTGCTCTAATAGCCCAATGTGGTGCAAACATTGAAGCACCTGAAACAGAGCCTTGACCAGCCTAGAATAAGCCTGGAACGATTGTTCCTGGCCAGTTCCGGACTGGGCAACTCTCTGCTTCTGATGCCTCTGTCCTTTTCTTGCCATTGTTAAAGAAAGTAGCTGAATTAAGTATAAATAAAATATAAAGTGATGAAATAAATAAAATTGGAAAATTAGATATTACCTATTAAAGAAGATACCTGGATTGGTTGCAGTCTTCAGCAAAGGTAGAAAATAATCCGTCTGTCTCGACGCGTTTCGCTTGGTTTGGCTTTTTCAAAGAGACTTTGAGGAAAATGATTCCAACTTTGGGAGGGCATGCATGGTATATATCCATATGTGGGCTGGGGGTGTTTTTCACAGCTCAGTACATAATTAAACTCGGTAACAAGCTGACAAATGTCACTCATCTAATTAATTCTTTTCAATCTGAGATGTCCCAAGTTTGTTTTTCACAACTCAGTTTGTGTCGTCCAAACAAATTAGATGAAGCCCTATTGATTGGCTTCCATTGAATTTTAATCAGTCAGTGAGTGGTTTGCTTTACTGACCCCATGAAGCCCTATTGGTTGGCTTTGATTTAAGTAAAACCAATCGGGAGCGGTTTGCTTTACTGGCTTCAGTAGTATGTGAAAATAATATGAAAAAATGGTTTGATAAAATATATTGAGGCTAAAGAAATAAATGAAAAAATAACGCCAAACAACATGATGCCTCACGAATGTTATCAGTTGGAATGAATATCCCCCGACGGAGGTTTATGACGGAAAATATTTTCCAATGAGGGGTCATAACCTATGTTTTTGAGACAAAAAATGAAAAAAAAATTAGTTATTTAAGAATTTTTTTTGAAGTGTCGCCTGCTTTTCATGTTAGGTAAAGGGTTAAACTACGCATTTCCCGGAAGTGTTTTTTTCTTTCAAAACAACAAATGGCCGCTGCGTAAGCTATATTCCATAGTTCATACATTGTATGCTAGGCATCAATAAAATTGTGACACGGAAGCTGCTTCGTCAACAAAAGATCTGTTGTATGAATACGGAATACAGCAAAACACAGCAGTCCCATCTTATAGATTTGTGGCTGGCTCATGCGTTAATTCGTTTACATTATGCATTTCACCTCACTATATGGTGCCCGTCAGGCCATGTGTAGCTTTAATGAAATTTTATACCACAGCTGTTCTCTAAAACGTGAAACTTCGCAATATCAATTCGGTGATACCGTTTTGGGGTCAACGAAACAGACACGGAATTGGGGTAACATAATTATTTTATCATATCCTGCGAACGGTGAAAAAAGAACATTCACTCGAAAATGTGAAAAACGAACAGAAATATTAATTCCAGAATCTTGCTCGACTAGCCCGTTTCGAATCACCACAAAATGGTACGGTTACAAAAGTTTACGAAGGTAACGTCTTTCACGTAATGAAACATGCGAGCGTCAGGAAAACAAAAAAAAAATAGTTCTCTGTAATAATTCGTATTACAGATTCACATAGGTCTTCTCGAATGAATTATCAGATTGTAAGCGAACTGTCTCGAAACGCGGCGTCGCCAGTTGTGGCAGTTGCGGTTCTAACATGATTCCGTCAGACACATATCAAGACGAGTGTCCGCGGCCTGTTTGCCATTGCTTTCATGGATCTCCTTTGGATCTTATCAATTGCAGAATTCCCGCTAGTTGCAATCTTTTGAGAAAGCATGATTTAACCCTTTACCTAACATGAAAAGCAGACGACACTTGCAAAAAAAATTCTTGAATAACTAATTTTTTTCATTTTTTGTCTCAAAAACATAGGTTATGACCCCTCATTGGAACGAGCTCGACGAGCTCGTTCCAATGAGGGGTCATAACCTATGTTTTTGAGACAAAAAATGAAAATATAATGAAAATTAATTGGCGATTTTTGAGAATAGCGCTGGCCGGTTTTGGCAGTTACGTTGGGTAAAGGGTTAAGATCATCTACATCATGTTGTACTCGTGTTGTAGTCCGTTCTCTTTATTCTGTTTTCTGAATCTAGATGAGCCTTTTCAAGTTCTGATCTTTTCATTTCTGTTTCCAATTTGAGGTTTTCTAGTTCTATATGTTTTGCTTCAGATTTTTTCATTCGATGTTCTGAACGCTTCCATGACTGTTCCAACGTCAACTTCCAGCCGACTCTTTCGGGCGGACTTCTTTGCCCTTCCCTTGTCCTTAGTTTCCGACTCCAATTTTCTCTTTATCCCAGCCTCCAGAGACTCGATCATTTCCTCTCGTTCCGTGTGTTGTTCCGTGTCTTCGTCCTGTTCGACATCCAGTTATTCAAGGCCGCTCTCGCTGTCATATCGCCACACTCGGCATCAATGGATTCATCGTTTCCATCGCTTTCTGTGGTTTTCTCGCTCAATGTGTCTATAACGTTATGAAGAGATGTTGCTGGTCTGTTTCCAAGGATGTTGTTCAGCTGCTCGTAAGATTTTATCGCCCTTTGCCGTTGGTTTTCGGGACCAGTTTACACTTACGGTAACTTCTTTTCAGGGTAGGATTTTAGTTTTGCACTGCCCGGGTGTCTTTCTATACCTCCTTTCTTGCATCGCTGCTGAAACTTCCTTGTAGATTTCATGCGGTTTCGTTTACGGAATTTCTATTTCTTCTCCAATATTATGATCGGCTCGTATATCTATGAGAGGCTTCGTCTCCTCCTCTAACCCGGATTGTCCACATGCTTTTCGGTGGGTGATCTTTGGTATACTCGTATATATGAGTTAACCCTTTACCTAACATGAAAAACAGCGATGAGCTCGTTCCAAAGAGGCTTATAACCTATGTTTTTGAGACAAAAATGAAAAAAATAATGAAAATTAATTGGTGATTTTTGTGAATAGCGCTGGTCAGTTTTGGTTCGTTACGTTAGGTAAAGAGTTAATCAACAATTAATGCGCAATTTAGAAACATTTGTCGAAACACAGAAGCACAGGTGTCGATGGAGAGACAACAAGTACCAAACGACGTAATGATGTGAGAATTAAAATAAACATGATGCAATATATTAGCCCAGTTCCACCAATTTTCCGAGCTGGGTGTCAGACATACCACATATGCAAAATTGAAAATGCGTTCTCATGACAAACAGCAGTAAAAAATGCATACGCGTGCATTTCTACATATGTGTAAATATACTTTTGCACATTGTACTACTTGATGCAAATTTTACAACCTGTGTAATTTATTTATTTATTTATTTATTGGTGTTTAAGGTCACATATTTCTGCAAAATGGCTACTCACGACCAAGACAGTTTTATAGGTGGTGGAAGCCGGAGTACCCGCAGAGAACCACCGAGCAATGACGAGCAATGACGAGCAACTGTCAGTTCCCCAAAATCATAACTCCGCACTGCAGCACAGGCAGGGTTAGATTGGTTGAAGACATGCGCACCATCGACGTGCAGTACGCCTTAGTACACAGCGTCATCGTGCCTCCATGTGGACAATCGGGGCATACTTGCCCAAGGACACAACGCGGGAGTCCGAATCGATCGCTCAGACGGCCACCCATCCAAAGACTCACCAGGATCGACGTTGTTTAACTTCGGTGATTGACGAGAACTGGTTTCCGCAACGCCACCGCGCCCCCCCCCCCCCCCCCCGCCCCACAACCTGTGAACATTTACATATATATGAAGAACCGTTCTCATGACCATATTTGCATACCTGAATGTATTTGCATAGAGATGTATTATGTAATAATACACACGTGTGTAATTCTAGTCACGAGAACGGGGCTAAGGGGAACGGTGGCTCAGTAGGCTGAGGTGCAGGCTGCAAGTCGAGAGGTCCTCGATTCGAATCCCACCTGCGGCAACCGCGTGTGTTCTTGGGCAACACACTTCACCCCACTGCCCACGTGGGGGCACGGTGGAATTGTGTACTATGGAGTACTGCACGTCGATGGTGCCCCTGTCTTCAACCAATGCTAACCCTGCTTATGTGGAGTTGGTATGTTGGGGTCCAACAGTCGCTCGCCGTTGCTCGATGGTTCTCTCCGGGTATTCCGGCTTCCTCCACCCGTAAAACTGTCATGGTAATGATTAACCGTTGTGTATAAATATGTGACCTTAAACACCAATAAATAAACAAATAAATAACGGGGCTGTATATGTTTTCTCCCCCCACTGCATGTGTAACATACGTCTGTCCAGGGTGAGATAGCAGGGAGAGACAGATGTATCCCACCCCACCCACGTGACGTTATACATTTATAACGTTATTATGACGTTATGCATATCGTATCAGTTTCTTGCTACCAGCTAATTCATATTGACGTCACCAGAATGCCGTGTGATCAAAGATTGATGCTCTAAAACTCTTTAAACCCCAAGATGCCATCGTTCCTAATTGATTTCGTGGTATATACCTTTGGTATATACATAACCTTTGCATGCTCTTTCTGATGGTGTCATTATTTTTTAAAAAGAACGAATACCAAATGAGTTGATTATATCAGCACTTGACCGCTGATAACCTCTGGCTAACGTAACTGCTGTATGGTGGGGGGAGAAAAATAATCCCTGATGGGTACGGGTGTGGAATGGGAAAATCTCACCCTCGGGACAAGATATTTCAGACACTCGGCAAGCCTCGTGTCTGGCCCAAATATCTTGCCCTCGGGTGAGATTTTCCCATCCCACACCCGTACCCATCAGGGATTATAATAATTCCATCGTTGTCGTGAGCTAACTTGAGTTTTTGTAGTATGTGGTTTTGGTACATACCAAACTTTTTCTCGATGCTCTTGCAATTCATTTTTCTCTCGATCAGTCAGAGAACAGTAATTTTCATCGCACGAGCTGTATTTCGATTTTGATGACGGCATGTGTATTGCGGTGGGTGGAAAACGCCCCTCGAGTGGTGGAGGGTGGCACGGGAAAATATCACCACCAGGGACAGATATTTGACCCATACACTCGGCAAGCCTGGCGTCTGCACAAAATATCTCACCCCACACCTCGCGTGAGATTTTCCCATCAAAACTGGACTCCATTTCAAGATAACAGTAATCTTATAACAGCCATGATATGTATCCAAGTAAAACCAATGATGCGTAAAGTACGGCCACCGTGGACTGGTCACTTTCCACGGTTGGGCAATATTTCTACGGTAGCTATAATATTAGTTTCCAAACATTCATTATAGGAATAATCCGAAAAAAATAATGAAGCCGGTGTAACAGGAATGGAAGTCCGCATACATTTACCATTTAATAAAAATCATCAGCAAAATTTTAATTAATGAAGCACTGGGTTATACCCGGTGTAAAAGGAATGGAAGTCCGTAGGAACGTTAGTCCCTCTGGACTATTATTCCGCGGAATTATAGTCCTAGGTCTAACATTTCTAGGAATAGTAGTCCGCCGGACTACTATTCCTAGAAATGTTAGACCTAGGACTATAATTCCGCGGAATAATAGTCCAGAGGGACTAATTTTCCTACGGACTTCCATTCCTGTTACACCGGCTTCATTATTTTTTTAGTCCGCCGGACTACTATTCCTAGAAATGTTAGACCTAGGACTATAATTCCGCGGAATAATAGTCCAGAGGGACTAACGTTCCTACGGACTTCCATTCATTTTACACCGGGTACAACCCAGTGCTTATTTAATTAAAATTTTGCTGATGATTTTTATTAAATGGTAAATGTATGCGTGGATATCACGGCCTTCGCGTGGACTACGACCAGTCCACGACAACTATTCTGCACATATATTCTGGTATGTATTGAATAGTGAGAACCATGTTGCGATATGAGTGACACCCTATTCTAATGGCTGCCATGGGCTTCGTACGATTTACCGGCGTAAATCACTGCACAAGCAGAGTTCTGTAAAAGTCTGATTTATTTATTTATTTATTTATTTATTTATTTATTTATTTATTTATTTATTTATTTATTTATTTAACAAAGATAGCTCGAGATATTATCTTTCGCAGAGCTGTACGTACAATAAGGGTTTCTTGTTACAAAGAAAGACGTGCACACGCATGCGGTTATATATTTCAGTGGGATCAGAGCATCTCGCCATGTGCCCTACATTAGTCTTCTTCGGTCTTTTCTGCCTTTAGGTTTGTTAACATTTTTTAGCTCACCTGCACGAAGCTCAGGGGGGAGCTTTACTTATCACTTTCCATCCGTCTTCCGTCCGTCATCCGGCCGTCGAAAACGTTGCATTATCGACTCCCCGTAGGCTATTGAACCAAACTGAGCCAAATGTGGCATGAATATTCCACATCATATGTCAATTCAGGCTTGTTCAAATCATGGAGTCACACCTACAGGGGCACCACAATGGGCATTAGTTAGCACCACAAACACATTTTTAAAAATTAATAAAAACTTCCTCTCCAAAACCACCAATCAGAGGCTTCTGATATGTGCCACACAGCATCGTCAGGGGGTCAGATTTGGGGTTTGTTGATTTCAAGACTGGGTTTATATTTTCTCCCTCCATGGTAGCCCAGAATTTTAAACCACTGCAGTATGAGCAAAATCCCCTCAAACCATTCTTCTGCAGATCCTCCAGCCTAAACTCTTTGATATTTGATATACAGCATCCTTGTGAGGGTCAGATTCAACTTTGTTCAAATCAAGTACCGGGTTCATATTTGGTCCTCCTGTGGGCACCCAAATTATAACCTTGTGCAATATCAGGGATGTTTTACTTTAAAGATCCTCTTCTTTAGATCCTCTTCTTTAGATCCACGATTCAAAATCAATTGATCTTTTGTTTTCAACATTGGTATAAGGTTCAGATTGAAATGTGTTCAAATCATATTTGGGCTCCCTCTGGAAGAAAAACTCTTTAAAAATCTTTTTCTTCTGATCTTCTGATATTCGGAATACAACATTCCTATGGATATTTGTTCTGTTCTGCTAATGTGAGCCCAACGTTTAACTTAGTGCAATATGAGAAATATTCTCTGAAACTATTTTTCTTCCGATCAACCGACCGAACATTTGATATTTGTTATTCGGCATCCTCGGTGTTGTCAGATTCAAATTTGTTCAAATCATGTTTCTGCGTTCATATTGGGCTCCCTGTGGGAATCCTTATTTTTTCATTTAGTGCAATGTGAGACATATTCTTTAAAAATCATCTCTTTCAGACTCACCAGTCAGAATTCCCTGATATTTGGTATGTAACACCCATCGGGTGTGTGTTGGGGGCGAGGTGGGAGTCAGATACAACCTTGTTCAAATCAAGTCACTGCGGTTATATTTGGGCCCCCCTTGGAGACCAAAATTTAACTTAGTGCAATATTAGATATTACACATGTTCTTTAAAAAAAGTTAGCTCAAAACAAGTCCTGGGTTTCTACTTAGGGTATCTGGATGAGCCCAAATTTTAACTTAGTGAATTTTACTTACTGAAATAATATGAATATTCTTTAAAGATAAGTTTAATAGTAGGGGGCGAGGTGGCGTCGTGGTGGCGTCGCGTTATCCGATTCTCGTCAGATCGCCGAAGTTAAGCAACGTCGATCCAGGTGAGTCTTTGGATGGGTAACCGTCTGAGCGATCGATTCGGACTCCCGCGTTGTGTCCTTGGGCAAGGCACTTAACCCCGATTGCCTACATGGGAGCACAATGACGCTATATACTAAGGCGTACTGCACGTCGATGGTGTGCATGTCTTCAACCAATCTAACCCTGCCTGTGCCGCGGTTCAGAGTTCAAAGTTACGATGTTGGAGAGCTGACAACTGCTCGTCGTTGCTCGGTGGTTCTCCTCGGGTACTCCAGCTTCCTCCACCCGTAAAACAGTCGTAAACTGTCACCGACATGATATGACCTGGCTGTTAAAGTGTCATTAAACCCAAGTATAAATAAATAAATAAATAAATAAATAAATAAATAAATAAATAAATAAATAAATAAATAAATAAATAAATAATTTGTGTTTAGGCTTGATTGATTTATGTGATCATATCGACTAAAAGTAACTGTTGTTGAACTTTCATTTGTCACAATGTCGGACCTCCAAATAAAGAATAGTCTATTCTGTAGGTATTTACACCGTCCAGACATCGGAAATGGTGAAAATATCAAATTTTCTATATTACAATGTGCCTGTTATATTTGTACCTAAAACACCAAGGTACAAATACGTTGCTCAGAATAAAATGCGAGAAATAGCCAGCACTTGAAAGATTACCAAATTCAGCTATTCTATTGTTATAAGATATTTTATTACTATAATTTTGTTCTCTTACAAATGCTACAACAGATTTTAGGGAAGGACATCTTGGAAGAGAGCATCAATTCCACGCCAAATTCTAACATCGAGCTAATCAGCTCCATTGCTGACATATTGGTGTATTAGTTTGTGTCAGTTCTATCCTCGTTTTACTTGGACTGTGAAGACGGTGACCAAACGTTTTTCATAGATGTTGCTTAACTCATACGTCCACATAAACTGCCATTTTTATGTTGCTCTGTAGATGTCGTCCTAGGTGTATTCTTCCTTGAAAACTCAACTGGTAGAATACATTTACCTTGACAATGTTTTTACATTATATGGTTATTCATTTCATCTTTTCAAGCTAATTTGTTTTACAGGGACTGGCAAGCATGTTATGCAACTTATTTCAACGTATCCCCTTTTTAACCCTTTACCCAACGCAGACGATATCAAAATTTATTATTTTAAATATCATTTTTTTTAAATTTTTCAAAATATTTTAACAAAACCATATCATGTGATATGGGGAAGGGAAAAAAACATATCATGTGACCCCTCGTTGGAACGAGCTCGTTCCAACGAGGGGTCACATGATATGGTTTTGATAAAATTATTTGAAAAACATTTTTTTTCAACTGCTAAATTTGCATATTACGCGGGCGGATGCGGGCGATTCGTTAGGTAAAGGGTTAACGTATCTCCTTGGCGCAGCATTCATTGGATTGCGAGTGTTGATTCCCGGGCGAACAGTGCGTTTGTTCACCTTTAAATGTTCGATATATGTTCACAGTTGTAGGTACTATATCAAATATAATCAGTGGAGGCGAAAACGGTGTCATACATAGGGCAAATGCCAACACTAAACACTTTTTACAAAGGACATTATTACATAATGAACAAAAATAGTTGATACCATGCAACTCCTGCAGGAGCTAGGTGGCTCACTGGTTAGCGCATTGGGCGCCAGACTGAACGGTGATAGGCTCGATCTTGACACATATCACTTGTACTGGCTGAGATACTTAAACTCAACTACCCACGTAGGTGTACACTGACGCTATTTGCTAAGGCGTACTGCTCGCCCATGCTTCTGTCAAACATAGGTAGGATAGTTCTCTGCAAGCTATTTCTCTCCGAGTACTCCATCTTCAGCCACGCGAAAAACTGTCCTGCGCAATATGACCCTGGCTGTTGAAAGTGTTCTTAACTCCTTGCATGCTGCTGGAGGATATTCCTGCCTAGGACAGTATATTTCTTGCCATTAAAAGAAGTAACATTTAAGGATATTTAAGCAAATTTCCCCCTGTAAATTGTATCGAAATTTTTGACCAATGATTTCTCTAGTTAAATTTTTATGAATGTTTCGTCAGATCTAGTCATGGCTGCTGTGAAGCAGCCATGACTTGATTAGATGAAATAAATTTTAAACTTACTCAGCGGGCTAAGAGTTAATCCAATAAATAAATAAATAAAAACTAAATAAAATAATAAACAAACAAAAAACACATCAATTAATTATTAAATTTCCTGTTGATCGATTGATTGATCAATTAATTAAATAATTATTTAAGAATTCCTGTAATATATAATCTCCAAATTTGAACGAATCTACTTCAATTTGATGGTTGCATTCCACCTCCAATTCATTCCACTTCTTCCATTTTCTATTTTCCATTTTCAATTCCGAAGACTAGCCTTCGGGGTTAAAGATGGATGAGGTTGAAAACACAGAATAAGAGGAAGAACTAGACCAACCAATTACCACAATCATCATGGACAACAACACTTATCATATAAAAACGAAAATTGACGAGCGGGTATTTTGCATTTACTGGTGAAACATCAAGGTATTTAGTGACAGGAATCAACTCTTTCATTAATTTCGACCTTGAAATGGGGGCGAGGGATGACGGGAGGCGACAGGGAGTGTCCCTCAGTACCAGCCAAAATGTTCAATAGTTCGACATTTTAAGCCTCAGACAAGCAACAGCTGGAGATTATATGGTATTAACCCTTTCTCCAACGAATCGGCCACTTCCACGCGTGTAATATGCATATCCAGTGGCTGAAAAAATATTATTTTTCAAGAAATTTTAGCAAAACCATATCATGTGACCCTTCTTTGAAACGAGCTCGTCGAGCTCGTTCCAATGAGGGGTCATGTGACATGGTTTTGTTGAAATGTTTTGAAAAATTAAAAGAATGATATTTAAAATAATAAATTTTGATATCGTCTGGATTGTTGTGTAAAGGGTTAAATGTCGTTGTATTTTGAAAATGGTCATTTGTGACAGACATTTAGGACTTGTTGAATCACATTTCACGAGATTTTTTTAGACGAGTCAATATTTCGCTCCGTAAATGCCACAAAGCGCCATCTGCAGTGCTGAAGCATTCAATGGACAATTGACAATTCCAGAATTCAAAGGTCATATATTTCATACTTAAGGGGAGGGTGTGCTTTCGGATTTCTTCAGACAGAAGCTGAATTTTCTCACTCTAGAGAGAGGAAGTGTAAATAGTTTTAGCAAATGTTAGGTTTTCGACAGGCGGGGGTGGGGCAGGTGGATATTCGGCGGGGCACACCCCCTGTAGCCCGGTTTCGAAGACGTAGTATATAATTCAATGACTACACCACACACACGTGGACTTGATGTAACCTTTATATAACACCGGACCTGAAAATCGTGAAATAGAATTTTTGGGTATCCTGTCATCAAATGTTTCCAGAAGGGAGGAAGCCACACCTTGGCTCTGTGGCACTCGTCAACGTTGCGAGGCGTGTACAGAGTATTATCAGGAGAGAAATAGAGGATATGGAATGAGTGTTTTTCTCATATAATATTTATGAAACGAGTCTATGAATTTTCCGTTTTGGTGAGCCTCTGGCGAGCCCAAACGGAAAATTCGGACGAGTTCCATAAATATTATATGAGGAAACCACTCATTTCATATTCTTTTTATCATATGACACACACACGCACAAATTAGCAATTTAGTATGACTTTTTAACCCATCACCTAACTTGAGTTGCAGACGGCACTTGGAAAAAACATCCCCGTTTTACTAAAAAATTTCAGTTTTTGCTTCCAAAACATAGATTATGGTCTCTCATTGGAACTAGCTCGTCGAGCTCGTTCCAATGAGGGGTCATAACCTATGTTTTGGAAGCAAAAAGTGAAAATATAAAAAAAAAATGAATGGTGTTTTTCTTGTAGGTAAAAGATTAATACATCATAACCCACCCTAAATAGGAGAGATAACGAAAATTCTCCGCACTGAAATTATGCAAATGTGACTCAGTTGTATTTTGTTTAGCCAATCAAATTGTCCAGTTTTGAAATTGACCAATGAAAGTTCCCAACTCTAATTATGCAAATTATGAAAATGTGGCCCAGTTTTATTTTGTTCAGCCAATCAAATTCTCTAGTTTTGAAATTGACCAATGAAATTGACGGAAGGCTTTATTTATCACTGATTGTTATGAAAACAAAATATCAAATGTTTTAAAGTGAACAAACCAGACGAGTCATATAATATGTTTTATTTAATGCTCAGGCATCAATTCACGCTGAAAAATTAAGTCATATTCCCCTGTCGGTCGGCAAAACGAAATATCAAAATGATATTTGAAATCGATATTTCATCGTAGGTTCGGATGACGAATCACATGTACTTTAAACGAGTCAGCACATCAGTAATGAATTCCAGAGTCCCAAATACAAACGAATTCGAATAATTGATAGTGACAGTGACTAAATCAATTCATTAAATCAGCGGTTTCAAAGTTTGACTTTCTCATTCACCTTCCAGCGAAAAGCCGAAATCACTTTCAAATTTCTTCAGTTCAACTTCACACGTCTTCTGTGCATTGAGTTCAAAAAAAATAAAATGAATTGTCTTGTTATTGAAAATAAGAAAGTGGTGTTTTTTGTTATTGTTCTATTTCTTCGAAACACATGGCGATTATTTCAATTCGCCAGCCTTAGTAAATCGTAAAGTTAGGGGAGAAATAAGACGGGACTACTTTTTGTGCGGATATTCACACATTCCAATGGTTGGAGTTTGGTTGTTGTAATTTTTGTATGGACGCCGGTTCGGCACATAAATTTTGCGCCTTAATGGCAAATAAAGGCCACAAATTGGAGAGTTTGTAGTCGTAGAGCATTAAATAAAAAGAACATTCACGAACATTTGATGAATACCGAAAATATCTCGTTCGTGGCTACAAGAAATATGAGGATCTTCACTCGCGACTGAGTCGCTCGTGAAGATCCTCATATTTCTTTGTAGCCACTCACGAGATATTTTCGGTATTCATCAAATTTTCGTGAATATCCTCTATTTATTACACGCCTGTTCTATGTAATCCCCGTCTGTAGCAACACTAAACCACGCGGACAAAATGAAAATCTGCTCCGCACATCTGTGCGGAACGGAAATCGTTGACTGACTATTTTTAAATACAAGCGAAATTTCACTGGAATTTTCTACAAATAGTGCGCCGCAATTATAATTTGAATCGCTGGCGATAGCTAAAAAATATCCCCCGAGTTCCAATGTGTTCTGTGTGCCAGTAGGCACATAGAACACATTGGAACTCAGTGGACGAAATAGTAACACGGATTCCCCTCGCAAATTTGGTTGGCGATAAAATGTGTTCTTTTTGTTGTTAGTTTTTAAATGAATTGTTGATTGTCCTTCTAATAAATGTTTCTTTTATAGACGTGAAGCTTGTAATAAACGCAGAACGCATCACGCGTGTGAATGGGTTAATCGATATGGCACTTGTGTCATCGCGGAAGGATAAAACTCGTGTCGTTCTGTGTATGTTGTAATTAGTTTTTACTAGAATTGTTTAGAGTTTAACAACATGTTGGTCCTGTGTTTGGAGAACATTGACAAACTGAATAATTGACAAGTTTTGCGGCTGATATGGCAATGTGCGATAAAGCAAGGTTCTATTTTATCATTTCTGCCCAGCAATTATTGCTACAGATGTATCTATGCACAATGCATTGTATTACACGCTTCGTGATTTGCAATTGTACTCCAGAAGACCCACCATAGGCAGTTGAAATTGGCTTATCCTTTTTCCTGCGTTCGTTAACTGAGACATTATGTGAAATTTTATGCACTTTTTATGTTTCATATTATATGATACTATTATTCTGGAAGTCAAGCCAGGGATGTAAATGCGTTACCTTCGAAGTTTTCAATATGTCAACATTTCTCTTATTCGGTGTTCAATTTCAGAGAAGTGCATGCAAATTAAACTTGACATAAATATGCATATCGGCAGGTTTAAGATCATAAACAGAAAGGTCGAATTTTCGTTTCTCATCCTAATAATGTAGGTTCAAAGGCGTCGCGATGATGACCGGTTGGGATGTAGACGTGTAAACCTGATTTGTCATGACGGTTAGTAAGCAATGTGGTGGTTTTTGTCCTCCATTAGCAGGAACTCGGGCAGGTCCTCGGAAGTGACACCATGTTGTTGTTGTGCATTGCGGGTATCATGTGGGGTTGTAGTGGTAGCCCAAGCGAACGGCCATATTGTGACTCCATTACCATAGTGATACAAGGTTTCAGTGCGTATCCTCAGCGCGTGTTGTTAGGTGACAGGTGTGTCCATCGTCCATTGTATATACTGGAGGCGGCCATCTTTCTTTCTACGGGACACGTGGTAGCTATGTGGACCCAAACCCTATAATAGGGCGGGATTGTATTGGGAGGGTGTGTTCGATTGAAGAAAAGTAATTACCCCAAATGGACCCGACAGCATCCCCAAACTCCCCGAATCCTCGTTTGTGCATATCCAGATCGCCATATCTGGTGGCACATGGTTACTACGGGGGTCAAATGCTTCTAATATGACGGGGTGTATCCGCGGGGTATGTACGATTGTACAAGAAGAGTGTAACTAATTACCGTGAACGACCCCAAAAACTTCCTGAATCCTTGTGTCTAACTTGGCCTTGCCATCTGTTGTCTCGATATTTGACATCGTCCAATCAAATCTTTCGATTTAACTAAGCTCTGCCCAGTGTCACATCATTGTCTGACTTCTCCTACGACTCATATCCTTATCTCAGAAATAGAGACTCTATAACAACAGACGTTTCCAAAAAGGGATACTCTCAGCATACCAGAAAATATTTATTTATTCATTGGTGTTTAAGGTCACATACTTATGCACGATGGCTAATCGTGACCGTGACAGTTTTACGGGTGGAGGAAGCCGGAGTACCCGGAGAGAACCACGGAGCAACGACGAGCAGCTGTCAGCTCTCCAACATCGTAACTCTGAACTCTGCACCGCAGCACAGGCAGGGTTAGATTGGTTGAAGACATGCGTACCATCGACGTACAGTACGCCTCAGTACACAGCGTCATCGTGCCCCCATGTAGGCAATCGGGGTGAAGTGTCTTGCCCAAGGACACAACGCGGTTGCCGCAGGTGGGATTCGAACCAAGGACCTCTCGGCTTGCAGCCTGCACCTCTACCAACTGAGCCACCGCGCCCCCTACCAGAAAATAAGTGGTCAGACAAGGACAATGTCAGGTACAAAAAGGCCAATGTCTGACAGGTTTAAAATCATCAGACAAAATGTCTGATGCCAAAATTATCAATGAAGTTCAGTGATCAGACCATCATGCATGCTGGAAATCATGTACTTAACTAGCCAGCCTAAAATTAATGATTATTGTGATTTCTGGTCCTGGCAAGTTGGGAAGTGTGAGGAAAGTGACTGTACAGCTCATTAGTATTACCAGAATGAAACCAATTATACCTTGTTTGGCAGGGCTCATTGAGCCCTGCCAAACAAGGTATGGTTGGATGAATTCTGGGCAGTTTTAAGATGAAGGTGCATGTACACTCAAAACACATTATTTCAAATACTCAAACTTCATTTTGTAATATGTCAGATATCATTCTTAAATGATTGACATTATTGATTTGGTGTGTGAAAATTTGTCTGGAAGCACATTGATAATTATTTTCAAGCCTGACTCCCAGTGGAATTCCGTAAAAGTAACGTTTCAATCTTATTTTTTCTATGTCTAATAACGCGAACAACACGTCTAATAACGCGAACAACACGGGTTGGTGTTGCTGTAGATGGGGATTTCAATGAACAGGTGTGTAATAAAGACTCATTAGCAACATTGTAATTAACGAAGCACCGGATTTTTGATGATTATCCCTATAATTAGTGTTTGGAATCTAATATTATTAGTTACACAGTTTGTTGGTGGCCTAATATGGTATATATGGTGTCAGTTAATTTCATATTGGGCGAAAGCGAAGCTCGAGTCCAATATGGAATTAACTGACACCATATATACCATATTAGGCCACCGACAAACTGTGTAACGAATATAACTTACCGACTGCTGCATCGATGCACAGAACTAATAACAACAGCGATCAAAATTAAATGAGATAATTCTCACAACGTGTTCACTTGTCTTTGCCTTGTTACAATTTATGGGAGAGTGCCGGCACTCTCCATAAATTGTAACAAGGCAAATGCATACATACCAAACAGTTTCATTTCGAAGGTAACATGACACACATCCACAGAATATGAAGCCTTTTATGTTGCCTAACCTGCACTTCAGACCAAATATGGGCTTCCAACACCCAATCTTTCAACTTGAAGCGTATATCGGCTGCCGCCATTTTGAATAATCAATGAACAAAGGGAAGATTACCCGTAGCTGTCAGCGTATATTGATGTTGACAGGCAGTATATGGTTTTATATGCAGTCTGCATGTGACGTCTTTGAACCAATGGAATTCCCAGAATCTTGTTGGAGGTAAGATATTATTGCATCCGTGGAAATATTGCCCAACCGTGGAAAGTGACCAATCCACGGCGGCCGTGCTGTACCTCTGCGACAACGGTTGCGGGATATACTTATCTATTCATGGATATTCATAACCTAAGCACACTCCCAAATTGCAAACGAACTCATCATAAGAGATAGTTATTGTGCTAACAATATTTCAAGTTCACTGTTTCTTACAGAGGGGCATAACCACGCAGCACCGCAGAATACTTTATTGAAATCTAAACTGAGCTAGACAATTGTAGTAGACACAAGCCAACAACATTCCATAGAACACTGTCATATTTAACCCTTTACCCAACGCAGACGATATCAAAATTTATTATTTTAAATATCATTTTTTCAAATGTTTCAAAACATTTCAACAAAACCATATCATGTGACCCCTCGTTGGAACGAGCTCAACGAGCTCATTCCAACGAGGGGTCACATGATGTGGTTGTGTTGAAATGTTTTGAAAAAATAATATTTTTTCAACTGCTGAATTTGCATATTACGCGGGCGCGGCCGATTCGTTGGGTAAAGGGTTAACAGCGTTAAAATATCAAATAGGTTCAATACACACGACAGGAGCATAACTCTGCTTTTTTAAAATCATTGGCATTATCTGTAAGATGTTTCCATCCCCAGGTCTATCTAGTATAAACACCCAGGTAGGTCTCCGATGGTGCCTCATCTCACCGAGGCGTGTCTTATTGTAAATACCAATTCCCAATTCCATATAATACGTCAATAAAATTCTTACGAGTCGGAACTCGGACTCTTTCCTACAAAACACAAAGAATCCCGTAAAATTATGTTAACCCTTTATCCGCCCACATAACTTACAAATTTAGCAGTTGAAACAAAAAAATTCAAAAAGTTTTTTTTCCAATGAGAGGTCACGTAATATAGTTTTTGTTGAAATTGTTTGATATATTTTTTAAAAAATGTTTAAATAATAAATTGTGATTTGATTTGTGTTGGGGAATGGGTTAAAAGGCTTTCCATCGTCCACTTTAAAACAAAAAAATAGAAATATTTCGAACTCAAACTTGACTAAGTTGACTTCGACATTACATTTTTTATAAAAAGTATTCCAAATGCACGTGTTATTCGCGTTATTAGACAGAAGAAATATGATTGAAATGTTAAATCAAGAAATGTGGAAAACAAGCAAAACAACGTTCAAAATATTGTACACATTAACCCTTTACCCAACGTAACGGCCAAAACCGGCCAGCGCTATTCTCAAAAATCGCCAATTAATTTTCACAATTTTTTTCGTTTTTTGTCTCAAAAACATAGGTTATGACCCCTCGTTGGAACGAGCTCGTCGAGCTCGTTCCAACGAGGGGTCATAACCTATGTTTTTGAGACAAAAAATGAAAAAAATTAGTTATTCAAGAATTATTTTTGCAAGTGTCGTCTGCTTTTCACGTTAGGTAAAGGGTTAAGCCATTGTTTAGACTTAGTTACAGTATGCCAAACAACATTTGATTCAGAAATTACTTGGTGAGAATCAAATGGAATTGTTATCGACCAGTGATCTGAAAATTGAAAAATAAATTGAAACATGGACAAGTTTAGTTATTGTTCCAGCGCAAAACATGTCACCAATGTCAAATTCTATATAACTGTTGTTCTCTCTGGTCCCATCACAATCTCCAGACCTTCAACGCAGGTAAGCTAACATTGTTTTTTATCAGCACATAGTTTATCAGTTTGTTCAAACTGGAGCGTTTCTTCGCGTGCCTGTATTCTGATAACCAAATTCCGCCTTCACTAGATACGAATTGAAAAGGTATTGTAGGAAAAAACTTACAATGACAGCATTGAAGTTTGGATAACGGACTGCGTGATAAATTGAAGTGGCTCACAAAAATTGTCTTCCCAAATACACAATGGAATATGGGCGTTGTTCATTATTCTTTTGTCAACCAATTGTCACACGTTTTGGCTTTTTTCACCATTTAATTCATGCATTAAAAGCGTTAACACAATTATTTGTTAACATTGACACACTTTTCGCTGCCAAGGGTCCGTTCTGAGCACGGAGTCAAATTGTAATGCCCTGTGCTGTATATACAGAACGACACACACACCCGTGTGTCGTTCTGTGTTTATTACACGCTATCACGTCTACAACAGCAATTATCAGAAGGACACTCAACAATTTATTTAGTAACTATCAACAAAAAGAACACATTTTATCGCCAGCCAAATTTGCGAGGAGAACCCGTACTCCTATATCATCCCCTGAGTGCCATCGTGTTCTATGTGCCTGTGACAGGTACATAGAAAACACTGGAACTCAAGGGACGAGTTTTAGCTATCGCTAGAGATTCAAATTATAAATGCTGTACACGATTTGTAGAAAATTCCAATGAAATTTTGCTTCTTTATAAAAATAGTTCGTCAAACATTTCCGTTCCGCACAAGGTTTAGTGTTGCTGTAGATGCGGATTTCATAGAACAGGCGTGTAATAAAAGTCTATATTAAGTAAGGAGATACCACATACTTAGAGAGTATTACTTGGTTAGTTTCATATCGACCTTATATCAGCCCGAGTTAACTTTATATCAGCCTTCAACCTTCACCTCGGACTGATATCTCAGCCGGTATGAAACTAACCAAGTAATAACCTCTTTATTTATTAACCCTTTACCCAACGTAACGGCCAAAACCGGCCAGCGCTATTCTCAAAAATCGCCAATTAATTTTCATTATTTTTTTCATTTTTTGTCTCAAAAAAATAGGTTATGACCCCTCATTGGAACGAGCTCGTCGAGCTCGTTCCAATGAGGGGTCATAACCTATGTTTTTGAGACAAAAAATGAAAAAAATAAGTTATTCAAGATTTTTTTTCTAGTGTCGTCTGCTTTTCATGTTAGGTAAAGGGATAAACTAAAACAAATAATTACAAAAAAATAACAGATCTGTTACAGCTTTCTGGCAGTGTAATAGTTTATCATTCTTTTCACAGAGTTTGAAGTTTCCACTTCTCCTACTCCTAGTTCCCCCCGAGACCCCCTCTCGGTTACATAATCATCTGCGGGATGATATCATCAATCACTTACCTTTCCAGGTGTATATTTACCTTGACCATGCCACCGATGAAAATAAACTTTGCCTGATGCTCGGGAGAGACGATCCTGGTTTAATTAACACGCTTTCTCAATCGCACTACTGGCATGGTTTGCTCTTCGTCCTTTGTAATTGTTTCCGTGACTTGAGAAGTTAGAACGTTTATTCAATATGGAAGCGTATTGGTGCCAACCAGTATGAACAAAATTGGATGTCTTAAGTCCAAATGATCAGATATTATCTCATCATCAGGATTTATTATCTCATCATTAGGACTTATTATCTCACCATTAGGAGATATTATCTCATCATTAGAACTTTTTTATCTCATCATTATGAAATATTATATCATCATTAGGAGATATTATCTCATCATTAGGACTTATTATCTCATCATTAGGACTTATTATCTCATCATTAGGAGATAGTATCTTATCAGTACGAGATATTATCTCATCATTAGGAGATATTATCTCATTATCTCCTAATGGTGAGATAATAAGCCCTAATGATGAGATAATATCTCCTAATGATGAGATACTATCTCATAATGTGAGATAAAAAGTTCTAATGATGAGATAATATCTCCTAATGATGAGATAATAAGTCCTAATGATGAGGTAATATCTCGTAATGATGAGATATTATCTCCTAATGATGAGATAATAAGTCCTAATGACGAGATACTAAGTCCTAATGACGGGATAATATCTCCTAATGATGGGATAATATCTCCTAATGATGAGATAATATCTCTTAATGATGAGATAATATCTCCTAATGATGAGATAATATCTCCTAATGATGAGATAATCAGTCCTAATGATGAGATAATATCTCCCAATGATGAGATAATATTTCGTAATGATGAGATAAAAAGTCATAATGGTGAGATAAGTCCTAAAGATGAGATAATATCTCCTATTGATGAGATAATAAGTCCAAATGATGATATAATACCTCCTAATGATGAGATAATTATGTCCAAATGATGAGATAATATGTCCTAATGATGAGATAATATCTCCTAATGATGAGATAAAAAGTCCTAATGACGAGATAATATCTCCAAATGATGAGATAATATCTCGTAATGATGAGATATTATCTCCTAATGATGAGATAATATCTCCTAATGATGAGATCATTTGTCCTAATGATGAGATAAAAAGTCCCAATGATGAGATAATATCTCCTAATGATGAGATAAAAAGTCCTAATGATGAGACAATATCTCCTAATGATGAGATAATAAGTCCAAATGATGAGATAATACCTCCTAATGACGAGATAATTATGTCCAACTGATGAGATAATATGTCCTAATGATGAGATAATATCTCCTAATGATGAGATAAAACGTCCTAATGACGAGATAATATCTCCTATTGATGAGATAATAAGTCCAAATGATGATATAATACCTCCTAATGATGAGATAATTATGTCCAAATGATGAGATAATATGTCCTAATGATGAGATAATATCTCCTAATGATGAGATAAAACGTCCTAATGACGAGATAATATCTCCAAATGATGAGATAATATCTCGTAATGATGAGATATTATCTCTTAATGATGAGATAATATCTCCTAATGATGAGATAATTTGTCCTAATGATGAGATAAAAAGTCCTAATGATGAGATAATATCTCCTAATGATGAGATAAAAAGTCCTAATGATGAGATAATATCTCCTAATGATGAGATAATATCTCGTAATGATGAGACAAAAAGTTCTAATGATGAGATAATATCTCGTAATGATGAGATAATATCTCATAATGATGAGATAAAAAGTCCTAATGATGAGATATCACCTAATGATGAGATAATATCTCATAATGATGAGATAAAAAGTCCTAATGATGAGATAATAAGTCCTAATGATGAGATAATATCTCCCAATGATGAGATAATATCTCGAAATGATGATATATTATCTCCTAATGATGGAATAATAAGTCCTAATGATGAAATAATATCTCGTAATGATGAGATATTATTTCCTAATGATGAGATAATATCTCCTAATGATGAGATAATATCTCATAATGATGAGATAAAAAGTCCTAATGATGAGATAATAAGTCCTAATGATGAGATAATAAGTCCTAATGATGAGATAATATCTCCTAATGATGAGATAATATCCAAATATTTTTTACTTGTTGGCTCCAATACGCTTCCATAATTCAAAACCACAATCATATAATGCAGTTAATAATCGGGTATTTTAATACGCTGCCCACAGCTCATATCCCGAGATCATTCCATCTGATATGCATTTTGTTCCCTTATGTTTCCACCAGTCACCTTATGTTTGGATCCAGCACAATATCACTTACATATATATATATATATATATATATAGCCCATGTCAAGCAGGAATTCCACCAGGCATCGTCCAAACACTGCGCTATTGGATTGAAAACTGTGAAAACAATTCCAGCTATGCACTAATTGTCAATATCGGTCTCGGGGCGAGTTGAAAATGTAAACTAACATTTTGGCTAAGTCAATTGCAACCTTTTTTGGGGGTTGTCGTTGGCTCAGTTGGTATGGTGGCAAAGCATTTATGGCCAGACGATTGAGTGTCGTAGACCCGGGACCAACTCCCGTCGACGTCACCTTCCAAACAAACTTCACAGTTTTCAATCCAGTGGCGGCGTGTTAGGGCGATGTCTGGTGGAATTCCTGCTTGACATAGGCGATAAAATTAAATTCAAGCAGTTACATCTTCACTGATCTTCCATTAATTGAGATTCCTGTGTTTAAAAGCTGGGGCCATAGACCATTATAACAGTGATCTGTTCCAGTTGCATTGGATGCTAAGGCAAACGATCCACGTGCAAATCTCACAATAACATACAGGCTACTTGTAGACAATTACGAATCATCACAGAAAACAATTCCAACAATTCATTAATTGTCAATTCTCGAATATTGGTCTCGGAGCGAGTTGTAATTGTAAACTAACGTACTGGCTGAGGCAATTGCAACCTTTTCGTGGAGGAGGGGGGTGGGGGGGGGGGTTGTCGTAGGCTCAGTTGGTATGGTGGCAGAGCGTTTATGGCCAGGCGATTGAGCGTCGTACACCCGGGATTGACTCCCGTCGAGGCCACCTTCCAAAAACACTTCACAGTTTTCAATCCAGGGACGCAGTGTTAGGGCGATGCCTGGTGGAATTCCTGCTTGACATAGGTTATATAAATTAAATTCAAGTTGTTGCATCTTCAACGATGTGGGATTTTAGGAGATTTTTAGTATGTTGTTATTTAGACATATGTGCTTCGTCAAAAGCAAAATCTTTTATATAGCAATTTATTGTGTGTTAAGTGGCAGATTGCTTGGACAAATGAGGGGGTATCGTGTGAGAGTTTAGCGTATTTTCTACTTTGGTAAAGTAAAACGCTTTAGATTCCCTGATGGTAGAAGTTGTTTCATTTCTTTTCTTGCTGTATTTGGCCCAAGCTGTTTCAGTACCACTGCGTTTGGCCGAATGATAAAGAAGTTTGAGATGGGGAATTAACAGTCTTTTGATTGTGCATCCACTTAGGTTCGTTAGGACGTGATGTAATTAGCTTAGTGGGTATGCACTGCTTTGGTTATTAAATTGTTACGCGTTATAATAACTTTTACGCGTAACAATGCTGAATATATCTTTACTTTTTGCCACCCAAGGAAGATAAGATACGGTAATTGTTTGCATAATTTACACTTGAATACAGAGAACAACGTGACACGCGTAACATATCTTTACTTGTTGCCACCCAGGAAAGATATGATACGGTTATTTTGCGACTAAAGCCCCGTTCACATGCGCCAATTTGCATACGTGAGTATTTATTTGCATATACGCAAATTTGCTAACGCATGGAAATAGGCGCATGTGAACGCATTTACTCACGGGAGTAAAATTGACTCAATATGCATTTTTTTTTTACTTTTGCACCTAGTGGGGACCAAATGCAAATTTTCGTTTGCATATATGCGAAGTTTGCGTATGAGTATTTTTTCTCATGTGAACGCACAATAAAATTTGCTTATGTGAGCAATTTACGATAAGAGACAAATTATTGCATAAGCCCTATTGGCAGGACTTGAGTGCCCAAATAACTGACATTTGACACTTGAGCTCAGTGACTTCTTTCAGCTTAGTTCATACAGCAGTAACGATGGCTTCAAAAAGAAATCGTCCCCCGAGTTTCAATGTGTTCTATGTGCATGTAGGCACATAGAACACATTGAAACTCGGGGGACGAAATGTAAATCGGAGAAAACGAGGGACTTCGTGGTCAGGTGAGGAGACTAGCGTGTTGCTAAGCATATTGGGGAGAAAGACGCACTGAAGAACAGCTGGACAGTCCACAAGTGAACAATGCTGGTATTTACAAATTGATTTACCTAGCAGCATGGCAGCATTCCACGACTCCTAGACCTTAACAGTCCCATCCATTGTCACTGAAGTGACAGATAATGATCAAGAATCCTCAAATTCATGTGAACGCATCGCAGAAAATACTTTTGCACGTGTAAGCAAAATTTGTATATATGCAAATTTACTCACGTATGCGGATCGGCGCATGTGAACGGGGCTTTTAAGACACTTGAATACATGATTTTTTTAAATTCTAATCTAGCAATTAGGATGAGTGTGACGAATAATTTTTACGTTCCCGTGACGCGGTGAACTTTGGTACGGCACTTAACGTAACGGAATATGAATTAGTCAAAAGAGAAAGCCGATAAGAAGGGAATAATTTCCCGAACATGATTTGACAAAATTATACGTATAATGTGGTTATAAGTATTTCTTCTGAAACCTGCATTTCTATGAGAATACAGTGACTTGCAAAAAGGAGTCAAACCAAGTGACACCGCGTTGTCTTCTAAAAATTTCGTTGGGTTTTCTGGACGGAATGTTTTACGGACATATTATTGTAAAATACTGCACGCCATAAATTCAGAAATATTTATACCAGCTTATTTCGCTTGCGCATTGTAAGGAATCAGTTTATGTAAAAAAATGGACAGGGAAAATGAAAGCGAGGAGTAATAACGAATTCCGTATATTAGTGGGTCCATTATATATAGGGTTTCCATTTTTGGTTTCCCCAGTCGATTGAAATTGCACACGAACCGTGCGCTTATCTAGGCTTAATTGCGCGTAGGCATTGCGCACAATTGCCATATCGAATGACATCCAAAGCACGGCAGGTTTTCCTCGTTGTTCATAGCAAACACAGGCAATGTTTCTGCCAATGGACCTCCGGGTTACCCGGAGGTCCATTGGCTGAAACATTGCTTGTGCACAGGCCATATGTACAGAATTTGATAGCCTTACTGTGGTCATAACGCGTAGATTAACGCGCAGATCGACGTGCTATTTGTGCGAATTTCATGACAGGACTTCTGGTTTTAACTGTAGCACATGTAGAAAAGGGTATGTTTCATGATATTCGCCCAATGAAACAAATGAGAAAGAAGGCCCAGTGCCCATTTAAAAGTGTGTGGGCCATGGATTTGTCTCCATAACGGATGACAAACATACCAGAGTAAAACAAGAGCGCCATTGAATTGGCTATGGTATTTCATTAGAGCTCATATACTTGAATGGGGTTGGGAATTAGTCATTTTTGTCAAAAAATAGATTTTAGCTTCTTGCTTGCTGTACCGCGAACAGCGTACCGCTGGCCCACTTAAGAAACCCGTATTTTTTCTTGATGGAATATCAATTACTAAGCTATCCCCAAAACAAATCAGGAAAAAAAGCGAGAATTTTGCCTTTATTCAAAATCACTTGTTATTGCTACTATTAGCGATTTCTGCATGAGTAGCAATTTCTCGCGCTGTGTTAGATGTCATTGGGTGAAATACGTACATGTATCTCGTATATTCAAATTCAGATGCCCAGTTGTAGTCCAATATATAGTAAGGTCATCCTAGAAAGGTCAAAATCCAGGCGTGGCCAATATTTCCACGCGTGCGCGAGCAGTGACTCTCCGACATGAAACGATGGAATTGCCATCAAATGTTCAAGGAATGAAGCGCCGGGTAAGACCCAGTGCTTTCGTTTAATATTTGATGAAAACTACGGATTATTGATTGAGAAAAGCGCCCGTGGGAAACACAGCCCGGCCGGGATGTTTATCATCCCACGGCTACTGTACTGTATTGTTAAAGCTTATCTCTGAGTTTGTTTCTCTTGTACTCGGTATACACAATCAGTCACTTTCACAATACAGTTAAAACTAGAAGTCCTATCTTAAAATGCGCACAAATAGCACGTCCGTCTGCGCGTTAATCTACGTGTTATTACCATAGTAAGGCTATCAAAATCTGTACATATGGCCTGTGCACAAGCAATGATTCAGCCAATGGACCTCCAGGTAACCTGGAGGTCCATTGGCAGAAACATTGCCTGTGTTTGCTATCAGTAACCAGGAAAATCCGCCGTGCTTTGGATGCCATTCGATATAGCAATTGCGCGCAATTACTACGCGTAATTAAGCCTAGATAAGCGCACAGTTCGTGACAGGACTTCTAGATTTAACTGTACAACATCCCGGACGTCACGTTTGAATACACACATTTGAACTTTCGAAGGCCTGGCATTTAGTTAGAAGCAATTCCTCATAGGTGTCGATATGATATGCGACCCATGTATACAGTGTGCTCATCACGTGATATGCGTCTATGAAACACGCCTTATAATCAATAACAGATTCGTCTGGGTTGTCGAAATAATCCAATATTATTTTCCTTGCAGGTTTTGGTCATAGAGTGTTTTTAACCATGTTAAACAACTTGCTGTTTATGCTTATTCTGGCAGTTGCAGTCGAAGGTAGGTATTCCTGGTGAATATTACCTACCAATTGTTCATGTACACTTGAATTATGTAATATATACCACTCGAGCTGGAGACATTTCTTGTATTTGAACAACCTGTCCCGTGCGTTGAGTAACACCGAGCCACGTAGCGGCGAGGTATTACAGCACGGGACAGGTTAATTGCACCCCGGCTTTATTGTCTTTTGGTGTATGCAAATAACTCGAAATCCTGATAGAACAATAGATTAGGATTTTAAGTGACATCACTTGAATACCTCTGGTCCACTAAGTATATCTGAGTGCGTTTTGTTTTGTTTGGATCAAGAGCAGAGTTTAAGTAAGTTACCAACATTGCTCTCGGTATTTCATGAATTTGAACAACCTATCTCTTAGTGTAACACCTCGCCGCTACGTGGCTCGGTGTCACTCAAAGCTCGATTGGTAATTATTATATTATACACCTGATTTGCTTCCTCCCCCTCTTAATCTATTATTGTTTCTACAGTCCGTATATTACAATGTGGCCCGTAGTTAATTGACAACAGGTTGTATGGACGTAAGACATAAGCATTCCTGACGACAAAATGTTTTCGTCTTTTGTTGGGATAAGGTTAGGGAAATCCTGCACGTGTATTGATATTTTCTATGTGGCGTAATCAGCTAAATTATCTTTTAATGACAAATTTAACCTTCCCTATGGCTTTCCTGCTTGCAGGAGTTATTCTATATACGTTAAGAAATTCACCCCAGAAACTAATTTCCTTTCTGATAAACTGAAATATCAAGTATATGTGTAACTAAAAAATGAGGTGTGTACATCAATCCCTGTAATGTCCGAGCCACCCAATCCCTGTAATTACGGTCATGATTAGCCATTGTGCATAAATATGTGACCTTAAACATCAATAAATAAATAAATAAATAATCCCTGTAATTTCTGTATGGTACCAAACATATTGCACGAGGTTGCGAGACGCGTGGTACGTGTAGTTTATGGACCGGTTGGGCATTCCATAATGTGTATATTGACCGATTCGATGCTTCGGTCAATATATACATTACGGATTGACTGGCCGGTCCATAAACTGCCATTGACTTGCAACATCGGCCATATTTGTTAATTAAAACTTAACCTGCGAGGTGAATTCAGCCAATGGACCTCCAGGTAAGCCTGAGGTTCATTGGCAGAAACATTGCATGTGTTTGCTATAAGTAACCAGGAGAACCTGCCGAGCTTTGGCTGCCATTCGATATGGCAATTGCGCGCAATTCCTTTGGGCAATTAAGACTAGATAAGCGCACAGTTCGTGACAGGACTTCTAGTTTTAACTGTACTATAGAGACACACACGACTTATACACAGCATTATGGTTATTGCATAACTAATTGTAATCCATTAATTGTCATCACTTTGGGTACGTCACTTGTTTTACTTCTACTTTTTGGAACGCCCTTTGTTCATTTGTGCCATCAAAACACAAAACAAAACCATAACAAAAGAAAATGTCGGAAAAGCACTTTGCTTGGATACAAAAAAAAACCTATCAAGACGCCTTCCAACAACTGCAGGTAAAACTAGAAGTCCTGTCATGAACTGTGCGCTTATCTAGGCTTAATTGCCCGCCGGAATTGCGCGCAATTGCCATATCGAATGGCATCCAAAGCTCGGCAGGTTATCCTGTTACTCACAGCAAACCCAGGCAATGTTTCTGCCAATGGACTTCCAGGCCATATGTACAGAATTCGATAGCCTCACTATGATCATAACGCGTAGATTAACGCACAGATCGACGTGCTATTTGTGCGCATTTCATGACAGGACTTCTAGTTTTAACTGTACCTCGAGTTGAGCATCTTTCTGAAAACAAGGAGGCATACGGAGAAAACTTCATCCCAGTCGTTCTCAACAAACAGCCTGTAGCCTTAGAGCTCTCTCTTGCACAAACCTCATCCTTCCTCACACAAATCCCGATTCAGCTAATATATATCAAATGTTGCAGCACATTCTGTTATAACCCTGAAAATTGACTCGAACGCACCATGCAACGCGAGCACTGTAAAAAATATAAACTATGTGATCAAGACTTGATGAACGTTTTGTTTTTAATATTCCCATCGTATAATTGGAACAGAAAGAGACATCTCATTCGAGTCTAGACTGAGCTCAGGAACAAACATAAAATGCACCGGGTGTTTATAAAAATACAATTATTGATTATTATCAGCTATGTTCCAGAGCCCGAATCTGAAACAGGAAGATGTCACTTTGTACTCACGTTTTCTTCGGCCATGGTAGACGGGATCCTGGTGGCTGTGGAAAACAGTGGCTGGGGAATACTGTGGACTCAGTCCTATATAACACTTATACTATTATTTCATGGTAGACAGGTGATTGTTAGACTCGGATCAATCGGACGGGTGCCCATGAGATGAAAGTGATGTCGGATGTTTAATGAACTAGCCAGTCCTTTTTATGATATCACTCGCTTTCCACTGTATTCAACCCTTTACCTAGCGTAAACCGGCCAGCGCTATTCACAAAAATCGTCAATTAATTTTCAAATTGATTTTTCATTTTTTGCCTCAAAGACTTAGGTTATGACCGCTCTTTGGAACGAGCTCGTCGAGCTCGTTCCGAAGAGGGGTCATAACCTATGTTTTTAAGACAAACAATGAAAAAAATTAGTTATTCAAAAATTTTGTTTGCAATTGTCGTCTGCTTTTCATATCTTGTAAAGGGTTAAATGGGTCGGGTTTACTATTTAATTACGTCGTGTATTTTGCATTGTCTGCAAGAAACAAACATTTCTTTGTCGAGACGCCGCCTTCAGTGAGATAGTGAGATGCAGTTAATTGAGTGGTCGCTTCGTAGTAGCATGGCTGGACAGGACAATCATCCACCTATATGACAGAGAACCCGTCCCAGGAACATGACCGTTCGAGTGCGTCTGGTGATATTTGCATACTTCAAACATTTCACCTACACCTACTTTTTCGTCTAATAATAGTCTTGGTGACACGAAGATTACAAACGTTGACTGGTGCGGGGAAACGGGTGCATACAGCAGACGGTATGAGTACTCTTTGTTGATTCTGGGCGACAGTTAAAGGAACCATTTACGACAGCTTCTGAATACATTCGAACCCCCTCATTCCATCACAACTGCATTGCTGGAACTAATTGATCACGCGCAGAAACGTGTCTCAACCGCAATCATCCTAGGGAGAGAGGCGGCGGATGTTGCTATAAATTAACAATGCTAAACACAAAATTTTTGAAGATTTCCATTTTTCCGGCTCCTCGCAATGGCTGGTCGCTGTTTGTGGAATGTCATTTGAAGTATGTGAAAAAATTACATGTTGGTGATGTGCACAGCGTCGCAGCAATACAAAGTGAATAGTTCCAACATGAAGTTTGGTTATTATTGACCAAAAAAAACAAGAGAGATTGGAATGATTTCGTTTAACTAGTTTTGATGCAAGGTAAACACCAGTACGTTTGACAAACTGGAGGCTGTTACGTTTTGACTAGAGTTAACCTTTTGAATCATCGTTTCCTGGAATGGTATCGCCTCTGTGTACACTTACAGTGAGATGGGTCAGTCCAATATCAATATACAGGGAAGATAAAATAATCTCTGCTGTCTGCAGCCTCTTCGCTGCATACTGCAGTTATTATTTTATCACCATTGCCCCCGTGTACAGACCTCCAAAAATAAGACAAAAAGGGGGCGAAATTATGCCTTGGACAAAACAATCGGTCTTAAGAGTCCAAAGGGTTAATCATTTACCTAACGTAACGGCCAAAACCGGCCAGCGCTATTCTCAAAAATCGCCAATTAATTTTCATTACTTTTTTCATTTTTTGTCTCAAAAACATAGGTTATGACCCCTCGTTGGAACGAGCTCGTCGAGCTCGTTCCAACGAGGGGTCATAACCTATGTTTTTGAGACAAAAAATGAAAAAAAATTAGTTATTCAAAAATTATTTTTGCAAGTGTCGTCTGCTTTTCAGGTTAGGTAAAGGGTTAATAAAGTCACGGTGTTCTCGTCACACAATGTCACGGGTGGGAAGAGGTACAACAACGGCGAGAATTGACGCCATCTTGGAGTTAGGTAGATTAGGTTGCGGCGGTTTTTACTGGCATTTTAGTAATCATGTTGAATACAGATCAGTGACTGTATCTAAAATATGTGATTTATATTGGTTTGTGTGCACAAAAGTACTTCGCTGTTTTTATTTTTTGTATTTTTTTTTTTGTTATTATTCGATAAATGTTCATTTATAGGTACGTTTTTTTATCTATCAAATACTTGGATGTGTGACATCAACTGCAACTCACCGGAGCACATGCATGACGAGAATACTATTATAATGCCCGTGTGAATATATTATGCCATTTTCATTGTATTTCAGGATATGATTCGAGCAGCTACATTGGTTGTTACACAGATGTTTCGTCAGATCGAGCGATGAGTGGTCACGTAGTGAACAACATATCGGACAATACAGTAGCGAAGTGTCTTCATACTTGCGGGGAACGAAGTTTTCCGTACTCGGGATTAGAGGTAAGTCAACAAGAAAGATACAGGTTGTTAACGCTCCTACTGTCCATACCAGAATAAAAAAAATACATATAGGTTATTACCACCATGTGAGTTTCTGAGATGGTGTATTGAAGACGAGACCTCGTCTCTGGGCATATATATCGAGTCTGGTAGGACTCGTCGATATATGACCCAGAGGCGAGGTTGAAATATGTCGCCAATGTGGAAAATCAGGAGCTAACAATATACAATATTCAATGCCCAAATTTCTTAAATCGACATGAACAGAGACGGGTTATTTGGTATGGACCAATCGTAGGACCCAGTGAATCAAATGGGCAACAAAATGGAATCAGTTGTATTAAGGGTACGGTAAAAGGATTCAAAAAATCGTTAGTCAGCGTATTTTGAAGAATAATGGAAATCTTTGTTACAACTACAAGTCAGAATCCATTGATATTTGGTATACAATATCCTCACATGGATCAGATTCAAGTTAATTCAAAGCAAATCTTTGGGTTCCTAGTTGAATGCAATACAGAAGCCCGAATTCTAACTTGTGAAAATACTGAATCATAATGTTTTCAAAACATTAGAGCAACAAATCAGAATCTTTTGATACTTGATCTACATCATCCTTAGGCGATTCAGATTCAAGTCTGTAGAAACCAAACACCTCAATTGCCATTTGGGCTCACACATGAGCCCGAATTTTAACATGTGCAATTTAAGGAAAATTAATTAAAATCTTTCTCAAAACCACGAGTCAAAGTCTTTTTATAATTATTATGGAACATACCTCTGGGGGTGAGGGGGATCAGATTAACATTTGTTCAAAAATCACGTCTCTCGTTCATATTTGGGTTGTTATACGATGTGAGAAATATTCTTTGAAAATCGCCTTCTTTAGATATACCCGTTAGATTATTTTGATATTTGGTATAACACATCCATATGAGGGTTAGCTTCAAGAGTTTTCAAATCAATTTTACTAAATTCTACTTTAGTAAAATATGTGAAATATTCTTTCAAAATCTTCAAGATCCACCTGTCAGAATACTCCAATATTTACTGTAAAACATTCTTATGGGTGTCAGATCCAAATTGTTCAATTACCCGGTTTCATATCTGGGCTCGCTCTCCAACGTCGTGCAATATGAGCGATGTCCTTTAAAGCCGTCTTCTTCAGATCCACGTTGAAAATCCATTATAAGTTATCTCCGTCAACATGTATGGTATATGGAGATTTAGTACCTGGAAGCCGATTTTGTAAACACCCAGCCACAGGCGAGTGTTTAAATGAGACATCCAGGTATTAAATCTCCATATACCATACATGTTGACGTAGATAACGTTTTTATCCAGTTTTAAACACAATAGAAACATAATGGAGAAAAATTTGTGGACGCGTTTCTCACGCACCGTAAAAAGTTGGACCAAATTTGTGAATAACTATTTTGTTTTTACAAACGCAGAAGACAGCAGATAGAGTTACATCCCTTGGGTCGTTAGGGAAACGAGTAAACAGTATTTTGTTGACATATCGTCCCCTGAGTTCCAATGTGTTATCTGTGCCTACTGGCACAGAAAACACAATAGTACTCAGGGGACGAATTATTTGCTCTTATTTTCTTTTTCGCAAGTTGTTTCATTTTATTTAATTATTTGACCATTTAATTTACAAAATATGATCGAATTGTCGAAAATCTGATGATACACGTATTTGTAGCTACTTTCCATTTTTTTTGGTTCGATTTTTATATCGAGGAGGCAAACGCGGAAAGTTTTCGTTTAAATCATATACCCCCGATGTTTCGCGTGCTCTTATACCCTGGATGTCGCACGCTCTCATATACCTTGGATGTTGGGTGCACGCTTTGCCATGGCTATTTGTCCAAGCATTCTGACAATCAAAGGACAGAATTTATCGGGATAAACGGATAATCATATTTGTTATACAATATCTTTGGAATCATCATTTATTCAAATCAGGTTCCTTGTTTGTATTTTAATTTACCGCAATATCCGTGCGGATGGTGGGGGGGGGGGGGGGGGGGGGGCACATTTTTTCCAGGTATGATGGAGTGGGTGGGTGGGTGGTCGGAGTGGCAGAAATAATTTTTTCCACGATCTAATTTTTCTGTCCTTTCATTCTTTTAATGATTTTATAGGTTTACGTACAACATGTCAGCGCAACACTTACTTTCAACAAGTACTAACTGCGTGTGTCAGGTTATCAAATTAGAGAGCCCGAAAGTTACTCGCAATTGCTCAGTGGTTCTCTCGGGTACTTCAACTCCTTCCACCGGTAAAATTGTGCAACATGATACGATTCAAGCTGTTAAAAGTGTCGTTGAACCCTAAAGAACAAATGAACAATCTTAAAACTAAACACATTTGACATTTTATGTATCAAATATATTGATGGGTACAGTTAAAACTAGAAGTCCTGTCACGAACTTAATGGCGCGTAGGAATTGCGCGCAACTGCCATATCGAATGTCATCCAAAGCACGGCAGGTTGGTCGGAGGTCCATTGGCTGAAACATTGCTTGTGCACAGGCCACATGTACAGAATTTGATAGGATTGCTGTGGTCATAACGCGTAGATTAACGCGCAGATCGACATGCTATTTGTGCGCATTTCATGACAGGACTTCTAGTTTTAACTGTTTGTGCGATCCTTAGCAAATTGCGAGTAGTATATATATCAGTGCACTTCAGACTGACTGTTCTCTCTACCTCAACTGATTTGAGACATGGCCATGCACTGACATGAACTGAATATAGGTCAGTGGTTATGGAATTAAAATTATTGAAATTATTAAAAGTCATTGGTAGTGGACTGATAAACTTTTATTGTCATTCTATAAATTGTATATGCAAGCTAAAGAAAACTTTAAATAATGAAAGGTATACTCAATCGAATGCACTAAATAAAATAAAAGTCATTCAACCAATGAATATCAGAGAATATATATCAGAGAATTAATGCATTTTTGATGATTATTTATTTATTTAGTAGTGTTTAAGGTCACATATTTCTGCACAATGGCTAACCATGACCGTGACAGTTTTACGGGTGGAGGAAGCCGGAGTACCCGGAGAGAACCAACATACCAACTCCACACAAGCAGGGTTAGCATTGGTTGAAGACAGGTGCACCATCGACGTGCAGTACGTCTTAGTACACAGCGTCACCGTGCACCCACGTGGGCAATGGGAGTGAAGCATCTTGCCCAAGGGCACAACGCGGTTGCCGCAGGTGGGATTCGAACCGAGGACCTCTCGACTTGCAGCCTGCACCTCTACCAACTGAGCCACCGCGCCCCCGGTAAACTTTTATTGTCATTCTATAAATTGTATATGCAAGCTAAAGAAAACTTTAAATAATGAAAGGTATACTCAATCGAATGCACTAAATAAAATAAAAGTCATTCAACCAATGAATATCAGAGAACATATATCAGAGAATTAATGCATTTTTGATGATCACGTGCTCTAATTGTTTAACCCTTTGGACTCTAGTGGTATCTTCCATGCCAGTTCAATGGCAGCAATTAGAAGAGTCCACATTCATTATTTGGGGCAGACCAATCAATATTTTCAACGTGCAGCCTCGGGGCTGCACGTTGAAAATATTGATTGGTCTACCCCACACATTTACTGCTGAACAGCCATCCTAATTAATGACGTTATGACATATCAAGTTGCTGGCCGGAAAAAAAACGGCCGTTAGGATCCAAAGGGTTAAGTAGCATACTGGCAAGAATATTTAGTTCTACACTACCTGGGCAACCTGACTAATACATTGGCCTATTTTGGTATCTCATAGCCCACGTTTGTTTAACATGGATACACGCAGATAACTCTATGTCCAATTCTGGACGTTAGGATTCGTGAAAATAAAATCACTTTTCAACATCTGGTCAACTGTCATCATTTGATTAACCTTTCCCCATGACCCAAACTGTAAATCCTCAATATTATGAGTATATGAGACTAAAGACCACAAACTTGCAGAAAATTTACCATATTTCGCAGACGTGTTTCAATACAACCTGTTCATCAACTTCCTGTGAAGACTATGGACAAATAATACTGGAGAAAATATTATAGATATCGAGACCAAACCCGTCGACATTTTTAACCCTTAGCCTAACACGAAAAGCAGACGACGTTTACAAAAAAAAAAAAATTCTTGAAAAACTAATTTCTTTCATTTTTTGTCTCAAAAACATAGGTTATGGCGTCTCATTGGAACGAGATCGACGAGCTCGTTCCAACGAGGGGTCATAACCTATGTTTTTGAGACAAAAAAAAATGAAAGAAAAATAATGAAAATGAATTGGCGAATTTTGAGATTAGCGCTGGCCGGTTTTGATCGTTACGTTGGGTAAAGGGTTAAACGGTAGTGAATACCGAGTAGGACTGTGAATATCCATAAAGGGGTGGGCGTTTGAAACTGGCTGAAAGGACACTATGGGGGAAAAATTGTGGAAAGGGGTGTGTATGTGTGGGTGGGTCCTGGTTGAGTGGGTGGATTTAACATGTCGAAAGTTAAAAATCATCATTTGCAGCTGGATTTTTTTCCGCCCCTCCCCCGGCAATATGAGAAATATTGTTTAAATATCTTCTTCTTTAGATCTACATGTTAAAATACTTTAGTATCTGTTATACAGCATCGTTATGGGGGTCAGGTTCAAGTTTGTTTTAAAAACATATCGCTAAGTTTATATTTGGGCTCCCTATGGGATCCCAACAGGGCTGGGAGCAGTTAATTTTGTTCCTTAACGCGTTATCGCGTTAAAGAAATTCACGTTAATGTGCTAAAAATGGTTAAAATGCTCCAAGAGAACAACAAACCCAATTTCAACTCAATTTGTATGTTTGAACGAAACTTTTTGTGCTGAAAGCATAAAACCATAGTCCATAGGTGCAACATAATCTAAAAGGTGAATTCTGAAGAGTTTTCGTGCAGGAAAATAATAGCAGATGCCGTTTCTCTCAGCAGCGACATGCGGCGGTGCTTACAAACTAAACCAAAAGCAGAAAATAGTCTCTCTGGCGAGGCGGAAGTTGTCGGCACTGCTAAATAGCGCTTTGCTAGTTTGGCTAATCTGGGGAAGACTGTCTCTCGATTCTTCCACCAGACTAGTGGATCATCGGCGACGGACAGTGACCTTGACCTTTCATACTCCGCTATCTCATCATCAATGTCTGCCCTTTCGCAGTTTTCACTGGACTCACGCCCGTCTCCAAGGAGTTCTTCTAAGAATGACTTCTTAACCTTCGACGGTGGTTCATCATTGTGACAGAAACAGTAACATTTCCCGGTTCTACTTCGACAGGGCACATTTTAGTTACTTCTTCTTTAATGATAGTTTTAACTGAGTCAGAGACAGTGGTCGGAACAAAAGAAAGTTTTTTTGAATCGGGGGTCCAGCCCTGGACCCCCGATTCAAAAAACTTTCTTTTGTTCCGACCACTGTCTCTGACTCAGTTAAAAACTTGAGACAATGAGAAAAGAGACTAACGTGTGTATTTTCTAATATATGACGAATTATAATGGCGCCGTGTTATAAAATCATATAGTCATAACAGGCGAATTAAAGGGGGTGGCACATGGCGCCCCCCCCCCCCCCTCCTATTGTCCAGACAAAACACAAAACCCTTAAAATAGCTAAATTAGGTGGTTTAATCAATATTAAATGTACAAATTAGGCTTTGGGACAGGATGGCACATGTTATCCTAAAATCCGGATCCGCCTCTGAATTTAACGTATTAACTGACGTTAAGAGAATTTTAACCCGTCAACATATTTTAACACGTTTAACGCGTTTACAGTTAACATCTCCCAGCCCTGGATCATCCCAAATTTTAACGTAGTGCGGTATAAGGAAAATTCTATGAAAATCGTATTTTAGATCCACCAGTCATAATCTTATCAGATTTGATTTTCGCCGTACTTTTGGGGGTCTGATTGAAAGTTGCCCTAGGTTCGTATTTGTGCTCCTAACAGGAACAGAATTTTAATTTAGTGCAACAAAAAACTTCCTTTTCAGATCCACCTGTCAGAATCTGTTGACATTCAGCATCCTTATGTCTATCAGATTCACGTTTGTTCAAATCAAGTCCTTGTGTTCACACTTGGTCTCCTTGTGGCAACTCGAATTTTAAATTAGTTTTATAGGAGGTAAATCCATTAAAAATCCTTTTCATTAGATTCCTCTTCCTCAGAACCTTTTGACATCTGATGTTCAGCATTCTTAGGGCAGTCATATTCAATGTTGGTGAAATCAAGACACTGGATTCATATTCGAACGCTCTATAAAAGCCCAGATTTTAGAGAATTAATGCTTGAAAATCTTCTTCAGATCCACCAATCAGAATACTCTGATATTTGACACCCACCATGCGTATGGGGGATGGATTCAGGTTTGTTCATATCAAGATCTATGTTTCCTATTTGGGACATTTTAGGATTTTAACTTAGTGTAATGTGAGACTATTCTTTAAAAATCATCTTCCCCACAGTCACTACTTAGAAGTATGTAATACCCCATGTACAGGAGGGAACAGTGCAGATTTTACTTGGTGCAATATGAGAAATACCCTTTAAAATTAGGGCTGTCGCGATTATTCGATTAGTCGACTAACCGTCGACTATTGAAGTAGTCGACGTTTTTTACTTTTAGTCGACCGTCGTTCATTTTCAAGGTGGTACACGTCTACTACACGTCGGGGCTAAATTGCATTGTTTTGTGAGGTGAATGATCAATGAAGGTGAATGACTTTAAATATCTAACCATAGTTATCATTCATATCCGGAAGACTGTACGACTGTCACTGACTGTGTAAGAAAGAACACTCACAGTTACTCGAGAAGAATAGATTCTTCTGAATTTCTCCAGTCTTGTACACACGAATGCACCCATTGGAAAACCCAAAGCGCGGAAGTGACAAAATTATGACGAAAGTCAGAACGTCAGATCACTTCTCAAAGTTCGGAACTTCAGACTAAGATCCAATTTTAACAACTGACGAGGGAATGCATAGATCTCAATGTTCAAAATTTCGAGAAACTTATTGCAGAAAGGAAACATATGCAGGAACGTTCTTTGGTAAATTCATTTTAATTCATCGGCTTCAATCTAGTTTAAACTTGGACCCGCAGTCAGTAATATTATTTTTGGGGTTGGTGCGTCCTACAGGACGTACCAACCCCAAAAATTATATTACGGACTGTGGGTCCAAGATTGGACTACATGTAGCTTCAGTCGGGACCGATTTGTTGTTCCCACAACCCCACTTCGTCTGAACACACTGGTGCCATTGTCATTTTCAGAGTTTTACGAACAGAAGAATGATTTGCTAAAAAATCATGGGAAACGACTATTAATCGACTAACCGTCGATTACTGGTCACGATTAGTCGATTACAAAAAATGATAGTCGCGACAGCCCTATATTAAAATATTCTTCTTTAAATATACCTGTCAGAATATTTTGAGGTATTTCATACAGCATCCTTAGTGGGTTCATATCCAATTGTTTTCAAACCATCTCTCCGATTTTATACTTGGGCTCCACATGAGAGCCCATATTTTAACTTAGTGCAATATGAGAGTATTCTTTAGAAATTTCCGCCCTCAGATCTACCAACCAGATTCATCTGATATTTGGTGCCAACATCACCCATATCGGGATCAGATTTCGGTTTGTCAAAATCGAGTCCTCAGGTTTATATTTGGGCTTCTTGTGGTAGTCGAAATTTAACCTAGTACAATACGATGAAAATTCGTCAACAACATTTTTATTCTGATCCACTCTTTTGAGTTTTGTTTATATCTGGTTTGTCAACCTTATGGGATTCAGATTCAAGTACGTTCAAATCAAGTTTGTGGGTTGATATTGGGGCTCCTAATGCAACCCAAATTTCAACTTAGTACAATATGAGAAAAAACTCTTTAAAAATCTTCTTCAGATGCCCAAGTCAGAATATTTTAACGTTTAGTATACAGCATACTTATATTAGTATTCCCTGATTTTATACTTACAGTTAAAACTAGAGGCCTTGTCATGAAATGCGCACAAATAGCATGTCGATCTGCGCGTTAATTTACGCGTTAGGACCATAGTAAGGCTTTCAAATTCTGTACATATGGCCTGTGCACAAGCATTGTTTCAGCTAATGGCTGAAACATTGCCTGTGTTTGCTATGAGTAACCAGGAGAACCTGCCGTGCGTTGGATGTCATTCGATATGGCAATTGTGCGCAATTCCTATGCACAATTAAGCCAAGATAAGCGCACTGATCATGACAGGACTTCTAATTTTAACTGTAGGCGCCTTAAGAGAGCCAGCTTTTTAACTTATTGCAATATTAGCAGTGATCGTTAGAACTTTTGTCGCCAGATCCGCCATCTAGAATCATTTGTTTGATATTTGCCCCCCCCCCCCCCCCCCATTCCTTATGGGGGTTAGATTCCAGTTAGTTAAAATTAAGTCCCTAGATTCATATTTGGGATTCTTATTGGAGATCAAAATTTTAACTTAGCACAGTATGAGGAGAATTAATTTATCATTTTTCTATTTAGATGTCTGTTTCAGACTATTTTGATCTTTGGTATTCAGCATTCGCATGGGGTTCAGATTCAAGTTTGTTAAAATCAAGTTCCTGGATTCATATGTCGGCTTCTCATGGCAACCGGGATGTTAAAATATGGCAATATAAGAGATATTATTTGAAAAACTTCTTTTTTCAGATCCCCCCACCCCCTCGAAATAGTCTGATATCATGAATTCAGCACACTTTAAGGCGGTCATATTCAAAGCAAGTCCATGGGTTCATGAAAGTCGAATTTTAATTCTGTGCAATATGGCGGAAGTTCAATATAAAATCTCCCTCTTCATAAGAAATAAAATGGTCTGAATCTTTTGATATTTTGATATTTGGTATTCGGCATCCAAAGAGCGCTCAAATTCAAGTTTGTCCAAATCAAGTCCATGGGTTCAAATTTGGTCACTTTATGGAAAGTCTATTTTTTAAAAACATTCTTCAAAGATTTTGTTCTTTCGATCAACAAGACAGCATCTTTCAATATTCTGATAAAGACATTTTGGAGAAAAAAAGACTGCATTAATAAATCAGTTACGGGAAGTTTAGTTGGCGGATACGATCGCGAATGAGACTCAACCACAACAGTATAAGGCAAGGCTAAACCCTCGCCTAATATAGTTCTTACTTCACCTCACGTGACACCGTGTCCGGTAACAAAACGCACCGTAACGTTTAACACCGTGTAGTTGAAAGAGAACAATGGAGTTTTAGGATGTGTGCATTTTACTACTTCGCGACTAATTTTATCACGTTGAAGAAACCACCTCGTTGAATTCACTTTACAACAATACCTAGATTATTGTTTTGATGAAATGACTTAGCGTCGGGAGAGTACTATATCAACGTGTGAATTCAATTTTACCTTGGACTTAACAAATTCTATTTTAAAGTTATAGATAATTACATTCCAAAAATGATTACGATCGGATGTTTTTACATGGAGAGGTTAGCGCATAAAAAACGAGTTTTCCATCACTCTCACGGGACCGAATATTTGCTGTCTCGTAACCTCAGATATTCTAACACGAGTCTGGACGTTGCGACAAAGAGTGAGGGGGTGCGGGGTCTCACCTCCTCCCCATCCCCATCGCTCGTCAAATCTACAATTCGCATCCTTAAGTTGGAAAAAAATTGAAATTTCAAGCAAGGCGGCATTGGAATGTTTCCAAATATGTCTTGACTGTGGCTCAAAAATAGTGTTTTTAGCATCAAAGTTGTGAAAGTCGTGCAAATATTGATTAAAAAATAGTTATCATCCAGATAATGTTTTGTAGTTGGATTTTGTGACTATCAAGAGCCTCAAATGTTTAACCCTTTACCCAACGTAACGACAAAACGGGCTAGCGCTATTCACAAAATCGCCAATTAATTTTCATTATTTTTTTCATTTTTTGTCTCAAACAATAGGTTATGATCCTTCATTGGGATGAGCTCGACGAGCTCGTTCCAATGAGGGGTCACAGCCAATGTTATTGAGACAAAAAATGAAAAAAGTTAGTTATTCAAGAATTTTGTTTGCAAGTTATGTCTGCTTTTCAGGCTAGGTAAAGGGTTAATATACAGTCAAGAGATGTGTATAATTGGAAATCTACCACTTAAATATCTACCTAGGGAATCGTTCACACCCGACTGCGGAATTTATAAATTCATCGAGCTCGTTCCCGTGAGAGTAACATGATAGGGGTTTGTTCTAGGTTTTAAAATTTTTAGCTCATCTCAGCGAAGCTTAAAGGAAGATTTAGTTAGTGATTACTTTCTGTCCGTCTGTCGGTCCGCATTACATTATCGACTTCTCCACATAAACTGCTTCAAGTTTGTTCAAATGAAGATGACGCGCCCATAGAGGGGCACCACAATGAGTTTTCCCCGCATAGAGGGGCACCACAATGTTTTTTTTTTCTGTTAACACTAACAATATGTATATATCCACTATCTATTCTTTTAGTGTAGTATACCTAGCAAGTAGGTATACTACACTAAAAGAATAGATAGTGGATATATAGTGTTTGTGAGTGGATAGCTAGTGTTTTTGGGTGGATAGTAGTAGTAGTATTTTTGAGTGGATAGCTAGTGTTTTTGGGTGGATAGTAGTAGTAGTATTTTTGAGTGGATAGCTAGTGTTTTGGGGTGGATAGTAGTAGTAGTATTTTTGAGTGGATAGCTAGTGTTTTGAGTGGATATTTACTGTTTTTGAGTGGATATCTAGTGTTTTTAAGAAGAAATCTAGTGGTTTTGCGTGGATACCGAAAATGATCTCACGAGTGATCGAGAAAATGGGTATTTTCGCTCACGCAAGCGCTCGCGAAAAATAAACATTTGTCTCGGTCACAAATGAGATAATTTTCGGTATCCACTCAAAAACACTAGATTTTCTTTTTATTCTACGATTTTATAAGAATCTGATAATTCCACTCGTTTTAACCTTGAATTGATGCATGAAATTAAACAGCGTATTGAATCATTAAAACGCAGAAGTGATTTGATCGGTACTCGGAACAGATGGCGTCTGGCGATCTGATTCAGCTGGCGGGTTTCTAGTCCAACCATAGTCTGAAAGTCCGTAATATAAGTTTGTGGTTTTGTACGTCCTTTGAAAGGACGTACCAAACCAAAAAATTATATTACGGACTTTCAGGCCATGTTTGGACTAGCGGGTTTCATGCATCAATTCAAGGTGAATACGTATTGAATTATTGCTGGAAATGATCGGTATCCAATCAAAAACACTAGATGTACTTTTCATTATACGTTTTTAGAACAAATTGCTCATTTCCAATGATAATTTGGCTCGTATGCACCTTGAAGTGATGCTTTGAAAGCCGCCATTTTGATTGATACTGTGAAAGTGAAAATTGTTGTATCTTCACAGTGGGGGATACGATTTCTATCTCTCCGCAATTTTTTCAATAATCTATCGCTTAGCGTATAATAAAACTTTTTACTTCAAGAATCGTCTTCGCTTTTATGAGGGAACATGCACCATAAGATTTTCTTCTAAATGGTAGAATACGTATCAGAGATGGGAATTTCCAAGCCTCAGACGTTCAAGTTCTTTTACTTTTCCCGAAAGTAACCAAAAACTGAGAAATTCTGATGTCTTCTATTTAAAGACGAGCATGACGTAACACGGGCCTATGAGGCAATCCCTGGTGAAACTGCCAAGCGATCCATTAAAGTAGATCGACTGATAGATACTATTAATGTGTTCCAAACTGCGTGACCAATGTGTTTTCGGTTGTATCGGAATGACGCCGCGCGATGAAATCAACAGTCTATTAATCACACTTCAATACAATCCTAACCCTTTGAACTCTAGTGGTATCTTCCATGCTAGCTCAATGGTAGCAATTAGAAAAGAGTCCATATTCATTATTTGGGGTAGAGTAGCAAATTACTGTAAAAACACATTCGCAAAAGAAAGAGCTAAAGTGAACACTTACTTAGATGCTTCTAATTAGTTTGCCACAAAAAGCCAAGTTTCCCTTTGTAACCTTTTATAAGAGAAAACAACATACAGCTTCACATAGAGCACTGTCAGAAAATTATAACAAATCTAAGAAAAGTTTAAAATTATTTGATTTGGTTTAATAAATAAAGAAGTTATTTTTTATTACTTGGTTAGTTTCACATCGGCCAAGATATCAGCCCTCGGTAACATGACATCGCCTTTGACCTTCGGTCTCAGGCTAATATGAAGTTATCTCGAGCTTATATCTCGGCTGATATGACGCTAACCAAGTAATAACCGCTAAGTGACCAGAACAGAAAAACGCCGAAGCACAGGAATTGGATGTAATGAAAACGGAAAAATAAAGTCATTTATAATCCGATCTTTATGTTGAAATGAAAAACGTAAAAGAAACTCCTTTTGAGAACACATGCAATGCATAACGTTTTAATCTAATGGCGTCCATTTAGAAGATACCCCCTTGCCCCTCCACCCTACCCATCCCCTTAAAAAAGTCTTCCGTTCCATGGAAACTGTGCAAAGGATGTTGTACAATACCGAATAAGGTCCATGTAAATGAAATTTAAGATACATATATGCAAAATGAAACGACCCCAAGAAAAATCTTTTTAGCAGAGTGGACGACGTTTGGCTAAAATTATAGAATGGGCGACATTTATGGCGACTGTTGTGGCGACTACTTTGACTGAATGGTTGGCTTTTATTTTGACTTCTTCATTGCATATATGTGCCTTTTTGAAACATAAGTGAATTGGCAGGAAGAGAGATTTTTTACCTACTTCCTGAAAAAAAAATTAAATAAAGTTTTTAAAGAATATTCCCCATATGGTACTATCTTCGGACATTTTGATTTTCTGAGGAGCGACAAACCATTAATTTCCACTAAATGTGGATTGTTATCTGCAATTACATTAGCTCCTCTGCCACACATTTCAAACACTTCGAGATTTGTGAGATGGGGAAACACAAATATGCCTGGAATGTGACAATGCCAAAACAAAAAAAAACAAAATTAAAAAAGTACATGGACACATGTCATCTCCACCTAGAAATGTATATTTTTATTTCCCCATGAAGTATTAGTTGAACCTCCACGTAGATCACGGAATTCGATAGGAATTCTCCCAGTTTACCCCATCTGGGCATTTGATAATATACATGGGCATGGGACACCCTCATCCTCCGACAAAAAAAATTGAGTCTCTCTTTTTTCCATGCATAATTAGTTACTTATCTACGCTGCTCTTATGATAGAATTTAAGGTATTTGGAAGCCCCGCCACTGGGATATTTGATAATGTACAGGAACATGGGACAACCCCGTCACTTTAGCTGGAGGTTGATTTTAATTTAACTTAATAATTACACACAATGCCTTCGAAACATAAAGAATATCGCAAGGAAAGTATTCCCCACTCCCACCCAAGGACATTTCGAAAACCATGATCCTAATGGTTGGTTAGTATCTGAGGATACTTTAACCCTTCACCTGACGTAACGGCCAAAATCGGCCAGCTATTCTCAAAAATCGCCAATTAATTTTCATTATTTTTTTCATTTTTTGTCTCAAAAACATAGGTTATGACCCCTCGTTGGAACGAGCTCGCTTTGAAACCGAGAAGCCGGTTTTCGACGCGGAGACACGATACGCCATAATTACATTATGGCTAACTGAATGTGTAGGGTAAACCAATTAATATTTTCATCGTGCAATTCCAAGGCTGCACGTTCAGAATATTAATTGGTTACACCCAAACAATGAATATGGAATCTCCCAGTTGCTGTTATTGAACTGGCATGGAAGGCACCAGCAGTTCTAAGGGTTAAATTTCCACTAAATGTGGTATGTTTCCTGTTATTACATTAGTCTTTTCACACGCAGATCATAGACTTTGAGATTTGGGGTTGGTGGCTGCGACTCTTGTATACTTGATAATACAAAAGTACACAGGCGTGGGACACCCACTTGTGCTTAAATGTGTGTATTTCTTTTTTTCGTGTAATATTAGTTGCTCTTTCACGCATTTCATATAATTGGATTTTTAGGGGTATTCTGCGTAATTGATAATACAAAATGAAACAACGCTGGGCGAATAAGATGAAGGCACTGAAAATCAAGAAATGAAATAATAATATTCTGATCACCGGTAGTAAAGGGATCCGGGGATTGGGATAAAAGGTTACAATCACCCCTGACTTATCTCGCCGGGAAAATCGAATTTCGGTAATGTTTTCTCACCTGAATTTAACCCTTTACCCAACGTAACGGCCAAAACCGGCCAGCGCTATTCTCAAAAATCGTCAATTAATTTTCAAAATATTTTCATTTTTTGTCTCAAAAACATAGGTTTTGACCCCTCGTTGGAACGAGCTCGTCGAGCTCGTTCCAACGAGGGGTCATAACCTATGTTTTTGAGACAAAAAATGAAAAAATTTAGTTATTCAAGAATTTTTTTTGCAAGTGTCGTCTGCTTTTCATGTTAGGTAAAGGGTTAAAGGACGGCGGAGGGAGGTACAGTTGAGAAACATGTATTTTTGAGAAAACACATATGACATCAATAAGATATAAAGCCAAGTTCCATTTTGTTACTTTTAATAAACGAAAACAACAGACAGCTGTAATTTATTAACCAAATCAAATAATTATAAAATGTTCTCAGATTTGTTATAATTTCCAGAGAATGCTTCTTATTCTCTTCATCAAGTCAGAGGTTTCCACTTCTAGTTCATCTATACGAACGGTACGGCTTCTCCAGCGGGGTTGCCGCTCCATCCGTATAGCGGAACTATTTTTTCTCCTAATTCGGAATCTCTGCTTACGACTCTGAATCCTAGTTTTGAATTTTGTGTACAATGCCCCTCTCTTTTCTCTCCGTTTACCTAATTCTTACTTATTTCCATCATTATTTCCTCAAACTATTAACTTTTATCTGGTAACGCCAAATTCACTGTCTGATTACTTTCGACGAATAAAAGTGAGCGATTTCACTGTATACAAAATGGCAGCGCCTAGTAACGCATCAAGGGGGGCAACTCTGCTTCGGTCCATTGCGGCCGAGATCGATGTCATATCAGTCGAGTTTGAAGTGGAGATCGATAATGGGCAATTCTCTGTAAAATCACATCCAATACACTATTAACTTTATTATATGCTAGCCTGTGAATTATCGCAAATTAACTAAAAGATATTTCTTGATATCCATCGACTTGGTGGATAACGAGGAATATCCCTCAGTTGCTTCATAAATGACGTCACGCTTCGGCGCATCACTTCGCCTTCGATATCACTGCGCAGTATACGAACAGACTATTTTACTACGTTGTAGACAGCGTTTCCCCCTTATATGGTGATTTGTGTACGACTGTGAATTCGAAATCTTGTTAAGAATTACGATGAGTGATATGAGTGACTTCAAAGTTGTAGGGGAGGTGCCGTTAAAAAGTTTATTAGAAAAGATGTTCTATACAGAAGACCCAAATTGGGCAGGGCTGTTTATTCTTGATGGAATGTAGACTCTGGTGATTCCAACACTTAAGTTAACCCCACTAGTACTACTACTACAAATTATACCGCCGGCAGAATTATGTGACATCCTTCATTATCGGTCAAGAAAAAGTCAGATTTCGATTCTGTGCCCAATGGAAATTTTTTGGCCATGCGAGAAACAGTGCTCGTTTGGGTTGGCGGCAGACAAAAGGCGAGATGGGAAACCGACGTAACAGCCTTCACGTCATCAAACATTAAACGACACCTATCAAAAAAAAATGGTAATAAGGTATTAGCTGTTGAAAAAAATTAGTTCTTGATCTTTTTGTCAATAAAAACTGAATTATATAAGTGAGTGGTGGGCGAGTGGATAAGTGCACTTGTCTCTCATGCCAAAGGTCCCGGGATCGATCCCCGGTTGGGGGAAGTTCCCGGAGTGTCCATACACTCTCTGTCACCATCAATTGTGGGGTTGATGCTGTCACAGCGTACCGTCCTATCGGGTACGAGTAGTATAGCCCGTACCTTTCACCCCAAGGTTGGATGATCTCATTTGGATGAGTCTAAGAGTCGTTCGAGGAGTCACTCGATCGAGCAATTGCTCGTTGGCTCATTTGCTCGATGAGCTTCGAGTCGTTCGAGCAGTATGTCGAGTCACTCGATCGAGCAATTGCTCTAAGGCTCGTTTGCTCGATGAGCTTCGAGTCGTTCGAGCAATTGCTCATGGAACAATTACTCGATAGTTTATAAGGGGTATCCAGAATAGGTATGTCTTGGAGTGGCCTAGAAGGTTGAGCCAAATACGTAATAGTATCCTCAGATAAGTATCCTATAAAAGATATCCTCGATAGGTATTCTCAAATAATACAATACCGGGCCATAGGTGTCCTCAAATACTGAAATGAGCCTAAGAGTCGTTCGAGGAGTCACTCGATCGAGCAATTGCTCAAAGGCTCATTAGCTCGATGAGCTTCGAGTCGTTCGAGCAGTATGTCGAGTCACCCGATCGAGCAATTGCTCTAAGGCTCATTTGCTCGATGAGCTTCGAGTCGTTCGAGCAGTATGTCGAGTCAATCGATCGAGCAATTGCTCTAAGGCTCATTTGCTCGATGAGCTTCGAGTCGTTCGAGCAATTGCTCATGGAGCAATTACTCTCTTGACTCTTTAGCTTATAAGGGATATTTGGGATAGGTATGTCTTGGGGTGGCCTAAAAGGTTGAGCTAAATAAGTAATAGTATCCTCAGATAAGTATCCTATAAAAGATATCCTCGATAGGTATCCTCAAATAATACAATACCAGGCCATGGGTATCCTCAAATACTAAAATGAATCTAAGAGTCGTTCGAGGAGTCACTCGAACGAGCAATTGCTCGCTGGCTCATTTGCTCGATGAGCTTCGAGTTGTTCGAGCAATATGCCGAGTCACTCGATCGAGCAATTACTCCAAAGCTCATTTGCTCGATGGGATTCGAGTCATTCGAGCAATGGTTAATCAGTAACTGCTCGATTGCTTATTGTGTTTGAGAATGCTTTTGATATACACAAGGGAGGTAACTGCATTATGGGAAATCAAGCACTGGTAATTATAAGACTTGGACGAGAGAACCAGAGATAGTTTGGACTGGATAGACTGTTAATGATAGAGAAACATATATGCAATAGGCATTAAATAATGGGATTCTGGGAAAATCAGGCCCTGTACTCCTATTCAATAGAACATACCCCTGTACCCCTTGGTACTATAGCATAACGTGCTATTTTTATATGCCCAAAATGGGGCTTCACATGTCCGTTTGAGTGGTTTGATGGAGATTTTGGTGTCCTGTAAGGGTTATCAGGTCTATTTGGGTAATTAGGTATACTCCAGTTTAATCGAACACACCCCCAGGGGACCCCTTGGGACTATAGCACTACGTGCTATGCCGATAAAATGGGGAATCCGTATCAAATAAAGTCGATTCGGTGATTTTAGGTGGATTTTGGTGATTTGGAGAGATTGTCGGGTTGTTTGTGGTAACTAGATTTACTCCGATTCAATCGAATACACCCCCGAACATACCCCTGTCCTACTGTAGGACTTAGGTCACATAGCAATCACGTGCTACCATAGAAACCAAGATGGCGGCCTCCAGTATACAAAATGGACGACGGAAACACGTATCACCCTAACAACACGCGCTGCGCATGCGCACTCACACCACGTATCACTATGGGGACGACGTAACAACATGGCCGCTCACGCGGGTTACCATGACAACACAACATGGCGCCACTACGTCACGTGACATGACGTCACATGAGATCATCCAAATGAGATCATCCAATCTTGGGGTGAAAGGTACGAGCTATACTACTGGTACGGACGTAAATTGGCTGTCATCTGTGGGGAAGAAACACACTTAGGGCAGGCTAAAGATCCCTTTGTAGTATACGAGAAGAGCGAAGCCACGAAGTTGCCGCTACGAAAGTCATCCCACACACCTGCACCATTGAGCTAAGGAGGGGCGTTAATATAAATTGCATAACTTGTTCGTCAGTCCTTGTAAAACAAATAAAATTAAATAAACAAAATTAAAAAAATAATAAAAACTGAAATATATTATAAATCGTAATTTTCCATTGCCATAAAAATACGAACGTCATCAACGTATTCCATTTTTGCAGACATTAAAACATTTTCTTCAAAAAGGTAATCGCCGATTGCGCGATGTTGGATAATTTAAAACTTAGTCGAGAAAAAAGTTACTTCAGCACTCAATATATATAGAGAACAAATGACCCATCAACCCGACCCCAACAGGATGGCGTCGGCTGCGAAACTTTTCTATCACTGACCAATGAGCGTTTCAAAAATCCAGTTTTGTTGATATCAGGTGTCCGTATGTTGCAAACAAAAATCATGGTTCTTTTGTTTGGTTTCAAAACAGATACAGCTGGGATTATCGTCCAATTCATTGTGGTTGGAAGTGGAATAAGAGCCACGCATGTGCTACGCACGTGTGATATTATTTAAGCAGGATACCAGTGGAAGCCTTCCGCCAAGTGACTCCGGCCATTCAGATTTGACACCTTTCATACAGACGTGTGACACGCAAAGAAACATGTCGCTATTCATTTATCCAACTGTGTTAAGTTCCATGCAGTTAATTCATTCCTTTTGTTACTTCAGAATGGTGACACATGTTATTGTGGGAGCAATTACGACAAGCATGGAAAAAGGAGTGAGGGCGACTGTGATACGTCGTGTCCCGGGAATCCTGACGAGATCTGTGGTGGTGTCAATAAGCTGTCGGTGTACAGATCATGTAAGTATATTTTCCACGGAATGCAGTATGCATTTTTGTAAGATTGGGGTCGTGATATCTCATACTGGCGGCTTGGCAGTAGTGCAGTATTGTTCATTTCGTTTTGCACAATTAGCCAATACAATAAATCGTTTACAATTGTATTCTCTAGAACTGTATTTTCTACATATTAATATAACTGACTGAAATTAATCATTAGCATTTCAAAAGATGTGCCAATTTGGAAATGCTAATGGTTCATTTCAACACATTTAAATCCATAACTATGAAATACAATTCTAGAAAATACAGTTGTAAAAGTTTTATAGTATTGGCCCCCAGAGGATCTAACTGATATATTGTAGCAGAGCTCTTGTAACGCCATACTGCAAGGCACAATGGGTGCCTTTGGTTGTCATTGTAAACAGGTTTGTTTTGGATATTCCAGCCCACCAGTTTTTGTCCAGACCTTAGAAAATTGATTTTGATTCCACTTGGAAAAGGTCTATGGAACTTTCAATGTTAATTTTAAACCACACATTACAGTTCCATGTCCATTTTCCTTTCAGCAAACAAAAAGTCCTGTCCAAAACATTTCTCAGCATTTGTAATTAGTTATGGAAAATCCCGTGTTAATGTCCAAACACCTTAAAATCAGTATGTGGAATGGGAGTTTTGAGTGTTAAGTTTTACACGTTTGTGTTACTCGCGTGCCCACCATTCGCTATGAGAATCCCATAGGCATTCTCTGGACCATCTAAAACTACTAAAGTGACAGCGTAAAGACGAGTAGTTTGAATGTCAATGGTTCATAGCAACGCACTATTCTGAGCATTTCACATCGGGTCCATGTACTGGTCTGTTCCAACATTTTTGCATGAAATACCATTGTTTCCTATTTGAATAAATTGATTAATCTTTCGGAAACATATGATGGGTAATTATTAGGCTTTCTCAAACCCAGTTTGGGAAAGACTTCTGTTATTCTTCTTTTTCAAAATTTTTGTTCTCTATTTTTTTATTTTTATTTTTAGGTTTTTTGAAACCCAATTTGGGAAAGATTCTTGTTATTCTTCTTTTTCAAAAATTGTTCTTCATGTTTTTGTTTTTTTAGGCATTCCCAAACCCAGTTTGGGAAAGACTCTTGTTATTCTTCTTTTTCAAAAATGCTTCTTCATTCCTTTTTATTTTTATTTTGATTTTTAATTTTTTTTTTCTCCTTCAATTTTGTCTGTTGCACTACTCAAAAACAAGCTGTACGATTTTAACCAAATTTGGCATACTTATGTAATGCCATAAAATCTAGTGAAATGATGAATCGCCATATCTATGAAAACGCGTATTTTCAAAATATTCTGCCAACACCTTTAACATTTCACAATTTTCAACATAACTCAAAAACAAGCTGTACAATTTCAACCAGATTTGGTAAACTTATTTATTGTCACATTATCTAGAAAAAAGAGGTATCGTCATATTCATGAAAATGCTTATTTTAAAAAGTTTCTGCCAAAACCATCAAAATTTCACATTTTTTCAAAAGTCTCAGAATTGTTTACAGTTATCTAGTTCTAAGTTTCCAAACATTTAGAGCATAATATGATACACCAAAATCAGCACACAAATATTTCAAAATTAACCCCTGTGGGCCAAAAAATGGAATGGATATAGCAGTTTTGTCTTCAAAATTGACCAACTTCAAGGGCACATTTCTCTATTTGTAAGGTTGTTGTAACAATTATTTTGGTATGGATAGATGCAACAATGATTGCAGAAGAAAGTTACTGTTTACGTTATAATCTCAGATTTAAATCCGAAGCACAATGAGGGCGAGAATAAGTGTGTTGTTTGAAAATGCCAAAATTAGCCAACTTTGGTTGCTTTTTTCTATCATTTTGGAAACAGTTAATTTCAAACACTTTGCATGTCCGTATTCACAATTGACTACCGAGCATATTTGCTTTTGTAAGTTTGTTTTGCTATAGGCAGAGATGCTTAATGAATAAATATGCTGTTGTAAGTTATGCATATGCTTTGGCCACTTAGAGAATACTACTGTCCAAAAAAAAATGACTTTCAGTGAATGTTACCAATTTCTGTACTCATTTGTCCAGAAACAAGAAAAAAATAGCGAATTGTGCTTTCCATAACTGCATCAAAAATCAGCGATGAACAAATTTTGTGTTATATGTTTTTGTGTCCTGCTTTATCCAATACCAGTTTTTGCTGTACAAACATGAGTACCGTCAGACAAAATGTATTTTCCGATTAATTTCGTTCTTTTCTGCACCCAGTTTCCCTGGGAGGGATTGGAATAGTCCATTTTCCTTTGCATATATGTATCGTGTGTTATAGGGAAACAAATTTTCTATGATAAGTTTTGGTGTCACACATAATTCAACACATGTTTTGACAATAATATCCAGAAAAAACGTTTCATCTTCCTTAATTTTACTGCATTCCACATGTATACACATTTTTCCTGTTATTAAATCCAAACCCACACAACTTAATTTCTGCTAAAATAACTATTAAAGTAACTAACAGTTTGCCAAAAAATGTTTTGCACATGTAGAGAAACATTACTGTTCATGTTTTATTATCACATTTAACCCTCCAGGACACTGATTGCTATAAAAAAGCGTATCATTTAAAAATGACACAACTTTGGGTGCTTTCTTTCTATCATTTTGGAAAGGGTTAATGTCAAACACATTGATTTGCTATAAGCTGTCTTTTAAAAAGTTGGAAAGCCCGTAATTTGTCCAACAAATTACAATTCTCTAGTTTTTTTCCTCCCTCAATTTTGTCTGTTGCACTGCTCAAAAACAAGCTGTACGATTTTAACCAAATTTGGCATACTTATGTAATGCGATAAAAATCTAGTGAAATAAGGTATCGCCATATCTGTGAAAATGCGTCTTAAAATATTCTGCCAAAACCTTCAAAATTTAACCATTTTCCAACGCAACTCAAAAACAAGCTGTATAATTTCAACCAGACTTGGTAAACTTATTCATTGTCACAATATCTAGAAAAATGAGGTATCGCCATGTTCATGAAAACGCTTATTTTCAAAATTTTCTGCCAAAACCATCAAAATTTCACAATTTTTCAAAAGTCTCGGAATTGTTTACAGTTATCTAGCTCAAATTTTCCAAACATTTAGAGCATAATATGATAAACCAAAATCACCACAAATAATAAATAAATAAATAAATAAATAAATAAATATTTCAAAATTTACCTCTTAAATCTGAGATTAGAAAGTAAACAGTAACTTTCTTCTGCAATCATTGTTGCATCTATCCATACCAAAATAATTGTTACAACAACCTTGCAGATAGAGAAATTTGCCCTTGAAGTTGGTCAATTTGTCTTGGAATGACGTGATGACCAAGAGGTCGAACGATGAGTTCTTTCCTAAGAGCATAAGAGGTCTAAGTGTGGGAAAATCGAATTGCGGAAAGACCAATCTCTTGATGAATCTATTGTTGTGACCTGGTTAGTTGGATTACGACAGATTATTCGTTTTTGGCAAGAGTCTCTTTCAACTGGAATATAGATTGCTTCGAGAGTGCATGAAGCGTAAATTACCCAAGGATGTGATGTTGAGAATCTTTGACAATCAAGACGAATTCGAAGGACACGAGACTTCGAAGAAATTGGAACGAACTGCGAGATAATTGACTAAAAGAAACTTGGAGTGTTCGAACGTGGAATGTCAGTTTTACGAGAATGGCAATGACGTTCTCTATCCTAGACAGTTGAAGTCAGAGAATAAGAATCGCATGATTTTGGATGATCTATTGTTGGAGAGACAGAATCGATGCAAATCGTATTTTGTTTGAGTACATCACAGCAACGTGGATTGTTTCTATTTGTCTCAGAATTATTTTCGACTGCTCAGACAGATGATAAGGGAGAATGCTAATTTTCTGTGTCTTTTTCGTTAGAATCTCAAGAATCCCAATCACATCTATGGAGATTATGTGGCCAATGACATGAGTAGGGAAGAATTCAGGAGATTTTGTAAGAAGGTTTGAGACAAAGGACTTCACAATTTCATGGTGATTGATTTGACTAGCCAATTTAACAATGGAAAATATCGAAGTGGATTCAACGATTTTTTTTTATCTTCCTAATAATAATGATAGAGAACAAAATAGAAAAAACAATATCGATAAAATATAAAAAATATATATATAAATAATAATAATAAAAATGTCAGAATATCATCTATTAGAACAGATAATCGACAATACAATGCGAAACACTCCTTTCAAATCATAGTGACTCACGATGTGACTTGATTCTTGACTAAATTCGAACCTTCCATCGAATTGAAGAAGGAAAAGAGATACGAGATGGCGTCTTTTAATCTCGAGACTTACTATTCGTTTCTCAACATCACCGAAAAAAATTACACGTTCAAATATTCCAATAGAGTTGACTGATTCAAGATACGAATTCCCAAAGGAAGTTATGACATTGATGATCTGAACCGTCACATCCAGGTGAGACTGAAGGCCGACGGTCACAGATGCAATATGATAAGAATGGCTCCCAATATGAGTACTCTACAGACAATATTAGACTTGGGAGATAATTTTCGAGTGGATTTTAGTACGGAAGATTCAATTGGTATGATGTTGGGATTCGATCGAAAGATGTATCATGTAAGATGAGGTCATGCCATGTCCGAAAATATGGTCGACATTTTCGCAGTCAATATCATTTTAGTGAATGTCAATGTGATCCCGGGAAGTTACGTCGATGGTAGCACTCAGCCTACGATCTACTCATTTTTTCCAGACGTTTCTCCAGGTTACAAGATCGTGGAGCGACCTCAAAATCTCGTCTATCTACCCGTGATCCTGGACACATTGTATAGCATTGGAACCACGTTGATGGATCAGAATGGACATCTGTTAGATCTTTACAGAGAGAGAGTGACTAGACGATTTCACATCAGAGAGATATGAAAAAAAGTAAATAAAAAAAAGTAAAATAAATAGAATTTGAAAAAACAATAAAATAAATATAATTTGGAAAAAAAAAAACAAATATTTTTTTTTCATTTAACCAAAACATTTTTTTCATTTTTTTTAATACATTTATATAAGAAATAGAAAACAAAATAAAAAAAAAAACTTATAATATTTATAATAATTTTAAAAAAAAATCGCCAACTTGTAATATTTCTAATTAAAAAAAATGTATAATCCAGTGAAAAAAAAACAACAACAAATATGAGTAGCAGTCGATACATCATTAAAAGCGTGAACATATCCGAAGGACAGAAAGCTAACCTTCGCAGAGCATTGAGCCATCGAGGTGAGGCCATTAGATTTAAATTCAGTTATGAAGATCTGGTGAGTGGTGGTAGCGATCGAATCGCCTCGACTAAAACTCAAATCAAAAGGATGGAGAAAGTGATTCGTAATCAAGTGGGAACGACAGTGAGATTGAGTCCCACCCAATTGAGATACAATCTGAGAATGAAAAGTGGTTTCTTACTGCTATTGGCGGGACTCGCCGCCATAGCATTACCCATTCTCGCGAAGATGGTGTTACCAGCTCTGGGCGTGGGAGCTCTCTTGGGACTCGCTATTTCTGGAGTCGATGGAATAATGGGTAGAGGATTGTTTCTGAAGAAGAGAGGAAACAGACTATTTTTGAAGAAGGGAGGAGCGGTGTGTTGCATAGACATAGAAGATAAAGGATTGTATCTAGGACCCATGAGGAAAGGTGGCAATGCTTTCCACGGAGATGGGCTCTATCTGAAGACTGGAGAGAATGTGTAACCGATTGGTAAAGGTTTATTGTTTGGTCAGAATTCGCCATTTAAGAATATACCCATTATGTTATTATAAAAAGCAAAAAAGTAAAAAAAAAATGAAACAAAAGGAGAGAAAACGATGTTTCCCATATCATTCTAATGATGAAGATACAAAAATAATGGTTTTATCGAAATACGAGAGGCATAAACTTCAACTTTCGAAAAAAAAATGTCATCTCTTTCCAATAATAATATGTGCGCTCGTAATAGACGAGAAGTATTTGTTCATTCGTTCGATGATGAGATGAATAGATATGTTGTTATTAAAAAAAAAAATACGAAATATATATAAAAGAGGAAAAATATAAAAAAAATAATACTAAAAACAAAATAAAAGAAAAAAAAAATAATAAGAATAGAAAAATTTTTTTTATACAAAAAATTATGACGAATGATTCCAAGGAATCGAGAGCTTGGTTTATTCGTAGAGTGCTGTGCAGAGCTTACACAATCTGTGTGAATGAACAACTTCCTCATGTCTTGAACGAAAGATGCCTTGGTTGTCGAGAGGAGAAAGAATTTAATCACATTGATCATTCGTGTCTCCTGATGGAATGGGAAGACACCAGCAACATGTATTTCATGCCTGCATTGGAATACGTCCGACATGACGACATGATCAAACGTTGGAGACAATTTGGGTCTTGCGATGGAGGACCCGAGCCTACAAAATCTGAAGAAATGAAGTTAGCGCATCAAAGTCTCACCACCGAAGACAGGGAACACATTTTGGAATATTTGTTGGAAAAGGGGAGAGCACTAAAAAAATTTTCCATTAAATAATAATTGTTTTTTTATATATTTATATAAGAAATAAAAAAACTAAAAAAAAGCTTATAATATTCAAAATAATAAAAAAAAACTTATAATATATAATAAGAAAAGCAATTTTTTTTATATAATAATTATGACGAACAATTCCATGAAATCGAGAGCTTGGTTTTGTCAAAAGTTGTTAAAAATCATTATGTGTTATTTCCCATATCTTCCTGATGACAATGACGACTATGATGTGTGTTATCCCCCGTATCTTTCTAATGACGATGATCACCACCACCACTAAAAAAATATTGTTGTTAAAATAATAAAGAGTGAAAAATAAAATACATAAAATATATAATAATAGATATAAAATAAAAATAAAATGAAAATGGAACTTTGAAGTAAAAACATATATCCATTGTTAGAGAGGGTGGAACGCACAGCACTTCCTCTATCACTAGAAAGTAATGATGATGAGATGCAGAGGTATCGAATCGAAAATATCAATATAATTCAATCGTATCTGATGCAAGAGAGAGATTCTCGTTGTTCGCTCAATAAGAAATATTCAAGATTAGAGAAATTTGTGAGCGGTGTGGATTTTACTCTCATCACAATCTCTATGGGTTTGAACATTGCCAGATCCAGTCTATTGTCGACCGCCCTTGTTGCTCTTCTGGTCGTGTTGGCCGTAGAAGCATTGGCTTTGACTGCCAGATTGGTCAGTACAAATGGAAAATTTCTCTCTAAGAAATTATCCGTGAAGGCCAAGAAACACGAAAACATCAGCGTTTTGGCCGATGCAAAGATCGATTCTGTGTCAGATAAGTCTATGGCATTGAAAGGCGGTAGGATTTCGGATGGTGAATTCATTGACATATTGCACGAAAAACAAAAATATGAAGTCATGAAAGCAAAGATAAGAGTCAAGAGTCGTCAGATTCTCAAGGAAGAATCAAAAGATTCTCTCGTGGAAAAAGGTAGGGAAGAAGTGAGACAATCGTTTCGTAAATTATTGGATTCCAAAAAGATTCCAGAAGCAATCGATTGAAAAAAATGTATATATAAAAGAAGAAGAAAAATTCTATATAAATTAAAAAAAAAAGAAATAATTAAAATATATAAAAAAATATATATGAAAAACAAAAAAAACAAAAATGTATTGCATCAAATGCAAGAGAGTTACCGATATGGTTAACATTAAAAAAGTACTGACAAAAAATAAAAGTCCCATTCTTCATAGAGCGTGTAAAATGTGCAGTTCGACACAAACGCAGTTTGTCAAAGGTGCTGCTGGTTTGGTGAATAAATTGATTAATAATCTACCTGTTGAAATGCATCTGCCAGGACATCAATTCACGGGACCTGGCATGAAATTAAATAAGAGATTGAATCGAGATCTGACACCTAAATCTTGGAGCAAACCCATCGATAGGGTGGATTCAACCGCTTATGCTCACGATTTGTGCTACGCCAAATATTCTGACGTCGAGAATGGTAATCAAATCAGCGATAAAAACATGTTAACGACGTTGAAATATAAACCAAATCCCATTAGGAGAGAGAGACTTGAATGTTTGTTGGTCGGTAAAGTGATCGGTACCAAACGTCGATTCGAATGGGGTCATAAAAAATAAATGTATAGAAAACATTATTAATGAATGCATTGGCGAACGAGCTACACAAGCGTGTCACGCATAAATTTAGAAGGAGAAGGGTATTCGTAAAGGGCCTGGATCAGATTTGGTCGGCAGATCTGGTCGACATGAAATCGCATTCGAAACAGAACAAGGGCATTAAATACATACTGACGGTCATCGACGTGTTTTCGAAATATGGATGGATGAAGCCTCTGAAGAATAATTCGGGACCTTGCATGGCCGAGGCTCTGAAGAGCATATTTACATCATCTTCTCGAAAACCGGATAAACTGTGGGTGGACAAATGGAAGGAATTTTACAACAGTCACGTTCATCCATTGGTCAACCTCTATTCTGTCGAAAACGAAGGGAAAGCTAACGTGATCGAACGTTGGAATAGAACCATGAAGGAAAAAATGTATAAGTATTTCACGGCTAATAAGACCAAGAAATATATCGACGTTCTAGACGAACTGGTCGAAGAATACAACAATACGCAACACAGATCGATCAAGATGACTCCCGTGGAATCTAGCGATCCTCAAAATGAAAAACGCTTCTTCACTAATCTCTATCTCGAAAGGATCAAGATCAAGAAGGTGTCCAAATCACCGAAATTTGCAGTTGGCGACTAAGTGAGAATCACTTCTTATAAGTCACTCTTTGCAAAATGTTACACTCCTCGATGGACTGAAGAAATCTTTAAGATCGTTAGAATATTTTACATGGACCCGGTAACTTACAAAATAGAAGTGTTAGAGGATGATGAAGATAACAGCAGAGAAATCATTGGAACATTCTACGAACAAGAATTGCAGAAGATGACATTTTGAAGAGCTAACCATTCACTTTTATTTTTGTTTTGCATATATATAGTTGAAAGAAAAAAACATAATAAATAAAGTTAATATTTAAAAGAAAAACAATTAATAATAAAAAAAATTAATTACCACACACAGACAACAAAAAACAAAACATGACGAATATATTAGATATAACCGAAGGTATATTGAGAGAGGAAAGCATTCAAGAATATGAAGTTCACGAGTACAAACCAGTGACTGGAACCAGTCTAAACAATGCCAGTGGAATAAAAATCAATGTCGAAACTCAAGATCTGTTCATTCATCCCAGGGAAAGTTACATAGTGATAGAGGGGCGTCTCACCAAGGAAGACGGAAGTGATTATGCTGATGATGATGTGGTCACTCTAGCCAATAATGGTATGATGCATCTGTTCAGTAATATAAAATACATGCTCTTGGGACAAGAGATAGAATCTGTGTTTCATCCCGGACAAGCCACCACGATGTATGGACTCTTGATGTATCCAGACGATTTTTCAAAATCTAAAGGACTCAATCAATTGAGGGTGAAAGACACCATTGCCGACAAGAGTGCAGCCAATACCGGTGCCGCCCTGAGATTTAATTATGTCGTCAAGACATCGAGACCTAAAGGAATATTTTCATTCAGGATACCTCTGAAACACATATTCGGATTCGCAGAAGATTACGATAAGATTCTCTATGGATTCAAACACAATCTGACGTTGATTCGAAAAGGTAACGACGAAGCCATTATGAGATCCACTGCAACTGATGTGGGTAAGATACATCTGAACAAGATATCTTGGTTCGTTCCGCACATATTGCCTTCATTCGTGAAGAAAGTACGTCTCTACAAGATCAAAGAATCAAAGAGTAAATTACCAGTGGGATTTAGAATGAGACAGTGCGACACAGATAGTATTCCACCATCTACCAATCACTTCGATCATCGTAGTGGCATTTCAAACCGATAGGGATGGGTCTCAAGAGAAAAATCCTTCCCTATTCGATCATTGTAAGTTGAGAAACATGCAGGTATTTCTAAATGCCACGAGATATCCGGCCATCGATTACAATGCCTCTTTCAATAAAAACGATTTCTGCAGACTATACGGCGATGCAGCAGATTTCAGAAAGAAATATCATCGACTGGACGAATTGATGGGTAATCCTAACATCACTCCCATCGAATATAAATCAATGTATCCCCTGTTCGTATTTGACAATAGTAAACAGAGCGAGTGACTCAAGAGTAGCGTCTTAGACATTCAGATCAAGATGCAATTCGATAAGAATGTTCCGAGGAGAACAAGGCTTTTGCTCTAGTCCTATCTGATGGAGAGTTAGAATTCGAATCAGACGGGCAAAAAATGTCTATCGTTCGATGATATAATATATATAAAAATAGAAATTAAAAATAACCAAAAACAAATATCGATAAAATATATAAAAAATATAAATAATAATAAAAAACCTAAAAAATGAATAATCAAGATATAGAATGTTTGAGATGAAATTGAACGCATTTGGAAGGTAACATAAATGAGAGAAATTAATTAAATATATTAGATCGATTGGAAATGACAAAACCCATAATATTGACTTCGGAAATAGTAGAATGAATTAAAAAACAGGGAATGACCACGAGAGATTGCGTGAGACATTTACTAGATACGTTAACATATAGAGGAGAAACGGCTTTTGAAGAATTTATTATTGCTATGTTGAATCTTGATTTAGATATGGACGAGCGTTTTAAGAATGTTAAACCAAATCAAATAACAATTTATGCAAGCTCGGAATGTCAAACCAAAACAAAATAAAAAGTGATAAAAAAATATATATAATTGGATTTTGAGAATAAATCAATGTCTCAAAATCCAATTATATTTTTTTTTGAGTTATCTCCCCTACACAATTTTGAAATGGTTTATAACTTCACGAAAAATATATATTTCTCTTGCTGTTTGCTTAATTTTTTAAGCAAGAATAATAACCATAAGAGTTTGTTGAAACTAGAAAAGTCTTTTAGGTTTTTTCCTTGATAAGACGCGAAACACGATATCAAATGCAATTTATCTTTCTTGCTTCTCAGGTTTTCAAGAGTTAAGAATCGTTTGTGTTTGAGATAATGTATTAATTTTTCTTGGTCGTTCATTTTTTTTTCGTGTTTTTTTTTTGTTATTGTTTTCAATTTTTTTGTACTCACTGTTTGTTTAGAGGGTCCAGTTCGATCAACAGATAGACCACTGAAGTGGCAACTTGAGGTTTATTGGTTTTCGTCTTGAAATTGATCCTATCCCCATCTGCACCTTCAGAGGTGTACTGGAGATGCTAGTGTTCGAATGTTGCTTCTTCATCTTTTCGACACTGTAACTGTTCTCACATTCCACACCCTTCACCATGATTGCTTTTTTGCTCAAGTCCGTAGAAGTCAGACTCATTCGAATGATATTGCCTCCCGCAGGCATGGGATATCCTATCAGACCATGCAATGGTCCATTACCCCCATTTACAAAATACCATTCGTTTTTTTCCTCATCTAACACACCGCTCTCCTCGGTCCAGATGGTGATCAATTGTCTGGCGTATTTTATCTTTTAGTTTAAACAATATTTATTTCCAACATACATAGATACTACATACAACAAAAACATATGTATGGATTCGACAGGAAGCTGCAAGCTTATCAAGGTCTTTTCCACGACGGAGATCAGATTGCATGCATCCATCATGTGAGTGGGATCTGGCAGATTCGTGAGTATGTGCCCTCCCATGTCTAGGTTACCTTCCATGATATCACCTTTTTTCCAAACCGTATTTTCTTCCAAGAACTTTCTACTGACGGCACTGGAATCGTATTCTGGGTTGTCACTGAGACTGAATAGTTCGTAACCATTCATGTTGATGCCGGCCTCCATTTTTCGTCTGGATTGTTTGTTCAGATATAAGTCATCGACTTGAGATTCCAGATAGGATTGAGAATACTGTATGGCAGAATCCATGTAGCCTTTATTGACTACCATCGAGCCTTCACCCATGTCGTCGATCACAGACAGATTCAATATCTTATTGAATCCCGCATCCAGATCCAATTCATTTCTAGCTCATCGATGTTATTCTTTCTCAGTTCCAAGTGTACGTATTGTTTGGTTGCTGCATCATTGGGATTCATGGGATCGGATGCATTAATTATCTTGTTAGAATTCGCATTCAGTTTGGACTGCATCACTTTAAAAACATAGCGATCTCTCAAATGTTTACTGAATCTCACGTGAGCGTCATCCACATATCTTTTAGTGGCAACATCGTCAAATCTCTAGGATCTGCTACATTCACCACTCGTTTAGATTTCAAGTCGACATCGTCCGTCATGGCTTTATTCATGTAATTATCTATCATCATCTGCAGGAAATTTTCGTCTCGCCTAGCGACGTATTTTTTTAGTCATGGCATCCGACTGATCGATCAGTTCGGGAAGATTGTATATTTTCTTATTGTTTAAATTTAAAGATTCTTGTCGAGGTTCGTATCTTTGAATGTATCATTCGTCCAAGTTGACAATGTTACAAACAATTTCCACTGTGGTTCTTCTTTTCTTTCTAGAGGAACCTTCATTATCGTCAGCACGACCGAATTTATCGACTGTCATGTTTTATTTTGTTTTTGTTTTTTTTTGTTATTTGAAATTATATTTTTTTTTTTATTATTTTAATTAATGCAAACAAAATTGTTTTTATTGTATCTATCTATATATCCCAAAAAACAATTTTCTATAATGTAAATCGTTGAGAATATCTTCAAAGTGATTCCCTTTTGACCATCTCTTGAGAACGTAGAGGCATAGGGGACCGCAAAACACTTGATCCGGTGCTTGCACTCATTCTGTATTGTGAATAACTGACGTTAAATAGTTCCTTATTTCTATCGGCGGTGAGATTCCGTAGCTATCGAAATAATAATTTTTATTCCGATTCAAAAACCACGTGACCCAATGCGTGCCCTCATCTCTGATGTCATCCAGATTTAAAATTCCACATTTTGAATCATAGTCTTTTATTCTTGGCAAGGCATCTCTAGAAAGCACACCTCGAAAATGTTTGATTTTTAAAACTTTTGCCACTTTTGATAGATCAATGTTGGATAGGGGTTTGTTGGGTAAGATGAAACCTTCTATGGATATGTGTTTTATTTTCTTATATTTCATAATATGTTTGATTTTTTTTTTCTATTCTTCTTTTTAATTTTTAAACTCATGAGTTTTTTTAAACTTACGACATTTCGATGACTACAGTCGTACTCTATTCATCATCCTCTTGATTTTGATGAAATATCGTAGAATAATGTCCGAGTGTGAAAGCGTTTATTTTATCCTCGAATATAATTCTCTTATCGTCGTCAGCAGTCAATGCAATCTTGTTGATTTCTATGGTGTATATCTCATGCATTTCGCTTTGAATCGTACCCATCTTTTTATACGCAGTCAAATTTTTGAAAAGACAGTCTTCACGTTCTTCGAAAGTGATGTTTTTATTCATCACACACGCTTGAATGCCTTTACATCTCTTGATCTCTCCACCATCGATGAGATAAGCGTGCACTTTAGGTCTCAAACCCACGAATTCGGTGATCTGTCTTCCACCGTTCTCATCTTTAAATTTACCCAACACCTTTTTATTGACACCCTTTGAAATCTTAGACAGGTGATCGTCGGGATAATTACTTGTGTCAAACCATTCATTCACGTCTGACACTATGTCCTCATAAATGTCCCTAGTCTCTATTTCATAAGCTAAACTGTCTGTGTCGATGAACAATAGTTTAGCTTGCAAATCGAATTTCTCTTTGACGTAATTGTAGTGAAACTCATACATTAACTGCTTGCTAATGTCTAAGATGATCGCTCTGATATAACAGGGTTTATCGAACCTTGGATGCGTTGTTTGCATGTGCACGGCCACTAGGTTTTCATCGAATATGGTTCTATGTTGATAACTGCGTTTTGCAATTAATTTTCTAGACTTCTCTTCAGACGTGACGAGTTGAACGTCAATTCTATTCCTAATGTCTTCCATAGATTTCCCAAACACGCAATTGTTCATGAGTTTGAAGATATCTTTTTCAAAGTCGCTCTTGGACTGCATTATTAAATTCGTGTTGAGATCGATGTATTTTTTCATCCAAGGCTCCTCATCGAATAGAATGATTCGATGCACGTCAATCAATTTCATCTCATGATCGATGTAATGTTTCAGATTTTCACAGTAGACCACATACTTGCGTTTGTGATTTAAATTAGGAATGAACTTTTCGACGCCGTTCACTTCTATTTGTTCAGGAGCTAGCAGATAATCATTGTGTAGATCATGTAACGTTCTGGATAGTCCAAATCAACCTCTAGAGTAGAAGGATAGTCTCCCCATTTTTCTTTATCTTCCAACATTTTGACCCATTTGAAATTTCCGATCGGTAAAGGATGACTCATAGCCCAAGCGTACAAATTATTAGCGTCCCAATACTGTATGTATTTATTCGGTTTTTCCAAATCGAAATCTTTTCCCATGTGATAATTATTAGCTTTAGCATATCTAGTAGAAATCATAGAGACACCACAGCCTTTTTGAACATGAGCAACATATCTACTTCCATTAATAATTCCAATCAAACCTCGGTTGTTTTCAAGAGAGTGAGTCCGGGTGCAGTGAAATACCAAGCCCGATCTATGTCGTAATGCTGACGACACACTCATCGAAAATGTTCGAACACATCAGCCAAGAGAAGCACGTCAGTTTTCAAATAGAGGCCGTGATATTCTCTCATGGATTTCATGTCAAATAAAGTTCACACTTTTTGCGCATGTTTTTAATCATCGTCGGAAATGTGAGACTGGTATAATTTTGAATAGAAATCTTCTTTGGGAGGTAGAGCAACGGCTTCGGATTTTTCGAGATCACTCATGTAATCATAAGGATAGATGCCTTCCCTCAACATAATGTTCACCAATTCTCGTCGATCATTAAAATGTTTACTCATGATTTTAAATTTCTCCCTATTCAAACTGTTGACTAATTTTTCTGGACATAAATTTATAACTATCGATGAAACTTATCTCTCTAAGGGTGGGACTCATTTTCTCAATCAAACCATTGATGACTCTCTTTTTATCGACGACTTTACATCTAGTGAATGAATGTATTTTTCATCGTTTTGCGCGATGCAATTCAACTCCCCCTCGCTAACACTCATATTTTTCACGAACATGTGACTGTCGTAACCTGAGAGATTGTGAAATATCACCAGATAGAACTCAGCATCTCGAAATCTCAAATTACATTTGTTGTGAGCAGCGCCGCGAAAGGGACCGGTGTAGTGATCGTGATCCCTAACTTTTTTATTGTTTTCACAATTATTATTGAATAATTGTCTACAGATAGGACATTCAGTGGTTTTGTTGTATTCTCGCTGTTGGTCTGGCATGATGATCATGTCTTTAGGTTTTTTAAATTTTTCGTATAATATTTGAATTTTTGATTCTAACTCTTCTACAAATCTTTGAGCCACATCGTCATCATCTGAACGTTTGGTATAGATGAATTGACCCGACGATTCTCGATCGTCGAAAGAACACTTCACATAATAACAATAGCCTGAAGGTACGTGCTTCTGATATTTTTCAGCATAGCTCCTACGCTCGTCAGGCTGGCAAGAATTTATTTTCATGGTGAAACATTCAAAATCGGCGTAGAAGACAAATGGTGGTTCTAATCTTTTTTTTGTAGTTGCGAAAATCCACGTAAGTGTTAGGTTTAGGTATTTTGACGGCAACACTTTGATTTTCGCTGCAATATTCCCGATGATGAGTCAATGATTCTTGACTATGGAACGAATTCATGCAGTTGAGACAGAAAAATCTCCCACCATTATGTTTACTAATCTGTTTCGTCAGCAAAAAACTCATATTTTTAACCCAGCAATAATGTTGATTGTCACCCTCTGAAATTAATATCAAATTAACAATCTTTTCTCTCTCTTCATGTGAAGTCAGTCTAAGAGGATAGACTACTCCTTTTTTATCATCTCCCTCGTATCCCAAGACGTTCACGGCCACGGTGGGGGTTTAGCTTATCCACATCTCTGATATCTTTCAACCGCGTTGGGAAAGACACTCCCGTCCAATCGAGATTTTTACAAGTCTCTGAGTACTTGGAAACTCTTTGAGCATCCTTTTCTATGGGATACAAGGCCGATGTGATCACCCATTTGAAACACTCGTTATCATCTTCAATTTTCACGTTGATCACGGCTTTTTTTTAAAAATGAAATAAGGTAATTTTATGTAGGAAGATGCTTTCAAAGGATCGTGCCTATCCACGTAAATCTCGAGATTCAATATCTTCTCGAACGTCCATTTACTTCCCTTGTTTTGAAAAGTAGCCATAGATTCCGTCATCTTGTCTTTCATTACTTTATAAACGTCAGCTAATTCGTCATCTCTAAACACAATCTCCTTTTTAGATCGAAAAAAGGCATCTCATTCCAGGATCTTACCCGTTTTCACATCGACCTTTTTCATCAGACAATACAAGATCATGCTTATTTTTAAACCCTTATCTAGATGTTTTCAAATTACGTCCAACACTCTACCCTTCACCCATTCCATGAATGATTCAGGATCATTTTTTTTCATGAGACCAGGCTTCACGTCGGAAGTTTTAAACCATCCTTTGATGGCTTCATCTCGTTCTATAAAAATCAATGGTGACTTCAATGCTTTGATCATGATATCCGTTATAACATCGAGACCCTTTTTTTCATTCACTGCTCTCTCAATTGCATCCATCATTTTTTTTTCTAACAAATCGTCATCTCGAACCGCATCGCTTTTCATTTTTTTATTATTCTCTTTCGAAACCTTCTGCTGTTCTACCACTTTTTGTTTAATGGCTATCTTCTTCTTCTTCTTCTTCTTAGTTTTCTCAGTCGTTTTTTGATATTGTTTTGTCGGCGCTATCTTCTCATCCTTTTTCGCGATTCGAGTTGTTTTTGTCACTACAGCAAATCTTTCATCCATTCCCTTTCCGTCGAGCAAATGACTTATGCATTCTTCTTTTTTCATGTATTTGACACATTTCAAATCCAACGACTGACACACTTTGGCTTGTAATTTCACCAGTGATAGATCAGAAGTCTCCTCGTGCACGGCTTCGACCAATCGTTCTTTGGTTTTGTAACCGTTATAATTTTTAATTCCTACATTTCTACAATACCTTTTCAACTTGGATTTGGTAGAAAAATATAAATTTTTTTCCGTGGTATGCTTTTTTGTTTTTGGCATTTTTTATTTAATATATAATATTTATTTTAATTTTTCAAAAAAATTTTTGGTGAATTTTTAAACTTCTTCTTATTATATATATATATTTTGTGGTTTATTTTTTTCTTTAATGATAAAAAAATAGAAAATATATTTTTTTTGTTTTATTTTTTTCTCTTATGACGAAAAAAAAAATAGAAAAAAAACAGAAAAAACAAGTACTACTACATGATAAATACTTTAATAAGCTTTCAAGTCGAGATTAAAATCTATCTGTAATGAACTAACTCTCTCTTTTTTTATCATATTTTCACGTCCGTGATGAGCATGTTAACTTTAAAGCTATCGTCTCCCTCCTGATAAATCTATCAGAAAACCAGATTCACCATCTCAAACATGCATTTTTCCTCATTGATCGGATTCAATTTGTCGACTACTTCTTTATGACGATCTGATATATATTACTCCCGTAGGTGAACGACAGACCGTCTGGATTGAAATTTTTTATCTTTTCATTAAGAATGGCTAAGAGATCGTCTTGACATTTGTACATTAAATCCAAGGTGGTCTCATTCAATTTCAAAGGCAATGTATATTTGTCGTATTTCTCTCTCAATCCACTCATCTCTACGTCCTTGAATTCGATGGCATTGTGTGATTGCAGTCTATAAAAAATTTTACTACCGTACTTCGAATACCTCTCAGTTCTCTTCAATTTTAATATGGATTGTTTAGAAACTTTAGATACTGACGATGTCATGACTGATTATTTTTTATGACAATAATTATAAATTGTAAAAAAAATTTTTGGTGATTTTCAATAAATTTTTTGTGAATTGTTAAACTTTTTAAGATACTAATTATTAATTGTAAAAAATATTTTAAATTTTTTTTATACTTATTATATATGTAAAATAACAACTTTTTTGTAACAAGTTTTTTTCTTTATTGACAAAATTTTGTGAGTGTATTTTTTTTAATGATAATAATTGTTAATGTAAAAATATTTTTTGGGTTTTTTTTTTCTACATCTTATTAAAATATTTTTTTGTCAAAAATTTTTTGTAATTTTTCAATTTTTTTTTGTGAATTGTTAAACTTTTTATGATATTAATTATTAGTTGTAAAATATTATTTTTCTACTTCTTCGATGTTGTGTTTGAGATAGTCAAACTACTTCTGACTTGAAGCTAACTGCTCCCCTTTTTATACTTTTCGGAGGTACATATGGGTTTTCCCTAGTCAGAAATATCTTGTTTGAGACTGACACACATTCATGGGTTTTCCTCCAATCAGAAATATCTTGTTTTTGAAATCAACACGCATTCAGTTAGCAAGGTACATATGGGTTTTCCCGTAGTCACAAATATGTTCTTTGAGATTGAAACACATCCATGGGTTTTCCTCCAGTCAGAAATATCTTGTTTTTGAAATTGACCTGCATTCAGTCACAATTTCATTCTCACCGACGATAATAGTGAGCAAAGTTATTCATTTGACTTTCAAGTTCGTTGAAGAATAACGGACGACACATATCGATCATAATTATACATTTCACAAAGAAAAACACACCTGCCCAATGGTTTATATAAAGAGTTCATTCATGAGATTATAATGGTCCTTTTAGTAGAAAAGAAAGGAATACATTTTTTGTTTGCCTAATTCACATTATAAATTCACATCACAATCTGCCTTGTTGAAGACAGTTACTTCGAGTTCACTTTTCACACACTAAAATACAACTCGCAATATCCACATAATCGCGGACCGGAGCAGGCGCACTTCACACGTTTTAGACTCTGCGAGCTATCTCTCTCTCTCCTTGCCAAAAACTCCACCAAGTCATCGCCGGAGAGTTCTGGAGCACCGATAAATTCGCTGCTCGATTTGGACTCCGTTTTTCTGCGGGAATCGACATTGGATCGCTAGTCTTCCATCCGCACTGGTGGTGTTTTTTTGGTGGTATTCTGTCAAAAAAAAATCACCTAAATGGTGGGTCGATGTGACCTCTGCGAAAAGGGAGAGTGTTTTCCTAAGAACGGTCGTTGTCAAGATTTACCAGCGCACCCAAAAGTGAATTTTTAAGAGAGGGAATTTTATAGAGTTTGTTAAAATTCCGTTGAAATTTTAGTCGGATCCACGTTGATCGTTAGAGAAATGGACGTTAAACCCACAATGTCTCGTCTATGTCCACCTCTGCAAAAACCGGGAGAAAGTGACGATGTGAACGTGAACGTGTACAAATCGATGGATTTCGATCGTGATGAACGCAATTTGCTCGAAAAAAACTAAGTTTTCGGTGAGGTGCGATCGAGACAAAAAATGAAATGCGCTAGCACTCTCCTTTTCACACTACTTCTGTGGGCCAAAAATTAAATGAATATAGCAGATTTGTCTTCAACATCGACCAACTTTAAGGGCAAATTTCTCTATTTGCAAGGTTGTTGTAACAATTATTTGGTATGGATAGATGCAACAATGATTGCAGAAGAAAGTTACTGTTTACTTTCTAATCTCAGATTTAACTCCCAATCACAATGAGGGTGAGAATAAGAGCGTTGTTTGAAAATGCCAACATTAGCCAACTTTGGTTGCTTTTATCTTTCATTTTGGAAAGCGTTAATTTCAAACACTTTGCATGTCCGTATTCTCAACTGAATACCGAGCATATTTGCTGTTGTAAGGTTGGTTGTAAAGTTTAACCCTATGACAATTCTGTTTGCATAAATGTAGGTACCATCCCAGAAAACTCCCATTTTTTCAGAATTTGATAAGTTTAAGTGACAATTTACTCCATGTCTAATTAATTGAGCTCTGAATGTTTTCTATATATCATTTGAAAATGACAAAATTGACCAACTTTGGGTGCTTTCTTTCTATCATTTTGGAAAGTGTTAATTTCAAACACATTGCTTTGCTATATGCTGTCTGCCTTTTCACATTAAAAAGTTGGGAAAGCCCGTAATTCTCTAGTTATTTTTAGGCTTTCCCAAACCCAGTTTGGGAAAGACTCTTGTTATTCTTCTTTTTCAAAATTTTTCTTCTCTATTTTTAAAAAAAAAATTTTTTCCTCCGTCAATTTTGTCTGTTGGACTGCTCAAAAACAAGCTGTACGATTTCAACCAAATTTGGCATCCTTATGTAATTCCTTATAATCTAGTGAAATGAGATATCGCCATATCTGTGAAAACGCGTATTTTCAAAATATTCTGCCAAAACATTCAACATTTCACCTTTTTTCGGAAGCTTCAAAATTGTTTACAGTTATTTAGCTCAAATTTTCCACACACTTAGAGCATAATGTGATATTAAAAGTTTAACCCTTATAATATTTGAGACTTCCCATAAGGGTACTGTCAGAATAATTGTTATTTTCGCCAAATTGTACATGCGATTTCTCAGCACTGAAGCCATATTTTCTCAAAACGTTTCCCATGGAAGGATAAGTCATTCATCCAAGAACAATTCTGCTGTTATATGTTTTATTCAAAGTTTTTACCCTCACAAACTTGTCAGGCCTTGAATTGGAGTACCTCAACTTGTACATGTTCATTCGAATACCACGATTCAAGTTTCCTCCATGTCTCTTATCAGACACTCAGTCTGTGATTGATGTCCGCACATTTAGAGCATAATATGATGCACTAAAGTCACCACACAAATATTTCAAAATTAACCCCTACTGGTCAAAAATGATATGAATATAAAATTTTATCTTCAAGATTGACTAACTTCAAGGGCAAGTTTCTCCAATTGCAAGGTTGTTGTAACACTTATGATCGTATGCATAGATGCAACAGTGATTGCAGAAGAAAGTTACTCTTTACTTTCTAATCCTCCTTTAACCCTCAAGCACAATGAGGGCGAGCATAGCAGTACCATTTGAAAGTGCCAAAATTAGCTAACTTCGGTTGTTTTTTCCTATCATTTTGGAAAGGGTTAATTTCAAACACATTGTTTTGCTATAGGAGGAGACGCTTAATGAACAAATCCGCTGCTGTGTAAAGTATGCTTTGGGGCATAACCCAATATATGCTTTGGCCACTTAAAGAACAGTACTGTCCGAAAACATTTGATTTTCATTGAATTTTGCAAACATCTGTACTCATTTGCTCTAATTGCAAGGTTGTTGTAGCAATTATATTGGTATGTATAGATGCAATTATGATTGCAGAAGAAGGTTACTGTTTACTTTTTAATCTCAAAATTTAACCTCCAAGCAAAAGGAGGGTGAGAATACGAGTACCGTTACAAAATGCCAAAATTAGCCAACTTTGGATGCTTTTTGTCTATCATTTTGGAGATGGTTAATTAAAAAAAAACTTTGCTTTGCTATATGTAGTCTGCATTTTCACATTGGAAAGTTGGGAAGAAAGCACTTAATTTGTGCAACAAATTACAATTCTCTAGTTTTATTTATTTTTTATTTTTTTCCGCCATCAATTTTGTCTGCTGCACTGCACAAAAACAAGCTGTACGATTTTAAACAAATTTGGCATACCTATGTAATGCCATAAAATCTAGTGACATGAGGTATCGTCATGTCTGTGAAAACGCTTAATTTCAAAATCTTCTGCCAAAACCCTCAAACGTTCACCGTTTTTCAAAAGTCTCAAAATTATTTATAGTAATCTAGCTCAAATTTTTCAAACATTTAGAGCATAACATAATACACCAAAATCAACACAGAAATATTTCAAATTTACCCCTAGTGGCCAAAAATGATATGAATATAGAATTTTTGTGTTCAAAGTTGACCAATTTCAAGGGTAAATTTCTCTAATTGCAACGTTGTTGTAACATTTTTTTTTGGTATGGATAGATGCAACAATGACGGCAGAAGAAAGTTACTGTTTATATTTTATCTTAGATTTAACCTTCAAGCACAATGAGGGTGAGGATAAGAGCACCGTTTGAAAATGTCAAAATTAAACAACATTGGTTGTTTTTTTCTATCATTTTGGAACGGGTTAGACTCAAACACTTTGCAATGCCGTATTCACAATTGACTACCGAGCATATTTGCTGTTGTAAGTTTGGTTGTAAAGTTGAATCCTATGCCAATTCTAATTGCATAAAAGTAAGTACCGTCCGAAAAAACGCCCATTTATTCTGAATTTGGTATGTTTAAGTGACAATTTACTCCATTTCTAATTGATTGAGCGCTAAATGTTGTCTATGGCTGCATGCGTCGGTCAGAGTATGACATATTTTGTTTTATATGTTATTAAAAGTTTAACCCTGCCAGATTTGAGACGTCCCATAAAGGTACTGTCAGAATAATTGTTATTTTTGCCAACATTTACATGCGATTTCTCAGCACTGGAGCCATATTCCCCCAAACATTTCCAATGAGAAAATAGGGCATTCATCCAAGAACAGTTTTGCTGTGATATATTATATTCAAAAATTTAACTCTCACCCAGTTGTCAGGCCTTTAACTCAAGTACACTCAACTTGTACATGTTCATTCAAATACCAAGATTCAAGATTCCTTCATGTCTCTTATCAGGCACCCAGTCTGTGATTGATGTCCACACATTTAGTGCATAATATGATACACCAAAATCACCACACAAATATTTCAAAATTAAGCCCTATTGGCCAAAACTGATATGAATGTCAAAATTGACTAACTTCATGGGCAATTTTGTTTAATTGCAAGTCTATTGTAACAATTATTTTGGTGAGGATAGATGCAGCAAAAGAAAGTTACTGTTTACTTTTAACCTCAGATTTAACCCTCAAGCACAATGATGGCAAGAATGAGAGTATCATTTGAAAATGCCAAAAGTAGCCAACTTTGGTTGCTTGTTTCAAACATTTTGGAAAGGGTTAATTTCAAACACTTTGTTTTGCTATATGTAAAGATGCTTGATGAACAAATCCGGTTTTGGTAAGTTATGCTCTGGGGCTTAATCAAACATATGCTTTGGCCACTTAAAGAATAGTACTGTTAGAAACATGGATTTTTAGTGAATTTTGCAAATTTCTGTACTCATTTGTCCAGAAACAAGAAAGAAATAGCGAATTGTGCTTTCCACAACTGCATCAAATATCAATGGCGAACAAATTTTGTGTTACAGGTTTTTGTGTCCCACTTTATCCAATACCAGTTTTGGATGTACCAACATGAGTACCGTCAGACAAAATTTAGTTTCCGATTAATTTCGTACTTTTCTGTACCTAGTTTCCCTGGGCGGGATTGGAATAGTCTATTGTCCTTTGCGTATGTGGATTGTGTGTTATATGGAAACACATTTTCTTTTATAAGTTTTGTTGTAACACATAATCCAACACATGTTTTGACAGCATTATCCATAAAAAAACCTTTCATTTTCATGAATTTAACTGCATTCTACATGTATACTCATTTCTCCGGTCATTAAATCCAAACCAACACAACTTTATTTTCGCTGAAATGACCATTAAGGTAACTAACTGTTTGTCAAAATATGTTTTGCACATTTTGAGGAACATTGCTGTTCATGTTTTAGTCTCACATTTAACACTCCAGGACACTTATGGCGAAAAAAGAGTATCATTTGAAAATGACAGAATTGGCCAACTTTAGGAGTTTTTTTTCTCTATCATTTTGGAAAGGGTTCATTTCAAACACATTGCTTTGATATATGCAGTCTCTCTTTTCACATTAAAAAGGTGAGAAAGCCTGTAATTTGTCCAACACATTACAATTCTCTTGTACTTGTACTTGCATTTCGCTTGCATGAGTGAGTCTTGTGCGCCTGTTGATACTGCGTTCGCATGTGAAACGACGGCAGTGGTTTCGTTCTGTCCTTCCGCGCTGGAACTCGTGCCATATCGAGTAACCTATTCACACACGCGTGTCGTTCTGTGTTTATTACACGCTTTCACGTCTATAAAAAATACATTATTAGAAGGACACTCAGCAATTCATTTGACAAGTATCAACAAAAAAACACATTTTATCGCCAACCAAATTTGCGAGGGGAACCCGTATTACTATTTCGTCCCCTGAGTTCCAATGTGTTCTATGTGCCTACTGGCACATAGAACACATTGGAACTCAGGGGGCGGTTTTTAGCTATCGCTAGCGATTCAAAATGTAATTGCGGGCCACGATTTGCAGACAATTCCAGTGAAATTTCGCTTCTATTTAAAAATAGTCCACCAACGATTTCCGCTACGCACATATGTTCGGAACAGATTTTTTTCATTTTCCACGTGGTTTAGTGCTGCTGTAGATGTGGATTTGATGTAAAAGGCGTGGAATACAATTTTGTTTCGAACATTTGGGCTGATTCGATTCGATCGAGAAATCGTGATACGCCAGGTCCTACTTGGTTTTAGAATAACATCTTGCTGCAAAACAATCATTTGAAATTCCTTTTCAACAAATCAAGAACTTGATTCGCGAGAAGAGCAGTTGGATGAACGGTTAGTCATATCATATTCACGTAACCTATTACCGGCTGATGCCAGTGACAAAGTTTCGTATCCCGCGCTCTTGCGTTTCTAAAATGTGATGTTATGCCCCAGTGTAATTCTGTTCGAAATTCGATTTGGTTACGTGCTGTTTGTTTGCCCACTTTTTACTGAGTTTGCTCACAGAAAATCGACGATACATTGTGGTGTTCCTTTATAGACAAAGATGTACAAACATTATTCGTGATTCAGCTATAGATATTCATAGTAATAAGTTTTCACTTGACCCTGAAATCAACAAGATAATACAATTAGTGAAACTACGCAGCGTAATTATAAAACTACACAAGTTGCGAGTTCTCGTTTATAATGCTAAATACCATAAGTGGCGTAGCCATGGGGGTCGGGGTGCTGAGAGGGGCACATGCCCCCACAGTTCACTCATACCCCATGTTAATAGTGCCGTATTAACCCATGTCCTGGCCTCTAGGTTTTTAGTTACTTCGGCCGCGTGGCCCCCTCCGGCATTTCAATCTTTCACCCCACTTCAAACATGCGGGTGATAAGAGCGCGCGCCGTTGTTCCCCGTTTGTCACTCGAGAAACATCCAGGTGATAAAAATAACATTTGACTCCGACTGGGTCACATCGATTGCAGAAACTTCTATTAGAACTGTTAAGTTATATCCAACTTATTGTCGTATTTTATTGAATACTAATACAAATTAAAAAACATCGTTGCTGCCCTATGAGTAGAAGCACTTGTTACTTGTCATATTCGATGAGAACTGAACAGATTGAATCGGGTTCGCAAATATACGTTTGCGCTTTGCGGGGTGAGAACATCAAGGGGAGCAACTCATCTGTTTATCTTCGATATCGCTTGAGCAGAATACAAAATGTCAATCTCTCGCTTCGCTTGTCACTCCGATGGAGACATCGTTCACAAACGAATTGAACACACGCCTAAATCCACCGCCAAATCAAAAAATACTGTCGCACGGCTTTTTAGAGAGAATTTGTCAGAGAAAGACTTTGATACTGAATTTGAATCGGTTTTAAAACTTCATCAAAGTGAAAAACTTCTCCATGTGTGACCTGGTTTATAAACAACGATTCGGAAATAGACTCGGTCTATTTATAGTTTGGATGTGACGTTTGTTTCGCTGTTTGGTTCAAAACCTGAGGCTCAGTGTGGGGTTTAAACTTCGTCGCCTGAGTCTTAATGTGGGATCATATTTTACATCTCGGCACTATTTCTGTGTTAGGAGGCGGGACAAAACCGTTATCTCGGGCAACATCCAGAGTACATGGAGATTTAATACTGGATGTCTCCTTTTCAACCATTCGGCTTGCGCCTCATGGCGGAAAACCGACATCCAGGTATTAAATCTCCATGTGTCCTGGATGTTGCCCGGGATAACTTATAATGTACATGTATCGCTACGGCGCAGTGTGCAAAGTGCCTTGAGCCATTTAAAACCCCAAGGTGCCGGTAACCGCGCCTCAGCAAACAAACAAAAAAAATGACGGGCCCTCTGTCCCTGCGGCCCCTAGGCTTCAGCCCAGTCAGCTTTATGGTTAAACGACCCTGTATGTTAACCACTGTAGGAAACATTAAAACAAAATTGTAATATCTAGGTATTTCCTGGACTCTGAGTCCGTTTGTGTCCATAATTTACTTATAACCTAATTATTGATGCCTTTCACTACTTGTTAGGCCACATTGAGGCCTAATTATTGATGCCTTTCAAAACATATATATTATGGACACAAACGGACTCAGAATCAAGGAAATTGCGTGTTTTGTCTCCGGCGAAAGCAGGACACTCACTCTTGCCGCTGCGAGGCTCGCTTGAATAATGCAGCGAATCATATTCTGTATGCGCCCCTCCCCCTAGATATTACTCTTGCCCCCTAACGTTGATATCCTGGCCACGCGCCTGAACGCCATCAAAGATTCGATCAAAGAAAGTCTGGATGAGAAACATTTTTGCGTTGATTCAAGGAATATGAATGTTTTATCAAATTCAGATTCAATCGGCTGAAATGTGTACGCTTTTACGACACACTGAAATATTCCAGCGGATTGAATCTAAACAAGACTGTGGGCTATTTTAGGGCTAAACATGTTACAGACAAAAAAGCATCGAAATCCCAACAGAGTTAAACTGAGAGCTTGAGGGTATGACGTGATGTATGGTGTACACTGTCTGGAAACCCAATACCAATAACTTTAGTTCCCGATTTCTGGAAAAAGGGAAGAACTGAGCCGGGGGTTGGTAATGGCATTATTTCCCCGAAACTATCTGTGAATTTTATAGTTCGTGACTTTTCCTTCCGTAGCTTCTCGATAATTCCAACTGATGATGTCACTGTCCTGTTTTTACAATCCCAAAATGTGAACGTACATGTATGCAGTTCTAAATAATAATGCTCACGCCAGGAGCCTCGATATGAGCATTAGTTATTAAAATTGAGTCCGTCCAAAATTGTATTGCCCACTGAAACGCTACCCATTCGTTCCACTAAATTCCCGTTTTCATAAATCGTAATAATAATTAAAAACATCTGGCTGTTGATCTTAAAAGTATTGCTGTCACACGCCTACTTTAGCCATATATTGAGGACCTCTATGTACGCCAGTATGCGAGGAAGATTAATAAAATTTATGACATACTTGAAACTCTATCATCTGATTAATTGTTGGAAAGGGCTGAGCACTTTCCAACAATTAATCAGATGGTAGGTTTGATTTGCGCACACCAGAACGTACAGATGATCATTATACAATAGGTGAAATAGTCGCTTTTGGCAGTGTTAATTATAATTTAGATTTACGAAAGCGAGAGTTTCCCGGTTTTTCGTTTAAAAGATTCCCGTTCTCGGTTCCATGAGTATTTGTTATTATTTATTGGTGTTTGAGGTCACATACTTATGCATAATGGCTAATTGTGGCCGTGGCAGTTTTACGAGTGGAGGAGCCGGAGTACCCGTAGAGAATCACCGAGCATCGACGAGCAACTGTCAGCTCCTCAACACTGTAACTCTGTTCAAGCTCTGCTCAGGCAGGGTTACAGAGGTTGAAGACATGTGCACCATCGATGCGCAGTACGCGTCATCGTGCCCCCATGTAGGCGATTGGGAGAAAGTGCCTTGCCCAAGGACACAACGTGGGTCGTTTCGGACGGGGATCGAACTCGAGACCTCCAGCATAGAAGTCCAAAAGTCCACCAATGAGCCATCATGAAAACCGGGAATACATTTAACCCCAATAGAAAGTGTTCAATCTGAATGCGTACTGTGTATATACTTTCCAATAGACATAGTTGCTGCTCGCCTATACCTACCGTGTCCCATCACGGGTTACAAATTCCGGTTATATACCAATCTTGCGCGGCGGTTGTCAGAGCTGTCAATTATTTTATCACTAAGAATATTTATTCTCTTGTTTTCAGTGTATTATGTTGGTTGCTACGTAGATGCACCAGAACGTGCGATGAACGATCATGTGCAGACAGGAATCAGTGAGAACACAATAGAGCACTGTATTAAAATATGTTCAATTCGAAACTACATGTATGCGGGACTACAAGTAAGTTATCAGCTAAATTCGGCCTGCTGCTCACATTTCGTCTATTTTGAAATAAAAAAACTTTGGATCTTGAATCATTGTTTCAATAGTACACTATTACAACTACATTTAACAAATATTGTACGAGGTTGAGGGCCATGTGGATGTTCATGGGCCGACTAGCGAACCCATAATCTGAATATTGACCGAAACGAAGCAGAGGTTAGTAATGCACATTACGGGTTACCAACCGGTCCATAAAGTCGCATATGGATAGCAGTCTCGTGCAATATATTTTATATTACACATAAGCACATCGCTCCATCACGCAGAGGTGTTTCCTCCACTACTGTCATTCTCGTTTTTAAAAAAGAAACTGCCGAACAATGCCAGGGATTACCGTTAAAACTAGAAGTTCTGTCATGAAATGCGCACAAATAGCACGTTGATCTGCGCTTTAATCTACGCGTTATGACCATAGAAAGGCTATCAAAATCTGTACATATGGCCTGTGCACACGCAATGTTTCAGCCAATGGACCTACGGGTAACCCGGAGGTCCATTGGCAGAAACATTGCATGTGTTTGCTACGAGTAACCCGGAGAACCTGCCGTGCGTTGGATGCCATTCGATATGGTAATTGCGCGCAGTTTCTAAGCGCAATTAAGCCTAGATAAGCACACAGTTCGTGGCAGGCCTTCCAGTTTTAACTGTAGCTTTTCTGTTCGAAAAAATTAAATAATATTATTAAACGTTTCAAAATGTTGAGTAACACTGACAACTTACTGAAATAAGGATTACAAGGACTTACCAATCAGGGGCAGTTGTCTGCTCAGATTTTTAAGTACACATATGTTTCATCATATGGATTCAATGACATTTTCAAAAAAGTATAGGCATAAACGTTTCACTGTTGAGAATGCTAATGAGTTGCTCACGTATATGAAATTATGGGCGGGAGAAAGTACAATCGATTAAGAGGCAAGTGAAACACCTAAGGAGTAAAATGTTGATATATCTACAGCAGTTGGGTTTATTTTTCGGACGAGCAATCTGCCAAATAACGCATTGCTTCGTCAATGTAATTTGATGTTTGTTTTCCGAGCAGGGGTAGAACGAAGCCGACCAATTGGTGGGGGTAAACCTGATTTGTTCCGAATGTGACGGTTCAGTTCCGGACAGGGTCAGATATTCCAACTATATCGTCAAAGAAAGCCTTCCTTGATAATGTAGTTGGAATATTTTTCAGTCGGGATTCTAGTTTAAAACTCAATACTTCTTTAAACATAATTTGAGGATAAATAAATAGACAGAACTGCATTCGCGTTCGAACTGCCATTTTTTATCGCACGGGATCGATTTAGGCGGAGGGATAATAATGAACGAGAAGCCAAAGGCTTCGAGTTCAGTATTATCCCTTTGTCAAAATCGGTCGAGTGCGACAAAAAAATGACAGTTCGAACGCATATGTTTTTCTGTATTTATTGCACGCCTACAGTTTACTAAAAAATTGTTAATCGAGTTTGGTAGAGGGATAATATTGAACTCGAAGCCTTCGGATTCTTGATCAATATTATCCCTCCGCCAAAATCGATCGAGTGCGGTAAAAAATGACAGTTCGAACGCGTATGCTGTCTCGTATTTATTGCACGCCTACAGTTTCCTAAAAATATTAAAAACACAAATTATTGCTAAAAATAACCCAAACGTAAGAAAAGAAATAGTTAAATAGTCCTCGCACGTGATCCGTGTTGTTCAGGGACAATGCAATCATATTTATTGTTCGCTTCGGTTTTTGCAGAATAAGCGTGTACTTTATGAAAATAAAAGCATAGGCGCGCAAAAAATATATGTAAAGTTGTCACGATTCAACAGCTCATTTAATTAACACATGGTTTATTGCCAACAATAAAAGTACGCAAAAGATGAATGTCGAAAATGGTGTCCCAACAAGACAAACTTATGTAAAACCAAATTATTCTGATATCGCAATCAAATTTCCAGAGGACATTGAACGAAACAGTCCATCATCGAGTAGGCCCAACAATGAGGACAAGGTATTTACTGCCTTCTAACGTACTAAATCGCCGAACAGCGCGTCCCACATCGCTCCGTGCAGCTTGGAAGCAGAGAATGTCTCACACAAGGATTAGAGTAAACTATATGGCTAATTGTGTTGGAGAATCTATTCCACATTTTAAGTGTTTCCGTCTATGCACCGTGGCAAACACGGTAATAATACTGTGAAATCCAGAAAACGTTTGTTATCCTTTCCAGAAACCTTAACGTTTTAATGAATGTGGGAAGAAGAATGGCCAATCTTTGAAGTAATGTACAGAGATAAATATAAGGGCGATAAATAGAAGTGGTAAATACAAGTATATCCTAATTTATGAGCTCTCAAATAAACTGAAAGTTTAAAGAAATCCACCGCACTACAGTTGTTGATTCTGTGACACCCGTTGACGTCACCTCAGAGTTTTTGCGTAACTGTTGGGAATTGTCTAATACAGCAAAACACTTGATATGGCTTTTATTGGAGATTGAATTTTTTAAATTTCAAAAACATACGCTTAACAATGAGATCGAAATTACAATATTTAAAAACATCCTTAACCCCCAGCTTCCTCCATCGAGGGTGTAACTGTCAAAAATTTAAACTCGTTGGATCAACTTCAGATATGCGAAAACTGATGTCCAAAGTTTCAAACCTGTATGGCGTGGAAGCATCAAAATGGTGACAAATACACATGACTACACACGCGTGTGAATGGCTTACTCGACGTGGCACGAGTGCCAGTTTGGAAGAATAGAATGTGATGCCGCAGGCCTTGAGTTTGATCATTTCGCGATGGCACAAGTGCCATATCCATTAAACCATTCACACACGTGTGTCGTTATTTGTTTATTACACGCCCTCACGTCTATAAAAACAATTGTTAGAAGGACACTCAGCAATTCATTTGACAAGTATCAACAGAAAGAGCACATTTTATCGCCAACCAAATTTGCGCCTACTGGCACATAGAACACACTGGAACTCAGAGGACGATTTTTAACTACCGCTAGCAATTCAAACTGTAATTGCGTAGCAGGATTTGTAGAAAATTCCAGCAAAATTTCGCTTCCATTTAAAAATATTCCGTCAACGATCTCCGTTCCGCACATATGTGCGGAACAGATTTTCATTTTCCTCATGGTTTAGTGTTGCTGTAGATTGGGATTTCATAGAACAGGCGTGTAATAAATATAAAAAAAACAGCTATCGCCAATTTTTGAACCCTACAACATGCTTACATTTCAGAGCAGTTTGAAATTTCATAGAACGACACCACATTTTTTGATATGTTTTTTATTACATTTCCAAAACTACAAAAGGATAGACTTAAAAATGAGATATAAATTAAAATATATATAAAATAAATCCTTAACCCCCACCTCCTCAAAGTAATGGTCTAAAACATAAAACCAGAGGGATCAGCTTCAGATAATCTGAAATCTATGTGCAAAATTTCAAAACTGTATCTTTAAGAACTATGGAGCGGCGTATGTCACCAAAGTAGGGGTTTTCTATGAGAAATGTCGATAACCAACCTATAATTTGAAGTGACGTCAAAATGACGATAAATCCAAATAGAAAAAAATCCAGCTATCTTTTAATTTTTGGAGCTGTACAGCATACTCAAATTTACAAAAAAATCCATCGCATTTTAATTTGTGTCTTTATGACCCCCCCCCCCCACCCCCCCCCCCTCCACACACCCCCTAGATGGCACTTCTGAGTTTGGCCATAACGGTTGGGAATTTCCTAACACTGCACCTCACTTTTAGATATGGCTTTTATTGGAGACTATATTTCCAAAATTTCAGAAAAATAGGCTTAAAAGTGAGCTGGAAATAGAAATCTTAATGAAAAACTTTGACATCCTGCTCCTTCCAATCGAGGGCCTAAGAGACAAAAATACTACCAGATTGACCAGCTTCAGTTACTGGAAACTGATGTGCGAATATTCAAAACTGTATCTTCAAGAACTATGGAGCGGCTTGTTATTAAGTCAAGGGTTTTAACACTTTCGCTGCCGAAAGCAACTATTGTCACCTATTTTATGATGATTATCTGCACGTTCCGTTATGAGCAGATCTAACCTACCATCTGATTAATTGTTGGAAAGGGCTCAGAGAGTTTCAAGTATGTCATAAATCCTATTAAATGTCCTCGCACAAGGCGTACATAGAGGTCCTCTATATATGGCTAAAGTGGGCGTGGCAGTAAAATGGTTAATGATGAATGTCCAAAACAGCCTATTATGGAAAGAGACGTAAAACTTCAAAAATGGATATAAATGAAAATACAAAAAATATCTATCTCTTAATTTTTTGAGATGTACAACAAACTAAAATAAAACAAAAATGACGCATTTTAATTTTTGACCTTATGACTCCCTGGAAGTCACCTGGGAGTGCAACAATAACGGTTGGGAATTTCCTAGCAAGGCACCACATTTTTAGATAGTTTTTTTTTTATTAGGCCGTGTGAAACACACATAATATTGATTTTGTGTGGTTTCTTTTTCTTTTTTTTCTTCTGTTTTCTCTAATCTTCTTCTTCTTATTATTATTTTTATTTTTCTTATTCTTCTGTCTTCTAAGCACATACTTGCCCGCACGATAACTCGAAAACGAATTGTGCTATCTCGCTGATGTTTGGAGTACTGACAGACAGTCACAAGTTCTAATGTTAGAGCCCTTGAATATGGCTCAGTCGGCCACAGGGTTTTCACAGCCTCTATTTTCTTGTAAAAGTAAATTTTCCCGAAGCAATAGCTATGTTATATTTATTCATACTGGAGAACAATGTAAACAATCAAATTACAGAAGCAGAGTTAGCTGTCAAACATTAAATGTTATCTGTTATTTTAATCAGGTGTCAATTTCATTCTCAAACCAAACTGAGAGAAACCCTTTTCCTAACAAGGAAATGTATAAATTATTCAGTTCAGTTATATGCGATGTGTGACGCCTTTTCAGTATATCAGTATACCTTCCACAGTAAGGCGTTCTAAATTGTAACCACGAGAAACCCAGCATTTAATGCACCATGGCACATGTACTTATTTCTACGACAGCCACTTATGTCAATCAATGTTTAGAGATGCTGGTACTACAGTAAGTAGAAAAAATACAGAAAACAGTGGAAGAGATGAAGCATGACTTTGTACTTCAACGTCAGATTTAGAGCAATATCACACAAAAGAAGGACATCAGCAGTAAATGTTATCTCAACAACATCATCACTGGCATCAACAGTAACAAGGCCAGAAGTACTTAGAGCAACATTGTAAACACAGACATTTGCTACAGAAGTAATGCCATGAGTAGCACTGCAGTAGTAACCAAAACACTCCACTTGAAACATTGATGACACAAGGTGCAATATCTGAAAATATTAAGGAGTTTAACAAAATTAAGGTTGCTTTTGGGAATCAGAAGAGAGGGAAGAGTTTGCTTAAGAAGGATTTTGGACCGGTAACATCGCCACAACAGGACGATGTAATTTACAGTACTTGTAGAGTGTATTATCATTAAATCACCCACAGAGTGGAGATTCGACCCAAGCAATAATTGCAAATTTGTTGCAAAGCATAACAAGCACAAGCACAGTTCCAGCCAATGGACCTGAGGGTTAAATTCGGAGGTCCATTGTGTGAAACATTGCTTGTGTTTTTGTCCATATGAACAGAATTTGAAAGTGATACTTTGGGGGGTGATAACTCCACTCCACGGGTGGTTTTGTTACAATCCACTCTCCACGTACTATGGCGATAACAGCAAAACGAAAATTAAAATAATAGAGTCTAATTTCTCAAAACAAAAAAATCTCGTTATAACGCACAATATACCGTTATAACGCAATAATATCTCGTAATTACGCAATAACATCTCGTTATAACGCAACACGATCTCATAATAACACAATAATATATCGTTATAACGCGCTATTATCTCGTAATAACGCAATAATATTTCCCTAAAATATTTTCACCTGTGCGCTTATGCTCTTCCGTATAGCCACTTTTTGAAATATGCATTATGTCGAATTTGGTAACTTACGGCCTATAAAACATATAGCTTTTCTTGTTGGAACAGTTGGTTTAGCTATCCGACAACACTTCAAAATTAACCTCTGGAAGATATTGCTACGAGCTTCTAGTCTGATATTTCATGTAGCCAAGACTAGGGCTGTCGCGATTATTCGATTAGTCGACTAACCGTCGACTATTGAAGTAGTCGACGTTTTTTATTTTTAGTCGATCGTCGTTCATTTTCAAGGTGGTACACGTCTACTACACGTCGGGGCTAAATTGCATTGTTTTATGAGGTGAATGATCAATGAAGGTGAATAACTTTAAATATCTAACCATAGTTAACATTCATACCCGGAAGACTGTACGACTGTCACTGACTGTGTAAGAAAGAACACTCACAGTTACTCGAGAAGAATAGATTCTTCTGAATTTCTCCAGTCTTGTACACACGAATGCACCCATTGGAAAACCCAAAGCGAGGAAGTGACAAAATTATGACGAAAGTCAGAACGTCAGATCTCTTCTCAAAGTTCGGAACTTCAGACTAAGATCCAATTTTAACAACTGATGAGGGAATGCATAGATCTCAATGTTCAAAATTTCGAGAAACTTATTGCAGAAAGGAAACATATGCAGGAACGTTCTTTGGTAAATTCATTTTAATTCATCGGCTTCAATCTAGTTCAAACTTGGACCCGCAGTCAGTAATATTATTTTTGGGGTTGGTACGTCCTACGGGACGTACCAACCCCAAAAATTATATTACGGACTGTGGGTCCAAGATTGGACTACATGTAGCTTCAGTCGGGACCGATTTGTTGTTCCCACAACCCCACTTCGTCTGAACACACTAGTGCCATTGTCATTTTCAGAGTTTTACGAACAGAAGAATGATTTGCTAAAAAATCATGGGAAGCGACTATTAATCGACTAACCGTCGATTACTGGTCACGATTAGTCGATTACAAAAAATGATAGTCGCGACAGCCCTAGCCAAGACAGTACCTACGCGTGGATTACTGCCTACGCGTGGATTACAATCAGTCCGCGTCGACTGTGCAGTCGACGTGAACTGGTCGTAATCCAGGTGTAGGCAGTAATGTCCACGTATGCGTTTACTAGGTAACAAAAATCGTCATCAGCAACATTTTAATGAATGAAACAGCGGGTTGTACCCGGTGCTTCATTGAATAAATGTTTGACAATTATTTCTACAATTAGTCCTTGGAATCTAATATTATTGCGTCGGTGAAAATATTGCCCTCACGAGGAAAGTGACCAGTTCACGGCGGCCATTCTGTACACTAAAAACACCTTGTGTCGGCATTACATTATGGCGTGTAGTAAAGTATGATGTACATATGGTTTACAGTCTGCCAAGAAAATAAATTATTGCCATTTCTATAAGTTGTACATTTTAATATATCTAAATGGTTGTTGACTGGAGGTCTGTTTTAGGTGGACACTGGCTCCTTTGCGAAACCTTATTAGGCTTTCCAAAACTCAGTTTGAGAAAGACACTTGTTATACTTCTTTTTCAAACTTTTTCTTCTCTATTTTTTTCCGCCGTCAATTTTGTCTGTTGCACCGCTCAGAAACAACATGTACGATTTCAACCAAATTTGGCATTCGTATGTAATGTCATAAAATCTAGCGAAATGAGGTATCGCTATATCTGTGAAAACGCGTTTCTCAACACAGCTCAAAAACAAGCTGTACGATTTCAACTAGATTTGGTAAATGTATTTACTGTCACAATATTCAGAATGATGATGTATCGCCATATTCGTGAAAACGCTTATTTTCAAAATGTTCTGCCAAAACCATCAAAATTTCACTTTTTTAAAAAAGTCTCGGAATTGTTTACAGTTATCTGGCTCTAAGTTTCCAAACATTTAGAGAATAATATGATACACCAAAATCACCACACAAATATTTCAAAATTAACCCCTGTGGGCCAAAAATGAAATGAATATAGCAGTTTTGTCTTCAAAATAGACCAACTTCAAGGGCAAATTTCTCTATTTGTAAGGTTGTTGTAACAATTATTTTGGTATGGATAGATGCAACAATGATTGCAGAAGAAAGTTACTGTTTGCTTTCTAATCTCAGATTTAACCCGCAAGCACAATGAGGGCGAGAATAAGAGTGTTGTTTGAAAATGCCAAAATTAGCCAATTTTGGTTGCTTTTTTCTATCATTTTGGAAAGGGTTAATTTCAAACACTTTGCGTGTCCGTATTCACAATTGACTGCCGAGCATATTTGGTGTTGTAAGTTTGGTTGTAAAGTTTAATCCTCTGCCCATTCTGGTCGCATAAAAGTTGGTACCATCCAAAAAACTTCCCATTTTTCAGAATTTGGTAAGTTTAAATGAAAATTTACTCCATTTCTAATTGACTGAACGCGGAATGTTTGCTATGGCTGCATGTAGCAGTCATAGTATGACTACTTTTGTTTTATATGTTATTATTAAAAGTTTAACCCTTTGCAGTTTTTAGACTTCCCATAAGGGTACTGTCCGCATAATGTTTATTGTCACCACATTTTACATGCCATTTCTCAGCACTGAAGCCATATTTTCTCAAAACGTTTGTCCTGAAAAAATACGACATTCATCCAAGAACAATTTCGCTGTTATGTGTTTTATTCAAAGTTTTAACCCTCACCCACTTGTCAGGCCTTGAATTGAAGTACTCTCAACTTGTACATGTTTATTCAAATACCAAGATTCGATATTCCTCCATGTCTCTTATCAGAAACTCGGTCTGTGACTGATGTCGAAACATTTAGAGCATAATATGAAACACCAAAATCACCACACAAATATTTCAAATTAACCCTAATTGGCCACAAATGATTTGAATAAGGCATTGTATCTTCAAGATTGACTAACTTCAAGGGCAAATTCGTTTTAATTGCAAGGTTATTGTAACTATTATTTTGGCATGGATAGATGCAAAACTTCCTGCAGAAAAAAGTTACTGTTTATTTTTTAACCTCAGATTTAACCCTGATGCACGGGGGCGCGGTGGCGTTGCGATAACCGGTTCCCGTCAGATCACCGAAGTTAAGCAACGTCGAGCCCGGTTAGTCCTCAGATGGGTGACCGTCTGAGCGATCGATACGGACTCCCGCGCTGTGTCCTTGGGCAAGGCACTTAACCCCCATTGTCGAAATGGGGGCACGATGACGCTGAGTACTAAGGCGTACTGCACGTCAATGTTGCGCATGTCTTCAACCAATGTAACCCTGCCTGTGCTGCAGTGCGGAGTGACGATGTTGGGGAGCTGGCAGCTGCTCGTCGTTGCTCAGTGGTTCTCTCCGGGAATTCCGACTGCCTCCACCCGTAAAACTGTCACGGTCATGATTAGCCATTGTGCTCAAGTATGTAACCTTGAACACCAATAAATAAATAAATAAATAAGTAAATAAATAAATAAATAAATAAATAAATAAATAAATAAATAAATAAACCCTGATGCACAATGAGGGCGAGAATAATAGTATCGTTAAAAAATACCAAAATTAGTCAACTAAGGTTGCTCTTTTCTGTCATTTTGGAAAGGGTTAATTTCAAACACTTTGCTTTGCCATATGCAGTGATGCTTAATGAACACATCTGCTGTTGTAAGTTATGCTCTGGGGCTTAACCCAACATGTGCTTTCGGCACTTAAAGAATAGTACTGTCTGACAAAAAAAAAAAATAATTTTAGTGAATTATGCAAATTTCTGTACTCATTTGTCCAAAAGCAAAAATGAAAGAGCTCATTGTGCTTTCCAAAACTGCATTCAAAAATCATTGGGGAACAAATTTTGTGCTATGTGTTTTTGTGTCCCACTTTATCCAGTACCAGTTTAGGAGGTACAAATATGAGTACCGTCAGAAGAAATCATTTTCCGATTAATTTTGTGGTTTTCTTCCCTGTGTAAGATTGGTATATGTTTTTAATCTCAGATTTAACCCTCAAGCACAAGGAGGGCGAGAACAAGAGTAACATTTGGAAATACCAAAATTAGCCAACTTTGGTTGCTCTTTACTATCATTTTGGAAGGGTTTACTTTGAAACACTTTGCTTTGCTGTATGCAGAGATGCCTAATCAACAAATCCGCTGTTTTAAGTTATGCTCTGGGGCTGAACACAACATGTGCTTTTGCCACTTACAAAATAGCACTGTCCGCAAAAAAATGATTTTTAGTGATTTTTGCGAATTTCTGTACTCACTTGTCCAAAAACAAAAAGGAAAGAGCTCATTGTGATTTCCATAATTGCATTCAAAAATCAATGGGGAACAACTTTTGTGTTATATGTTTTGGCGTTCCGTGTTATCCAAGACCAGTTTGGCCGTACAAATATGAGTACCGTCAGGAAAAACCTCTGTGAAATTACCGTCAGGAAAAACCTCTGTGAAATCCTTCTGTCAATAAATAGCAAAGTAGTAACGTAGTGCAAGAAATATTGACAAGCTGTTCAACATCCCTTTAATCAACTCATTTTGACTTGAACTGTACTTATCACTGTATCTGTATATACCAGCTCTCAACATGATTTAAACCATATCACCTAGTACACAACTAATTTGTGTGTGGTAGCAACTCATGTTACACGTATTTCATTGTATCTGAAATTTTATGTTGGAAAAATTGTGAAATCATTGAGTAGGAAGCTTACCCTTTTGTCGACAAGTCCCACACATTCACAAACAGACAGAATGATAGAGAATAAATTAATTATTGATATTTAAGGTCACTTTCAGCATCTTTGGCTATATCATGACCATAATATAGATATTTATTCAAGGCCAGGTATTCATTGCATAGGCGTACAGGATTATTTTTTCAAAGGGGGGTGGGGGGGGGGGGGCAAACCCCTTTAGCCCGAAAAAGTTGAATCTCAGAAAGAGATTCCAAATGTGGGTATGGGAGAGAGTGTCTGTCTCCCACTGACAGTGGTCCAGGGGCCCTCCGACAGGAGCATTTTTTTTAAAATTGGATTGCCTGAGAACAATGTTGAGACTTCCAAAGCATCTATTCAAGACATTTGCAGGAGTTTATATGACCTCATTTTAGCAGACATAGTCTTAATACATCAGAATCTATTACATTTCGTATACCAGATACCCCACTGAAATTAATATATTTTACTTTATCAGATTGAGAACAACATTATTCAGTATGTAACCAGATGGAGATTTATATTCACTCTATATTTCACATGTCTTCTATAGGGCTGTCGCGATTATTCGATTAGTCGACTAACCGTCGACTATTGAAGTAGTCGACGTTTTTTTTTATTTTTAGTCGATCGTCGTTCATTTTCAAGGTGGTACACGTCTACTACACGTCGGGGCTAAATTGCATTGTTTTGTGAGGTGAATGATCAATGAAGGTGAATAACTTTAAATATCTAACCATAGTTAACATTCATATCCGGAAGACTGTACGACTGTCACTGACTGTGTAAGAAAGAACACTCACAGTTACTCCAGAAGAATAGATTATTCTGAATTTCTCCAGTCTTGTACACACGAATGCACCCATTGGAAAACCCAAAGCGCGGAAGTGACAAAATTATGACGAAAGTCAGAACGTCAGATCACTTCTCAAAGTTCGGAACTTCAGACTAAGATCCAATTTTAACAACTGATGAGGAAATGCATAGATCTCAATGTTCAAAATTTCGAGAAACTTATTGCAGAAAGGAAACATATGCAGGAACGTTCTTTGGTAAATTCATTTTAATTCATCGGCTTCAATCTAGTTCAAACTTGGACCCGCAGTCAGTAATATTATTTTTGGGGTTGGTACGTCCTACAGGACGTACCAACCCCAAAAATTATATTACGGACTGTGGGTCCAAGATTGGACTACATGTAGCTTCAGTCGGGACCGATTTGTTGTTCCCACAACCCCACTTCATCTGAACACACTGGTGCCATTGTCATTTTCAGAGTTTTACGAACAGAAGAATGATTTGCTAAAAAATCATGGGAAGCGACTATTAATCGACTAACCGTCGATTACTGGTCACGATTAGTCGATTACAAAAAATGATAGTCGCGACAGCCCTAGTCTTCTATTAATAATCTATTAATACTCAAAATACCACATTTTCCAAAATGTTGTAATGTTCAAGCGCAATGTGGAAATGTACTACCGCTAACCTGTTTATTGGTGTTTTGAACAAAATCTCAGCCCTGTATTTCATTTCCAAAATTAGATTGTTTGAACTGTAATATACAGTATGAACTGATTTATTTATTGTGGTTTAATGACACTTTTGACAGCCAGGGTCACCTAATCTCAGACAGTTTTACGGGTGGTAGAAGCCAGAGTACCTGGGGAGAACTACTGAGCAATGGCACGCAACTGTCAGGCTCCCCAACATACTAACTCCACAAAAGCAGGGTTAGCATTGGTTGAAGACAAGTGCACCCTCGACGTGAAGTATGCCTTAGAACACAACGCCACCGTGCCACCCCCCCCCCCCCAATGTGGACATTTAAATTGGAATGAAGTGTCTTGCCCAAGGACACCATGTGGTTGCCACAAGTGGTATTTGAACCGAGGACCTCTCGGATTGCAACAGACATATCTACCTACAGAGCCATCGCGATTCCGTAATAGAACTCTTTATCTGAACTTTTGTGATTATAAATAAATAATATTAACGTGGATACGGTTCCACTGAATCAACTTGTACAATATACTGGTCAGTTTACATGCAACTTCTAAGTGATGAGATAGGAAATGTGACATTCATTGACAACATTTTGTACGGAAAACCAAAACGTTTTTTTGGTCATTTCTGGCAACTGAATTGCCCGAAATTTTCTGCCAAATTGCCTCAAAAATCGGCTTCTTTCCCTTCTCAGGGGTTGATGGGGGCACAGTCCTCCCTGACACCCCGGCCCGTTCGCCCATGATTCATCTGTACTTATATTTTTCAATGCAAAAAGGACATGGCTCGTTTTGCTTTCCATGAAAATATTCAGTAATTATTGAAGAGCAAATTTTGTGTTAAATGTTTTGGTGTCCTGCTTTATCTCAAATATCTGTTTTGGCTGCATAAAAACAGGTTGCATCACAAAAACTTTGATTTCCACTAAAGTTTGCTGTTTTCAAAAATGATTGATAGTTCTGTGAGCAATACAGTTTGCCTTGTCACATTAAAAAGTTTGGTTAGCCCGTAATTTGTCCAGGAAATTACAATTCTCTAGTTAGACTTTCCCAAACCCAGTTTGGGAAAGACTCTTGAATTCTTCTTTTTCAATTTTTTTTCTTTTTTTTCCGCCGTCAATATTGTCTGCTGTACTGCTCAAAAAGAAGCTGTACGCTTTCAACCAAATATGGCATACTTATGTAATGCCAAAACATCTAGTGAAACGAGGTATCGCCATATCTGGGAAAACGCATATTTTTAAAATATTCTGCCAAAACCTTCAAATTTTCACATTTTTTTCAACATAGCTTAAAAACATGCTGTACGATTTCAACCAGATTCGGTAAACTTATTTATTGTCAAAATATCTAGAGAAATGAGATATCCTCATATTCGTGAAAACGCTTATTTTCAAAATTTTCGGACCAAACCATCAAAATTTCACCATTTTTCAAAAATCTCGGAATCGTTTACAGTTATCTGGCTCCAAGTTTCCAAACATTTAGAACATAACATGGTACACCCAAATCACCACACAAATATTTCAAAATTAAAACCTGTGGGCCCAAAATGAAATGAATATAGCAGTTTTGTCTTCAAAATTGACCAACTTCAAGGGCAAATTTATCTATTTTTCAGGTTGTTGTAACAATTATTTTGGTATGGATAGATGCAACAATGATTGCAGAAGAAAGTAAATGTTTGCTTTCTAATTTCAGATTTAACCCCCCAGCACAATGAGGGCGAGAATAAGTGTGTTGTTTGAAAATGCCAAAATTAGCCAACTTTGGTTGCTTTTTTCTCTCATTTTGGAAAGGGTTAAGTCCAAACTCTTTGCATGTCCATGTTCACAATTGCCTACCGAGCATATGTGCTGTAGTAAGTTTGGTTGTAAAGTTTAACACTATGCCCTTTCTGGTTGTATACATGTAGGTACCATCTAAATAAACTCCCATTTTTTCAGAATTTGATAAGTTTAAGTGACAATTTACTCCATTTCTAATTAATTGAGCTCTGAATGTTTTCTATGGCTGCATGCAGCAGTCAAAGTATGAAATGTTTTGTTTTATATGTTATTATTAAAAGTTTAACCCTTGGCAGATTTGAGACTTCCCATAAGGGTACTGAGGGAATAATTGTTATTTTCGCCAACCTTCACATGCAATTTCTCGGCACTGAAGCCATACTTTCTCAACACGTTTCCAATGAAAAGATAGGGCATTCATTCAAGAACAATTTCGCTGTTATATGTTTATTTCAAAGTTTTAACCCTACCCACTTGTCAGGCTTGAATTAGAGTGCCCTCAACTTGTACATGTTCATTCAAATACCAAGATTTAATTTTCCTCCATGTCTCTTATCAGACACTCAGTCTGTGATTGATGTCCACACATTAAGCGCATAATATGACACACCGAAATCGCCACACAAATATTTCAAAATTAACCCCTATTGGCCAAGAAATAAATGAATATAGCATTTTTTCTTCAAAATTCACCAACTTCAAGGGTAAATTTTTCTAATTCCAAGGCTGTTGTAACAATTGTTTTTGTATGGATAGATGCAACAGTGATTGCAGAAGAAAGTTACTGTTTACTTTTTAACCTCAGATTTAACCCTCAAGCACAATGAGGGCGAGAATAAGAGTACCGTTTGAAAATGCCTAAATTAACCAACTTTGGTTGCTTTTTTCTATCATTTTGGAAAGGGTTAATTTTGAACACTTTGCTTTCGTATATGCTGTCTGCCTTTTCACATTAAAAAGTCAAGAAAGCCCGTAATTTGTCCAACAAATTACAATTCTCTAGTTTATTTTTTTTTATTATTTGTTTTCCGCCGTCAATTTTGTTTGTTGCACTGCACAAAAACAGGCTGTAAGATTTTAACCAAATTTGGTATACTTATGTAATGCCATAAATTCTAGTGAAAATGAGGTATCGTCATGTCTGTGAAAACGCTTACTTTCAAAATATTCTGCCAAAACCGTCAAAATTTCACCATTTATCAAAAGTCGCAAAATTGTTTACAGTTAGTTAGCTCAAATTTCCCACACATTTAGAGCATCACATGATACACCAAAATCACCACAAAAATATTTCAAACTTAAACCCGATTGGCCAAAAATGACACGAATTCAGATTTTTTCTTCAAAATTGACCAATTCAAATGCAAATGTCTCTAATTTCAAGGTTGTTGTAACAATTGTTTTGGTATGGATAGATGCAACAATGATTGCGGAAGAAAGGTGCTGTTTACGCTTGAATCTCAGATTTAACCCTCAAGCACAACGAGGGCTAGAATAAGTGTACCGTTTGAAAATGCCAAAATTAGCCAACTTTGGTTGCTTTTTATATCATTTTGGGAAGGGTTAAAGTCAAGCACTTTGCATGTCCGTATTCACAATTGGCTACCGAGCATATTTGGCGTTGTAAGTTTGGTTGTAAAGTTGAATCCTATGCCCATTCCGGTTGCATAAAAGATGGTCCCGTCCAAAAAAGTCCCTTTTTCAAAATTTGGTAATTTCAAGGGACAATTTACTCTATTTCTAATTGATTGAGCGCTGAATGTTTTCTATGGATGCATGCAGCTGTCAAGGTATGGCAACTTTTGTTTTATATGTTATTATTAAAAGTTTAACCCTTGGCAGATTTGAGACTTCCTATAAGGGTACCGTCGGAATAATTGTTATTTTTGCCAACTTTTACATGCGATTTATCAGCACGGGATCCATATTTTCTCAAAACACTTCCCATGAGAAGATAGGACACTATTCCTAGAACAATTTTGCTGTTATATGTTTTATTCAAAGTTTTAACCCTCACCCAGTTGTCGGGCCTTGATTGAATTGGAGTACCCTCAAATTGTTCATGTTAATTCAAATACCAAGATTCAAGATTCCTCCTTGTCTCTTATCAGAAACTGAAGCTGTGATTGATGACAGGTCTCTGGAAAGTGAAATGAGGTCTCGTCATATTCGTGAAAACACGTATTTTCAAAATATTCTGCCAAAACCATCAAAAGTTTTCAAAAGTCTCAAAATTGTTTACAGGTATTTAGTTCCGATTTTCCAAACATTTAGAGCATAATATGATGCAACAAAATTACCACACAAATATTTCAAATTTAACCCCTATTGGCTAAAAATGACATGAATATAGCATTTGTTCTACAAAGTTGACCAACTTTAAGGGCGAATGCCAGAGTGAAAGAGTACAATCGGTAGAGTTTTTATACATGCCTGCCTACCTGCCCGACATTAACCATACACCAGTCACGTCATTGTTGTAAGAAAAATAGTCTCCCTCCTGCTTGATTTGGTCATTTGTGGCAACTGAATTGCCCGAAATTGGGCTCACCTCTGGTTACTACCTGTGAAAAGCACGTATGTTCAATTTTAGCTTTTAACCCCACAACCGGTGCGGTGTAAAGCTTCTACTGCCGTTAAAAAATTTACACCTATAGTAGGAAATACATCAAACTTGACCTTTGACATGACCCAATTTGCCAGCTTCGATACATTCACACTTTGCGATGTTTCATTCAAACATACGACGTTCTCCCGTACTATCTACTGCGTACAATGACTTATTAAGTTTAAATACGTACAATTAAATATTTAAAATAAAATTTAAGAATTGTTAATAACAATTTGACTGAAAATGCAAGATAAATTCAGTCAACTTTGACGATGTGTCTAACTGTCAATCAAGCATTCATGTACAGCCGGTAGTACTGCCCCCGGCGCAACCGTAAACAAAACAAACTCTGTTGTCAGCGATAGAGAGTATCGTTTTCTCTCCATTTTAAGTGACAAAATCGATTATTTATTAAGAAAATGGTATAGATAAAACAAATAGGTACTATGGCCCGTAATCAGATTTAAACCACTCGTAGAATAAGAGGTTTACCCACTCGGTAGAGCCTCGTGGTTAAACCCTTATCCTACTCGTGGTTTAAATCTGAATACCTGCCCTAGTATCTATTTATTCTATATAAAAATACCGTTTAGAAGAATACTTTCAAAAAAGAATAATTCTCACATATTCTCTAAATAGAAAAGTCCATCATTTACTGAATTGTTAATAAAAAACATGTCATTTAACATGAAGATGTTTATCTCATTGTAGTTAAACAAAATGACTTAACAAAACATAGTATGTGGAGAGTGGATTGCAACTAAATCACCCGCAGAGTGGAGATATCACCCAAACTATAACGTTTAAATTTTGTACATATGGACAAAAAAACACAAGCAATGTTTCAGCCAATGGACCTCCGGGTTTAACCCGGAGGTCCATTGGTTGAAACTTTGCCTGTGCTTTCTATGTTTTGCAACAAATTTGCAATTATTGCTTGGGTGGAATCTGCGGGTGATTTAGTTATAATACACTCTCCACGTTCTGTACGATGAGATAAAAAAGATCTTGCATATGGCTTCAACTGCGAGTGCTTACATTAAAACCAGGAACTTTCAGGATCGTGCAATTTAAACCAATTCCTCTTCTAGACATTAGGTGAACCTTCTAGAATGTCCCAAATAATTTAATGGAAATAATGCAACTCCAGTCACAGTCTGCTTTCTTAACTGCAATAATAACTGATTTAATGCATTTTAATAATACTAAATTAATATTAATAATAATAATTAACTCTAAATCTATCAAGAAGATGTTGTCGTTTCATGCTGGAAAGTCGAATAACCTGGCCTTACAACTAACCAACTGATAACCCAAATAATGCAACTAGTAACTCACAACCTGTTCTATAATAACGTATGGCGGGATCTGTGACCATTTTGAGAGATGAAAAAAATCTGTACAGGTAATTTTGTTTATAACAAATAAGAAATGTGTCGACAATGTTTTCCATATTCTTAAACACTTTGCCGAACGAACTGACAGCATCAGCTAGAATAATATGCTCACGGCGTAGTTGAAAAATAAAACCATATCATGCGACTCTTCATGTGAGTGAGCTCGTCGAGTTCGTTCCAATGAGAGGTCAAATGATATGGGTTTTGTTGAAAAGTTTTTTCAAACATTTCAAAAACAATATTTAAAATAATACATTTTGAATTATTTGCGTGTGGTAAATGGTTAAGCATATATTAGTATTCATAGAATGACTGCATAATGTCAGCAATATAATCCCGTTGGCAGTGTTTTCCTTAAACTGTTTATTAGTTGGAATTCTAACAACTGGTGAAAACAAGATGGTAGTTTTACCGTTAAAACTAGAAGGTCTGTCATGAAATGCGCACAAATAGCACGTTGATATGTGTGTTAATCTACGCGTTATGACCATCGAAAGGCTATCGAATGCTGTACATATGGCCTGTGCACAAGCAATGTTTCAGCCAATGGACCTCCGGGTAACCCGGAGGTCCATTGGCAGAAACATTGCATGTGTTTGCTACGAGTAACCCGGAGAACCTGCCGTACGTTGGATGCCATTCGATATGGTAATTGCGCGCAGTTTCTAATCGCAATTAAGCCTAGATAAGCACACAGTTCGTGGCAGGCCTTCCAGTTTTAACTGTAGCTTTTCTGTTCGAAAAAATTAAATAATATTATGAAACGTTTCAAAATGTTGAGTAACACTGACAACTTACTGAAATAAGGATTACAAGGACTGGCCAATCAGGGTCAGTTGTCTCCTCAGATTTTTAAGTACACATATGTTTCATCACATGGATTCAATGACATTTTCAAAAAAGTATAGGCATAAACGTTTCACTGTTGAGAATGCTAATGCGTTGCTCACGTATATGAAATTATGGGCGGGAGAAAGTACAATCGATTAAGAGGCACGTGGAACACCTAAGGAGTAATATGTTGATATATCTACATCAGTGGGGTTTATTTTTCGGACGAGCAATCTGCCAAATAACGCATTGCTTCGTCAATGTAATTTGATGTTTGTTTTCCGAGTAGGGGTAGAGCGAAGCCGAACAATTGGTGGGGGTAAACCTGATTTGTTCCGAATGTGACGGTTCAGTTCCGGACAGGGTCAGATATTCCAACTACATCGTCAAAGAATGCCTTCCTTGGTAGTTCTTATTGTACCCGACATTATTGTCTGAGATGTTTGGTGTGTCTAGCAATGGCAGAACATTTAAGAAAATATTCTATGGCAGGCATATATTCTAACAAGTCTTTTTAACATTTTCAATATTTAATACAGTACTGAATGTCATTGTGGCAACAGTTATAACAAACATGGAGAAGCAAACGAGCAGCACTGCAATAGAACATGTCCAGGTAATGCCCACCAGACCTGTGGCGGAATTTGGAGGATTGCTGTATATAAAACAGGTGTGTATAAAGACAAAATTGTAAATACTCCATGATTACGGATGCTAAATACAAAAACGATTTTTGACACTTTTCGTAATCGGGAGGAATACAACAAGGCAAAACTGTTCGTCATTTCCTTCTGTTATACCAGAGTACTACCCTAGTATAACAGGACTGTTATTGGTCTCGAATAGTGTACAGTACAGTCGCCGTGGACTGGTCATAATTCACGCTTGGGCAGTGATGTCCACGCATGCCATTTCCAGGTAATAAAAATCATAAGCAGCCAAATTTTAATTAATGAAGCACCAAGTTGATCCCGGTGCTGCATCAATTAAAATTTAAATGATTATTCCTGTAATTAGTGTTTGGAATCTAATATTAATGTGTCCGTGGAAATATTGTCCACCCTTGGAAATTGAGCAGTCCACGGCGGCCGCACTGTGGCGTTGTATGGTAAATCACAGGCGATGGGAGAAATGTTTGACCCCAATTCGAGGCTTGCCGAGTGTCTGGGACAAATATATTTCTCTAAGCGTGGATGTACTCATCCAACCACCACACCCTTCGAGGATGATTTTTCACTGTTTATACCCCACGTGACGTAATCGAAAATACTGCTCCTGCAATAAAAAATTGCTATTGTACACACTGATCGCAGAAAAAAAGGGAATGCGTATGCAGAAAGTGCATCGCAAAGTTGCGTATATCCACAGAACGATCGAACAAAATCGATATGGCACACATGCTAGCACGAAAGGAAAGGACGAGAGGTCACAGGCACAAGATCTGTGTTTATTACACGCCTTCACGTCTATAAAATCAATTATTAGAAGGACACGAGGCAATTCACTTGACAACTATCAACACAAAGAACACATTTTGTTGCCACCCAAATTTGTGAGGGGAACACGTGTTATTAGTTCGTCCCCTGAGTTCCAATGTGTTCTATGTGCCTTCTGGAACTCAGAGGATATTTTTAGCTATCGCAAGGGAATCAAATTGTAATGGCGGTGCACGATTTGCAGAAAATTCCAGTGAAATTTGGCTTCCATTTTAAAATAGACCTTCAACAACGATTTCCGTTCAAGAAAACGACTTTTCAACATACTAAAACGGGTTGAAAGCACACGTTCGCCTGACGTCACTTTTGAAGTTAGTGTGGCGTGTCATGGGAGAACAAATCATCCTTGAGTGGTTTAGGTGTTAGAAGGGTAACTGTGTCAATTGAAGGAAGCAAAGTGGGGCGCCATGTTTGTTTCGATACACAGACGATGATGAAATACTCTGACGATCATTTAATTAAGAATTGAATCATGAATGTTTGAAATCCACGTGGTGATGACATTGGCACGTGAACAATTTGTTGCATCAACTCGTGGATTTCGAAAAGTTATGATTCTTATGTTTATTTTCTTCATACAGGAGAATCGTTTTATGTCCAGCCGGCATATCGAGTTGGCTTATCTACAAGACACACAGTGGCGGCGCTACGGGGGGTGGGGCATTTGCCCCCCCCCCCCCCAACGAAGGCTTTGCCCCCCCCCCCCCCCCAGTTGCCCCCCCCCCAACCATCTCGCATGCATTTCCATCCAGCCTCACACACAAACACATTCAGTCACTCTCTCTCACACACACACACCCCTCTCTTTTTTTATTCCCAATAATTTCCCATACACACTTAGCCCGAAGCCTCAGGCTAGCTGATGAACACACCCAGGCAGTAGAGATTTAAAGACTCGGATGCAGATACTTATAAGTTATAATTAAGTTATGAGCCAACAAAGGCATGTCTATCCATATCCCTTGTCTAAAAAAAATCATGGATTTCGCATTATGACAGACGGGCATTATGAGTCTCTCTCTCTCTCTCTCTCTCTCTCTCTCTCTCTCTCTCTCTCTCACGCACAGACCCACCAGACGCGGATCCAGGATTTTTTGAAAGGAGGACCGGTAATTACCATTACATTTAGTCGAAACTTGGACCCAAAGCCCGTAATATAATTTTTTGGTTTGGTACGTCCACAGGACGTACCAAACCAAAAAAGTATATTACGGACTTTGGGTCCAAGTTTGGACTACCTCATAACAAAGTAATGATATGATCCTTTACGTATTTGCCCCCATTCATGGGAGTCTGCCCCCCTAGTTGTCCCCCCCCCCCCCACAAAAAACTTTCTGGCGCCGCCACTGAAGACACCGCCTTGACCAACCATAATTTCGTCAAGAATACATTCCAAAAAAGAAACAAAACAAAGTAACTTCTGATACAAAATAGTTCCCACAAACTATCAATACAGTGCCTAAACTATAACTCACACTCTGGTCGCAAAAACTATCTACCTATAGAACGTAAACAGAAATTACAGAATGTAAACACAGACTCTGGAAAATCGAATGTAGTTTGTAAAATCAATGCGCGATGTTCGAATGTCACATGATCTACTGGTATTCATGGCATAAATCACATGATCAACTGTTATTCATGAGAAAATAACATCACCTGAGAATCCACTGCCAACACAGTGTTCACTGAAGAAAATTTCAGTCGTAGTGTAAACATTTTTCAAATGATGACGGTTACTTGGGGTGGGCAAACTAGGCCTACCTCACCCAGGAACCTCATCATGGACACGCGTATAGTTCAAACTAGAAGTCCTGTCGTAAAATGCGCACAAATAGCACGTGGACCTGCGCGTTAATCTACGGGTTATGACCATAGTAAGGCTATCAAATTCTGTACATATGGCTTGTGCACAATCAATGTTCCAGCCAATGGACCTCCGGGTAACCCGGAGGTCCATTGGCAGAAACATTACCTGTGTTCGCTATGAGTAACCAGGAGAACCTACCGTGCTTTGGATGCCATTCGATATGGCAATTCCTACGCGCAATTAAGCCTAGATAAGCGCACAGTTCGTGACAGAACTTCTAGTTTTAACTGTATCTCAAGAGTCAAACTCTCGCCTGTGTGACTGCCAGGCTTACGAAGCCGCGTTTCAATTTTAAAGCAAATGTTTCGCATGTGATAGCCAGGCATAAAGTGCCCTGTTTTGAATGTAATTACTTTATCCTTCATATTATTAGAATGACATTTTCACTATTATTCGCTCTATCCTTAGAATATTGTATTTTTGTTATCACCAGGGTTGTATTCCGACAATTACATCGGTTGCTATAATGATGGCGCCCCACGTTTGCTGGACGGACATGCAGCACAACTGTATTCAAACACTGTGGAAATTTGTGTTGACCTCTGTAAAGAGAAAAACTTCCAGTATGCAGGGGTAGAGGTGAGTACATGGCACACCCAACTCTATACAATTGGATTAATGGAACGCGATTTTCGTCATATACAGAAATCTTTTGAGGGGGTGCGCGGGGGGGGGGGGGGGGGGTGCTATGAATTAAACATGAGCAACAACAATTTCGCGATCACTTCCGAAAGTGTATACGTTGATGTCCGTGAAAAATGAATATTTTGATCCCGTTAAAACTAGAAATCCTGTCGTGAAATGCGCATAGATAGTACGTCGATCTGCGCGTTAATCTACGCGTTATGACCATAGTAAGGCTATTAAATTCTGTACATATGGCCTGTGCACAAGCAATGTTTCTGCCAATGGACCTCCGTGTAACCCGGAGGTCCATTGGCAGAAACATTACCTGTGTTGTCTATGAGTAACCAGGAGAACCTGCCATGCTTTGGATGCCATTCGATATGGCAATTGCGCGCAATTCCTACGCGCAATTAAGCCTAGACACGCGCAGAATTCGTGACAGGACTTCTAGTTTTAACTGTAAATTGGACATTTTTCGTTGCAATGAAAATTAAATATTCACAACATAATTTAGTGACAAAAGCAATTGACGAGATCGAGAAGTTGATACTGTGATAGCAATAACAGTTCCCGTGCAAGGTAAACGACCTGACCTTTGATGAAGTGGAATATTATGTTACGCCCAAACCGTAGTAATAGCTTTCAAAACATTAAACGTCATCGTTTGGGAGGAGTTACCGCCTTGATTGACTTAACGCTATCTTAGGATGGGGTGAGGAGGAGAGTATGAATGGCGACGTTTTTCGTTGACGTTCTACTAATCCAGTTGTATCAAGATCAGTGACGCAGGTTCATTACCTTTTCGGAAGGTGGGGAATCGAGGACATATTGTATCCTCATGACACAAAAACAGAAATATGAAAAGTGAGAAGAGAATGCAGAGGCACCATGTTTCACTTGATTGTCGTTTGCAAGAAATATATTTTATTATATGCTAGCCTGTGAATTATCGCAAATTATCTAAAAGATATTTCTCGATATCCTTAGGTAGCTTCCTAAATGACGCCGCGCTTCGGCGCATGACGTCGCCTTGAGAGTCGCCTTGAAGGAAGGATCAGTAGATCTTTGTTATTTTGTTGAAACTGTTTACAGTCGATTTGTGTGGAATATTGCGCAGTAAAATGTCGCGTAGCATATAATAAAACGAAAAATAAAACTTTCAGGTCTACACTGAGATAATTCCCGATATTCACTGAAACAGCGTATGTATCCCCTATTTAGTATGAGTTGGCTTAACGGATACCGAGAAATATCATGCTAATATGTTTCGATATCTATTGTCACAGTGGATATAAGTAGCAGAAGAGGTGAGCATGGTTACTATATAGATCCGTTCTGGCAATGTCTTCCAGTCTTCTTTCCTCAGAACGTAGGGTCAGGTATAGAGATAAAGGGCGGGACGCCTCCTCCACCCGATCTGAGCTCTTCTAGCGAAAGAGAAAGAGTTAATTGAAGAGTCAGAGCCCGATAAGTAAAGGAGCCAACATTTCCAAGACGTACACAAGCAATATAGTCACCAGTAATAGTTAGGAATATGACATGGCCGACAAACAATGATTTCGAGCAATCGAACAATACATTCACGCGTGTGGACTAGCTTCTGTGGATTTAACAAATTATATATGACAAGACTATCCCAGGCGCGCGATAATCCTCGTCCTTGAGACGTAAGTCTAAGAGAGGTGGGAAGAACAGACAAAAAACAGGCTAGCAACTGAACAGCTGCATAGACTAAAGACTAAGTATTTGCGTAACAACGATGTTGACAACAGCACGAAAACCCCTTCTTGGGGCTACTACAGATTTCCGTTTATAATAGTCAAAGCTAATCCGAGGCAGGCCATCCCGAAGCATAACACGAAATGACTCGTCGTTCTAACAATGGACGTGCTTTCCAGCTGGCCCGAATGGCCAGGTACATGTAGTAAAACTTGGGCAGTGGGTTAATGGTTTCAAAATCACTAAAACAATATATATATATAGCTTCCTATAAGACCATAGTTTCCAAGGAAGCAAGAAAATAAACTGGCCTATTGCCGATATTGGACCATGAATGTTTTGTATAACGGATGTATGCAAATAGTTGTAAATCATTGTAATAATGGGCAAATATTGAGGTGACAGGCATATGTGCATACACAATGACTCAAGGAAATAATTGTTTCGCACTTTGAAATTGCACCACCGCGTCCTATTTTTGAAGTGCACAAGCGCTTCGTGAGTGTAAAATCGAAGTTGAACCAGTGAAGGAAAAAACATGATATTCTTGTCTTGGGTCGTTGCTGTGAACGATCGAGCCTCCTTGGTTCGCCTGGTTTGCAGTGGGAGTATTTGTTCACTTTTCGATTTCGTTACCATGTGAGGCCTGTGGTAGAAAAGTGTTCCCTCTAGTAGTCTCGACAACCAAGCTTGTATATTGGATAATATCTTTCCATGTAAGCGATTGGTTGAATATGTTTTGGTAAACTTATTGTTGAAAATAACAATTAGACACGTATGGTTAGTGCCAGATTACTAAAGCGCTCGTAGGTAGGAAACCATAGTAGGTAATAAAGGCGGATTCAAGGACAGAATTTACAAAACCGTGTACACGTACACGTACACGTACATGTACGTGTACCGCCATAGGGATTCAGTGTTAAATCGTGTACAGAGTGCAAAACATGTCGTTTTTTTCATGGTGTCCCAGAATCCGCAATTGTTTTGAGGCTCACAGATCGCACTTTTAACGTTCAAACACCCGTCGGCGGACGTGTAGATTCGACACATCGCTCAGAAGTGAAAAAATGTACGAAATTTGAAGAAAATGTAAATTTAAAAAATTTTCTCGATAAATTTGGTAGAAGTGACGATGAAAGTCGACCCAAAAAGAAGAGGAAGACGCTCGAAGTCAGTGATGGTTACGACGTTGCCAACTTGGAGGAACGTTACATTCGGAGATACGAACCTCGAGGGGAACCTTTGAACATGAACGATAAGAAGCTCTACAATCTTCCCGAGCCAATAGATCCTTTACATGCTGCGTCTAAAAAATACGTCGACAGGGGGAACGTGGATTTCGAACGAATCATGCTAGATAATTACATGGATAAAGCCATGACCGACGATCTCGATCTGAAATCTAAACGTTTGGTGAACGTCGCGAATCCCATAGATTCCACCGATGCCGCGACCAAGAAATACGCGGACGACTCTCACACGTGATTCAGCGAACATCTGAGAAGTAGATACGTTCAGAAAATGATGCACTCTGAATTGAACGCTAATTCTAACAAGATAACGAACGTGGCCACTCCCACGAATCCCAAGGACGTGGCGACCAAACACTATGTAGATCTGGAACAGAGAAAGTCTGACAGATGAGAAATGAAATCGGATCTGAATGCGGGATTCAACAAGATATTGAATCTGTCGATGGTCGACGACGCGGATGCAGACTCAACCAAGGGCTACGTAGATTCTGCCGTGATACGATCACAAGAATACGTAGAATCACAAGTGGACGATCTCTACCTGAACAAACAATCTGGCAGAACCATGGAGGAAGGCATCAACATGAACGGTCACAATTTACTCAGTCTCGATCTTGATCCCGAATTCGATTCCAGTGCAGTCAGCAGGAAGTACGTGGACGACAACTCAGTCTGGAGAAAGGGCGACATCATGGAAGGTAAACTAGACATGGGCGGACACGCGATCACGAATCTACCGGATCCTGTGAACATGACGGATGCCTGCACCCTGATTTCAGTGGTGGAAAAAGTCAAATACGCTAGACAATTGATCACCGTGTGGGCCGAGGAGGCCGGCACGTTAGAGGAGGGAAAAACCGAGTGGTCTTTCGGAAACGGAGGTAGCGGATCGCAACATGGTCGGGTGGGCTATCCCATGCCGTTAGGAGGTGAAATCATACGAATGGGTCTAGCTTCCACGGATTTAAATAACAGAGTGGTCGTCAATCCCGCTGTGAATGGAATAGAGAGCGATAAGAGATACAGTGTTGAAAAGACTGAGAATCAACACGCAAATGTTAGCATGTTCGGCACGCCTCTCAAAGTGAATGCCGGAGACAGGATTAATTTCGTTACGAAAACCAATAATCCCGAAGCCGCCACTTCCGTGGTGAGCCTACTGATTGAACTAGATCCTTTGAACAAACAGTGAACGCGTGGAAATTATTAATTAAAAAAATAATGTGTGATTATTAAAAACAAAAAAAAAGTAATGAGATTTAGAAAGATGTTCAATCTCTCTAGATCTCATTACTTTTATTTTTTGTTTTTTTTTGTTTTTTAATAATTACTCATTACTTTTTTATTTTGTTTTTAATTTTTTTCACACACGTCTCTCATCGAATGATCGACATCTTATTTCCATCCGATTCAAATTGTAATTCTCTGTCCGACAGGACAAGGGCGAAGGCTTCTGTTTTTCTCGGCACGTTCCTATCGAATTGCATCTTGATCTGAATGTCTAAGACGCTACTCTTGAGTCGTTCACTCTGTTTACTGACGTCGAATATGAACATGGGATACATCGACTTGTATTCGCTGGGAGATATGTTAGGGTTGCTCATCAATTCGTCTAGACCATGATACTTCTTTCTAAAATCAGCGGTGTCGCCGTACAGTCTGCAGAAATCGTTCTTGTCGAACGATGCATTGTAATCGATTGCTGGATATCTCATGGCGTTCAGAAACACTTGCATGTTTCTCAAATTGCAGTGATCGAACAGCGATGCATTCTTTTCCTGAGACCCGTCCCTATCAGTCTGAGACACAACCACGATGAAACGCGGTCTCTCAGAAGCGGATTTCACCGTCAATCTCCAATCGAAGTGATTTGTGGAGAGTGGAATGCTAGCCGTGTCGCACTCTCTCATTCTAAATCCTACGGGTAATTTACTCTTGGATTCTATGATCTTGTAGAGATGCATTTTTTCCACGATTGAAGGCTCCATGTGCGGAACGAACCACGATATCTTGTGTAGAGTTATCTTACCCGCATCAGTCACAGTGAGTCTCACTATTGCATTGTTGTTTCCTTTTCGAATCAACGTCAGATTGTGTTTGAATCCGTACATGATCTTGTTGTGATCGTCTGCGAATCCGAAGATGTGTTTCAAAGGTATCCTGAACAAAAACTTTGCTTTAGGTCTGGGCGTCTTGACGACGTAGTCGAATATCACGACCCCGCCGACGCAAGCAGGGCCGACGGTGTCTTTCATCCACAACTGATTAAGTCCTCTGGATTTCGAAAAATCATCCGCATACGTCAAGAGTCCGAACATCGTGGTGGCCTGCCCGGGATGAAACACAGATTATTTCTCTTGTCCGGATAGCAAGTATTTTATATTACTGAATAGATGCATGATGCCATTATTGGCTACAGTAACCGTGTCGTCGTCGGCGTAGTCGACCCCATCTTCCTTGGTGAGACGTCCCTGCACCACTCTGTAACTCTCGCTAGGATGGACGAATAGATCTTGGGTTTCGACATTGATTCTTATCTCTCCCGTATTGTTCAAACTCGTTCCAGTTATCGGTTCGTATTTGTGAACCTCATATTCTTGAATACTTTCATATTTCACTATGCTTTGTGCGATATCTAATATATTTGCCATTTTTGAAGGTTTTTTGTTTTTTGTTTATTAATTAGCTTGCTTTTTTATCTAAAAATAGTTTTAATTATTTTTCATTATTATTTTTCTCTCCTATATATATATGTAAACAAGAAAATGTTGAAGAGAGTAAATAAAAAAATATGTTTTCTTTATTAAAGCTTCGTCTTCTGCAATTGTTGTTCGTAAAACTTTTCGATGATCTCTTCTCCATCCAAAGCTTCAATTTCGTAAGTCACCGGATTGGTGTGAAATATTTCGATTATCACGGAGATTTCCAAGGTCCATCAAGGAGTATAACCCTTTCGAAGTGCTTCTTATAAGTGTAGATTCTCACTTGATCGCCGACAGCACAATTCCAGCGTTCTAGACTTCTTCCTGATCTTAGATCTCTCAGGATATAGATTCGCGTAGACCCTTTTGTCATTTCGAGGATCGCTAGCTTCCGCGAGAGTCATCTTGATCGATCTGTGTCGCATTTTGTTGTAATCTATGACCAGACCGTTCAGATCGTATATGTATTTCTTGGTCGAATTTGCCGTGAAGTATCTGTGCATATTTTCCTTCATCATTCGATTCCAACGTTCCACCACGCTGGCTTTCTCTTCGTTTCCAATCGAGTAGAGGTCGACTAATCGATGAACGTGCTTGTTGTAGAATTCCTTTCCCTTGTCCACCCACAATTTATTTGGTTTCCGAGAAGATGAGTCGAACACGCTCTTCAGAGCCTCGGCGACGCAAGGTCCTGATTTATTCTTCAAAGCTCTGATTCAACCGTATTTGGAAAAAACGTCGATGACAGTCAATAGATATTTGACGCCCTCGTTCCACCTCGAAAACGATCTCATGTCGACCAAGTCGGCGGACCAAATGTCATCCAAACCCTTCACGAACACCCTTCTCTTTCGAAATTTACGCATGATGGGTTTGTGTAACTCCTCAGCCAATTCGCTCGTCAATAATCGTTTCTTCTTCTTTTCCGATGCACTTTCTTTTGAACGCCCCATCCGAATCGACGTTTTGCACCGATCAGATTACCAACCAGCAAACGTTCTATCTTCTCTCTCCTAGTCGGATTCGATATACCTCTCAATTTCACCAACATGTCTTTATCGCAGACGTCGTTGCGAGTCTTGGTGTCGGGATGTCCGGCGTAGCACAGATCGTGATCATACGCAGCCGCATCCACCCTATTCACGGGTTTGCTCCAAGATTTAAGAGTCAGATCGGCGTTGAGTCTCTTGCTCAATTTCGTTCCGGGTCCCGTGAAACTGTGACCGGGCAGATGCATTTCGAAAGGTAGATTATTGATCATTTTATTCACGATGCCTTTACCTTTGATCATGTTCCTTTTTTTGATGAATCGAGTCTTGGTAGAACCACACACGTCGCAAATTCCGCGAAGCATCTGTCTGTCGTTTTTAGTTCATACTTCTCGAGAATTACTCGTCTCGGTAACTCTCTTACACTTTACGCAATACATTGTTTGAGAGTTATTTAAATTAATTTCGTTTTTATTTTATATATAAATTTAATATTTCTTTTTTAAAAATTCTGTTTTTATTATATATATTTTTTTTTTCAATCGCTGCTCTTGAGTTCTATCAACTTACCGAATTCCTCCCTGGTCTCTTTCCTCCCCCTTTCCACGAGAGAATCCTTCATCTCTTCCTTGATGATCTGACGAGTCTTGATTCTCACAGCTTCTTTCATGGCATCGTATTTCGTTTTCTCGCCCAATATTGTGAAGTATTCTCCATCCGATATCCTACCATCTTTCAACGCCATCGAGATCATTTCGGATATCGTGTCGATCTTGGAGTCGGCCAAGACGCGAATCTTTTCGTGTTTCCTAGCTTTCAGATATAATTTCCTACTCAGAAAGTTTCCTAGCGTGCTAAACAACCCGGCGGCGAGAGCCACTCCTTCTATGGTCAACACGATCGGAATACCGACTGCGGTCGACAACAATCCGATGCTGGCCGCGTGTAAACCCATGGAAATCGTGATGAGTGTCGTGTCGACTGCGTTGACGAATTTCAGGAAACGCGAATACTTCTTCTTGAGAGAATGCCGAGAATCTCTCTCTCTCGAGTCAGATACAATTGGATTCTACTGACTTGATCGATGCGATACCTCTCTCCTCTTTCTTTTTCTTCTAGCGATGGTGCCGTTGGCAAAACGCCGTTCGGCTTCTCATCCTCGCCGTCAGCTAACGTCGGATACAATTTCTTTCTGGTTCTCATTTTTTATGTTTTTTTTCTTTCTAATATTAGATAAAAAAATTATGTGTGTATTTATTTTTATTTTCTATTCTCCCTTATTTATATCAACGAGAAAACTTAGACGTATGCTTCCTACAGCAATAATTTCATGATGCATCCCTTGTCTTCTAAAGTCAGACTTCTATGCGCCAATTTCAGTTCTTCCGAAACTGTGGGCTTGTCTCGATCCTTACAGAAGACTAATCTCCCCCAAAGCGTGATCACTTCGTCGATTCGAACGCATTCGAACGCTGGTTCGAAATACTTGATGACCATATCTTCCCTTTCCATCGTCAGACACGAACGATCCTCGTGATCGAAGTCTAGATGATCCCGACATCCGACGCATCGTTCTAACAAGAGGGGACGTAGTTCTTCGTTTACACAGATTGCGTATGCTCTCATCAGCATGTTTAAAAGAAACCTTGCTCTAATAGTCTGGGAAGCGTTCAGGATTTACATATTTTTATTATCTATTCGGCTCGATATTTATTTTTTTAAATAACTATTTATTTATATATTTTTTCTCTCCTATATATATCAATCACTTTTTTATTTCCTCTCGACAAAACCGATTCTATCATGATTCACCTCACAAAACTCGTGAGGTGAATCGACTTGATGGGTTTTCGCCGATCGGATCGCACCCTAGACCGTCCGAAACGCGATCGCGAACATGGTGGTGTCCCAGAACCCGCAAACCGCCTTTTTTCGATGTACCGGAGGCCGAAGTCGGTTTTAAAAAAAATCCTCGCTGAGTAACAGCGCTTTACGCTCATTTTTCACCGTTGGCGAACGTCGAGAAAAGGTTTTGAGGTCGATTTTCCCCTGTCCTAGAATCCGGAAATGGGTTTCGCCGATCGGATCGCACTTTTAACCATTCAAACAACCGTTGGCGTACGTCGGTGTCCCAGAATCCGAAAACCGCTTTTTTGATGCTGTCCTAGAAGCCGCAAAACGTTTTTTGCTCGCGTTCACCAACGATAGATCGAAGGTCTGATCCGCGATGGGAACGTCGAGAGACATTTTTAAATTTACATTTTCTTCAAATTTCGTACATTTTTTTCACTTCTGAGCGATGTGTCGAATCTACACGTTCGCCAACGGGTGTTTGAACGTTACAAGTGCGATCTGTGAGCCTCAAAACAATTGCGGATTCAGGGACACCATGAAAAAACGACATTTTTGCACTCTGTACACGATTTAACACTGAATCCCTATGGCGGTACACGTACATGTACGTGTACGTGTGCACGGTTTGTAAATTCTGTCCTTGAATCCGCCTTTATTACCTACTAACCATCCACTAAATTACTTATTGATGCATGGGGACTGGGCGTCAGGCAGGGGTAGTCGCGGGGCAGCAAATAATGCCTGCCCGACACTATACGGAAAAGGATGTTATTTATTATTTATTTGTTCATTTGTTTATTTATTTATTGGCGTTTAATGACACTTGTGACAGCTAAGATCTCCTCGTGTCAGACTGAATGGAAATTTAGCGATTAAAATTAGTGCCAATCTGGATGTGGGGTTGATAAATGCTAATCTGTTTCCTCTGCTATCGTTACTCACACAGCTCGGTAGCCCTCTCCCCTCTCTCTCTCTCTCTCTCTCTGTCTGTGTGTGTGTGTGTGTGTGTGTGTGTGTGCTATCCACTATAATGATAACCTGCAATTATTTACACTAAAAAGAATATGATGACACGATTCTGGCTGCTGAATATTGCGTTTAAGCTCAATAAAATCTCTGTCTTCAACACGTTCTGTGTTTATATCTACTGAAAAAGAAAACACGTCAAATTGTCAGATACTATATGACATCGTCCATTCAACGGTTTACCCAACGTAACAGTCAAAACCGGCCAGCACTATTCTCAAAAATCGTCGATTAATTTTCATTATTTGTTTATTTTTTTGTCTTAAAAACATAGGTTACGACCCCTCGTTGGAACGAGCTCGTTTCAATGAGGGGTCATAACCTATGTTTTTGAGACAAAAAATGAAAAAAAACAGTTATTGAAGAATGTTTTTTGTAAGTGTCGTCTGCTTTTCATGTTAGGTAAAGGGTTAAGATGTCCTTAAACCACAATAAACAAACGAAGAAAATAAATGAAAAAAAAGTGCAAGTATCCTCTCATTTATATAAATGCTGATTTCAAAGATGAGGGGTCAACCTTGGGCAGAAAACGAAGGACTCAGAACTATTTAAAGGCATCACATATTCAAAACACAGTAATCAGATTACGCTGCGGATTATTGGCAAATAATCGCAATAAATCTGACAGTTATAGTGCATGTGTTTTAATTCGCAAATAATGAGGTTTGACTCAGTAGTTATTAGAGTCAGCAAGTGTAAAAATGCATTGGTGATTAACTTATTGTGTTATTAGCTTTACGAATAGCGTAGTCCAACAAAAGTTTCGACATATTTTTTAAATTTTCACCAGTGCCAGAAATACTGGTAAAAGAAGTGAATAAAATCATATAAAATAAAAATTGTTATTCATCAGTTAAATGTGACGTCGTTTTTCTTTTTGAACCCGTAATTTGATTGGCTCTGAGCCGATTGTTTTTCTTCCAATGAAACGGGTATGGATAATCTTTTTCACTTCAAACCATGACAGGAATTACAATGGAGATCAAACGCCTCTTGTTTCGTTAAACATTCGGGAATTTGACTATGGAAAATCATTTGTTAACTGGTAGAGTGCTAAATTATGTTTGACCATCAAATCTTGTACACATGTCTTTGCCTTGTTACAATTTATGGGAGAGTGCCTATGGACACTCTCCCATAAATTGTAACAAGGCAAACCCTCACATATTAAATAATATCACTTCAAATATAATACAAAGAACAGGCATTGAATATTAGCCTTCAAGCTCTGGTACCTGCACTTCAGGATAAAGCCCAAATATGGGCTTGCAGCACTCTACCAGTTGACTCGCCCCTTCGGGGTTCGTTAACAAATGGTTATCCATAGTCAAATTCCCGAATGTCTAACTCAACAAGAAACATTTATCTCCTAAGTAATAACTAGAGTACAAAGAAAGAAATGGAATTTATCTACTTTATACGTAAAAACAGTAACGTTTTATCTTTTATCGTTATCGAAAACTCGCCGTCAATAAAAAATCTTTTATCGTTACTGCAGTAAGAATAAAAGTCACGTGATATCGCAAGAATACAACGTCCACGCCCATCTCATTTGCATGACGTACTACTTCATTCAACACTTTGAATAACTAATTATCGCTGCCGCGGATCGAAACAAATAAAACGGGGCGTATTTATCGAAATGTATTGAATAAAAAAGAAGGCCATTAATTAAACTTACTGAATTGTAAAAATAAAATTTGACGGAAAAGAGTAAAAATTAGTAAGTTACACTTTTTCAAATGAGATTATTTCACCCTTCGAGACTTTAATTATCCTGACGTTCAAACGTCACTGGGAATTCAGTTTCTTCAACATTTTTCAAAATGTGACGTCAAACGTCGGAAAGTACAAATAACCAGATATTTTTCACATTAGTGATTATCTGGTTGAAGGCTAGATTATTTTTAGTGGTCTGCATTTGTTAATCAAAACTTGTTTTATTACGGGAGTGGGGGAGGTGGGGGTGTAGATAAAAGGGTTATATACACATGGTGTTTGTAAAAAATCTTTTATCGCGACTCGAGCGTTTTCGGGGGCTACATAGCTACTCGTCGCTGCGCGACTCGTAGCTATATATGCCCCCGAAAACGCTCTCGTCGCGATAAAAGATTTTTTACAAACACCATGTGTATATAACCCATATATATCAACGTTCCTCGAAAACAATTATGATTTTGACGACAGACAAGCTGTCTGTGGCGTAAGTAACCAGCTGCTACAATCGGGAATAAATGTGTAAATCCAATGACTGAGTTTGAAGTAAAAGGCATCGAATTCCAGGATCAGAGAAAACGTATTTTATCATTTCGTCTCTGTTATACACTGCCAAAAATATAGGTTCTCTTTAGAACCAAACCAAAACTGGTTCTAATCTTGTCCCTGAGATGGAACCAGTTCTGTTTAAACAGTATTTATTTCAAATCAAATAAATTTACCAAGATTAGCATTCAATTTTAACAGGATATTACATGAACTGAAGTAGATTCAGCAGTAAACTTTGAGCTTATTCAACGCAGTCGCCAAACATTTTGAAACAAAGGAGACATGAACAGTTGGCATATCGAACCAGTTTTGGTTCTGTATAGAGCCAAAACTGGTTCGATATGCCAACTGTTCATATCTCCTTTGCTTAATAATGATTTGAGACAACCTCGTATAAGCTCTAAACTTACTGCTGAAACCCCCTCAATTTATGTTTAATTCTGTTAATATTTAATGATAATCCTTATAAATTTATTTGATTTGAAATGATACTGTTTAAACAGAACTGGTTCCATCTCAGGGACAAGATTAGAACCAGTTTTGGTTCTAAAGAGAACCTATATTTTTTGCAGTGTATTAAACACACCTCGAATCAAACACATAAAGAGAAATAAACTCAGATTCATCGACAGCATACTAGATTCGTCACATTATGTTAGGTTACAAAATAAGGCAAATCTTGTGACCTGGGCAAATATTTATCTTCCAAGATGTAACAACTACATGGGCACAAGGCGATGGAATTAAAAACGCGATATGAAGTCTTAATTAAAAAAGTTCTCAATTCCGACTACCAAGGATTCCATTTTTAGAAATGAACATTACGCCTCACTTTCATAATATTATAATTTTGTCGTTGTCGATATGTGAAGTATAAAACTGGATACTTACGTTTGAAAACAGAAATATATTTACTCCAACAAACATGATAATCGTCACAATTGTGTTTGTACGAAAATATTATTTGATTGAAGTTCGTCCCATTGTCTACACAGAAGTTTCGATATTCCATTTCCCTGTTCCGTCTGCTATCGGGTAAGTTCAAAATAGGCAAACAAAATCCTTTTAAGCTGCCCATATGTAGTGACATTTTCTAGCATCGTAAATTTAAATGTTCGTAAAACATTTACAATGAGTATAAAAATGATTAATATGGATTTTTATTGCTATTGGCATCCCAACCTTATATTATGATATTGGTATTAACAGAAATTCCATTTAGGAGATAAACGTCTCTTGTTAAGTTAGACATTCGGGAATTTGACTTTAGAAACTCGCCCCTTCGAGGCTCGTTAACAAATGGTATTTTTCTACTATAACCCAACGGCCCAGACAAGCTGGTGCTAACTCAAAAATATCTAGGGCCAAACACAAATTTTGCAACCCCAATCCCCAAAATTTGCATGCAAAACCGAAAATTAAAGTCCTCTCTGGCCCTCCATACATTTACTCTCTGTGCATGCGCAGACGTCAGGAAGTGACCGGAATTGCCGCCAACATCATTCTTTGTTTGGCCGTCAGTCCGACAACAACAAATTGGCATCTGTGCTTTTAAATCTCAGTTTTAATGATGCCAGACACGAATCAATGGTTAATTTGGTGGATCCAAGGGCACAACTGGATGAAGGAAGGAAGAAACGGTGGTTTGAAACGTTCAGGGCTGTAACTTTATAATTTTTATAAAAATTATTTCATGTTCCCCATTTTCGGGACATGGGCCTGACGTCATCGTTCTTGCTAATGGTTTTTCCACTGTTTTTAAGTGTTCCTTCCCTATCCTTCCTTAAAGCCCTCCAGTTAAACCTCCAAGCTTTTTGGCTTGTTTTATTGAAATTTGTTTATAAATTCTTGGGAGTTTAACGTGTTACACAGAATGTTTATTCTGTATATCCCGATGGTTACGTCCTCACCCTAGGGGTGTTTAGGCGTTTTGGTCATGCATCATACATCCGATGTGTCGTTTTTTTCTTCTGATGAAGATCTTGCTTTACATCGGATAGTTCAAAATCTGTTACTGACTTCGGGCCGTGTTGCCTGGGGTCTTGTTTCCGGTTTTAATTCTGACGTTGTTTACATTGACAACGCTCTATTTATATATGTAGTATCCTATTTATTATCTTGGTAGGACTGTTGTAAGTTACATTAAATATTCCAGTAGTGTAGCAATGCATTTTTGGGATAATAAAAAAAGAAATGTCCACACTTAGGCTCTATCGGGATACATTTGGGTTCATCGTTCCCTTTGGGGACTTGGGCTATTGTCAAAATTTTTCGAATTTTTTTTTGTGTAAATTATTTTTCGATTTATATTTTGAATGTTATTTGTTATGTATCTTTTTCTAATATTTAATGTGGAGTTGGCGGGAGTACAATCGACTTATTTTGCTTCATTATGAAAGCATATTGCTCAAATGCAAGGTGAGGAAGCCTTTCCGCTGATGTACATGTTGGTTGCCTTGCTTGAAGTTGATGTACTCCCACTAATTCTTGCTCAACATGTGTCGGATGGGATGACAAACGTTGGAGACGGGTGTCACGGAACGTTGATAGCGGCGAGAGGCCACTGCCGGTCCTCTAGCCAGAGAGTCATTCTCGTTTCTTAGTTTCTATTTCAGAGGAACAAGGACATGGTGGTATTTACGTGACGCCTAGACAGAGTGTGCTGCCGTCGTCGCATTCAGATGCTCAAACAGAGCTAGCGGCAAGGTGCTCATGAACATTGGGTAGGGCTATAAACCACAAACCAGTGGTTTCAGTTCCCTAGCTCGACCGGTGAAGCGTTACTCCTTCCGTGGGTACCGTGCCACCGGGTGTGTCCGTTGCGGCCTAAGAGGTGGATTGGGTAAAGTGAGCACCTTAAATATAAACAGGCTCACCCAGCGAGGGCGGAACAGAAGAAGCCGGCAAGTTCGTTGGGAAGCTCGACGAGGTCCAAAAGGACCGCGAGCATGAGAGTCCCCTCTCTTTCCCAACAACATCTGGGGCCAGATGTGGTGATTGGAACTTGCGTCAGTCGGAGCATACGTGCGCGTCTCCCGTCGGGGATGCTCCGTTCAGTTCACAGCCGGCGTCGGCTACAGGTTTGGCTTCTGCATCGGCATCTTCCAAGTACACACGACCGCACCTTAGCTACACGACTTCTGATATCCAGACCACATCACCGAGAAGGGATCACTCATCGTCAGGAAGTCAGACCATCCGGTAGCTAAGGAGACGAGGCCTCATTTATCGGGACGTCCGGAGATAAGAGCCGTCTTGGACACACCGTCCCGGGAGCAGCCGGCGGCCATGAAACAGAAGACCGCTGCTCCTCATGCCTCTGTAACGGACTTGCTATCGCAGATTGCGCAGCTCATAGCAGCATCCCAGCAAGTGCAGAAGCAGCCGACGGCAGTCTCAGAACCTGAGCTGTCGGGTGGTGCTGGGTCGGTCCTGTCATCTGCAAGTTCAGATGCCGCTGACCGTGAATTTCAGCTGATTCCAACGGATGGTGAAAGGGATACGCAGGGGGATTACCCTTTCCTTTCGGAACAACGCATGGTTGCGATGGATTTAATCCATCAACACTACCCTGAATTTGTTCCAGCGAATCAGAATGCTGCGACTACTAGGAAGAACCCGTTGGCGTCGTTGGACGCTGACTTTATCCGGACAAAAGAGGAGGTCAAGTCTTCTCCGGTTCAGTCTAAACAGGTGTCGCAGGACTTCGGCCATTTAGACGACGCCATATTCAACTTTCCAATGAGAAGAAGAAATGCGGTTTCATGTCATCATCTTCCGTAAATTTACCGTTTGTTGGACTACGTTCATTTTACGGTCGGGGAAGATGTATAGGGAGTTCCTCTGTGTTGGAATGGGCAGGCTGAGGACCTAGTCATGGCCTTACCTTCGTCATTCACAATTCGCTCCGACACAATTAAGACGGCAATTTCTTCATTCAGAGCGAATTTAGACGCAGTGTCTTACGCAGATCACCTTCAAGAGCTGTGGCGCAACTTCTCAACGGAAAGGAATTTAAGGACGTTCGTATCTCTTTAAGAATCCTTTCCAGGGCTATTATGTTTATCATGTATCACTCTGCCTTAACAGTGGCTAATTTGGAGTTAATCAGACGTGACTGAGCCCTTGCGCCGTCGTCGTTAATAGATGACAAGGTGAAAAACTCTCTACGGGACGTTCCGGTATCCGGATACTAAGGTTTTGACGATAAGCTTCCATTGGTTTATGACCAAGCTACAAAGAAAACATCAATACTCTGCACCTTAAGTCGGCGTCTAATCGACCCGCAGCAGCAGAAAAGAGTAAGGGAGGACGTCCTAGACAGAAATCGTCTAAAAGGGACTCCTCGCGAGGGTATAGGGACCCCCTCCTATAATTACTCTAGGGATCGTCAATACAGCGGCCTGGAAAGGGGGCGTAGGTCTTATCGTGACTACCGGCGGGTCGAGGCTCTTCGCGAGGGGGGCGTGGTTACTCCTCCCGTAAGCCTCTCAGGTACTACAGGTGATGGTTAGGACCTCTCTTACTTGGCAGTTGGCGGATGGCTATCAAGATTCGCATCAAACTGGATAACTATTACGGAAGACCAGTAGGCGAGAAGTGTAGTCTCGGACGACCTACGGCTATCTTTCCGAGAAAAACCACCACTAACATGATGTCCGCGATGGACAAAACTTCCGTCAAATCCTTGCATAAGAGTCTCTTCAATCGGAGGTAAAGGCTCTCTTGGCAATGGAAACAATAGTGGTCGTCGAGAACCAAGATTCTCTAGGATTCCACAGTCACCTGTTCCTCGTACCGAAGCCAGACAGCTCGTTCCGACCAGTAATAGACTGGAGCTGGATAACAAGTTTATCATGGCTCTAAAAGTTTATTTATGGTAATCAGTCAGTCGGTAAAAGCGAGCGTTCGAGTGATCGACTCTGCGGCAAGCATAGATCTAAGGATCCGTACTTCCACGTCCTTGTATATCCGGCATTCAGAAAGTACCTACGGTTCGTCATTCAAGGGATAGTATTTCAGTTCCGAGCGATGTGCTTCGGTCTGAATCTAGCGCCCTGAGCGTTCACTCGAATAATGAACTCGGTAATGTCTCACTTCCGAGCTCATTCGTCTGCGGTAGCGTCGGCTTACTTGGACGACATTATTCAGAGATACGACATCTACTACTCTTCAGAAGGGAATGAGCTTCTAGACTCACAACAATCTGGTTCGTCTGCCGTTACCCAGAGCAAAATTAGTCAGTTGTTATGCTCGTTTTTGTCTACACTCAGACGCATTAACAGCGAGGGAATTTATGCGACTGATGGGGTTGTGCGAAGCGGCTGCGGATCTTATTCAGATGGGTCGCTTCGCACGCGTCCCCTCCAGATATTCTTTACCCAGAACTGGAGTGTAAAGACGATTCGCTCGCGACCAGTATTGTTTGCCAGGATTATCTAGCCCATTGTTCCAATTTAGGTTGGACTGTTAGATTCATTTCACACCTAATTCACTGCTAATTGGAAAAAGTTATTTCACACCTGATGTTACAAGAGACTGGAGTTCTAAATTGTGGACAAGCAAAATGTGTTTGATCAGTTACACCTCAGAGGATCTCAATTCCATCAACAAAACAAAGAACCATATTAAGCATAGACCCAAAGATAGTGTTTTTTAAACCCTGAAAAAAGAAAGGATATTGAAACCAGAGTTTTGTCATCCCATCAACAAATCACACAAAGTATACCAAATAGAAACTGTCAAATTACAACACAGACAGGCTGTCAAAAGACACACTAATTCTGGTGTGAATCTCAGTAACATTAGTTTAATCCACAAAGATACAGCTGATTACAAACTACCTCTAATATAATATTTTCAACGGTCAATGCCAGATCTGTGAGAAACAAAGTACCAAATTTGAACTTTGGATTACTTAATACAAAATCTGTTACTGGGAAGGAACATGATCTAAAGGAATTCATACTAGATAACAATCTCAGTGTTTTGGCTCTAACTGAAACGTGGTTGAAAGAAAATGATAGTGACAGTTTTTCCATTGGAAACTATTACCACTGGGTTTCTCCATCTTAAACAACTCACGGAGAAGTCGAGGTGGCGGTGTAGCTGTCATTCACAGTGATGCCTTAAACATAAAACAGCATCCTGATTTATACAAATCTCCACCATCTTTTGAAATGATTGACTGCCTCGTGTCGAGCAACCGTTCACTTCGATTACTAGTAGTTTAGCGACCGCCACCATCAAAAAGGAACAAACTTACATCAGCACAGTTTCTAAATTAACTTTCTGAATATCTGTCCTTCTATGCTTTGTATGGATGTGATATATCTATTGCCGGTGATTTCAACATCCATGTTGACAACTTACATGACACTTTTGCCAAGCAATCCACAAATCAAATTTGTTTGAATCATTTGGCTATTCACAACTGGTCTCAAAACCTACCCACAAGAGAGGACACACCTTGGATCTAATTCTTGGTCGTCAAAGTAGCACCACGTCAGTACAAAATGTCCATGTCACAGATCCAATATTGTCTGATCACTATGCGGTCTTGGCCGAATTGACACTAGCAACTTCAAAAATTCCTCCCAAGAAAATTACTTATCGAAAAGATAAATCCATAAACATTGATGCCTTGAAAATGGACATCAGTTCATCAATTCTGTGTTCGAACTATTTTTGTTGTAGTCATGATTCGTATGAGCAATTGCTATCTTTATTTCAAGAAACTCTTAAGGGCATCATGGCTGAACATACACCACCCAAGTCAAACATTATAACTAATAGGGAAAAAGTGGAGTGGTTTACAGAAGATGTTAGAGCTGCTAAACAACAGCGTGGCAGACTTGAGCGTCTTTACAATAAAACGAAGCTTGAGGTTCACCGGCAAATGTTCTGCTACCAAAGAAATACAAATAATAAGACCATCAAAAATGCGAAGAGAGAGTACTACAATTCTCTTATAGAGGAGTCATCTAATACAAGGATGCTGTTCTCGCTAACCAATAGTCTCCTTGGTAAAGAACAAAATGTCATTCTCCCAGATCATCTAAATAATGAAGAAATTCTGGAAAAAATCTGCGACTATTTCATAACTAAAATTCAAGTAATTCTGGATAGGATACCATCATGTGAACCACCAGAGTTTGATCATCTTGACATAAAAAGTGATTTTTCTAATTTTCACTCTGTCTCAGAAGACGACGTTCGAAAAATGATTTTATCATCATCCAATAAGTCCAATGATATGGATCAAATTCCATCATTCCTTTTAAAAGAGACAACTGATTATCTTCTTCCAGCCATAACATCTATTATATCTGCATCCCTACATGAGGGGTTTGTTCCAAACGCATTGAAAAAAGCACTTGTTACTCCACTCATCAAGAAACCGTCTCGTGATCCTGACAACCTGAAGAATTATCGACCAGTATCGAACCTCTCTTTCCTCTCTAAATTGTTGGAAAGGGTTGTTGCTTTACAACTCAAAAATCATCTGCATGAAAATGATCTTTTAGAGCCCTTCCAGTCTGCATATAAAGCCAACCACAGTAGAAACAGCCTTACTACGACTCAACAATGCCATTGTTAAATCAGTGTCTGAGGGTAAGGCTGTACTGCTTGTTCTCTTGGATTTGTCAGCAGCATTCGACACTGTCGACCATGGTATTCTCATGCAGACATTGACACAGCATGGCATATGTGGAACTGACTGTCTTATCGTGGTTTGCATCACATCTAGAAGGTCGCAATCAACAAATATATATCAGTAAGATCGGTTCGGAAATCAGGACGTTAAAGTGTGGTGTTCCTCAGGGCTCGGTTCTTGGACCACTCGTGTTTACTCTGCACACTTCTTCTCTCGGTCGCCTTCTTAAAAAGCATGGCATATCATAGCACCTGTACGCAGATGACACCCAACTGCACATCACATCCAACCCATCTGTTCCAAGTGACTCCTTCACCGCAGTCAATAACACGGAGACTTGCATTCTCCTTGTGCGGGAATGGATGATAAACTTTGAACTGAAAACGAATGACTCTAAAACTGAATTCTTAGTGATATTCGGAGTTCGCATGCCTACACCTTCTGTTACATCAATTCTGGTCGGAAACAACATCACTATGAAAAGTGAATCGGCCAGGAATATTGGACTGATTATGGACTCAAATTTAAAACTAGACATCCATATCAATAAATGATGTCAAAAATGCTACTGACAGCTTCGTAATATTGGAAGACTGCGACCTTATCTTAACCAGTCAGTACTTGAAAAACTTGTGCACCCCTTCATCACCTCACAACTAGACTATTGTAATTCAGTGTTAGTGGGGCTGTCCCAGTGCCTGATTCAGAAGCTTAAAACAGTGCAGAATACTGCTGCTAGGATAATTACTGGTACCAAACACTCTGAACACATAACACTTGTTTTATGACAATTACATTGGGTTCCAGTTAAACAGAGAATTGATTTCAAAATATTGATCTTAGTATTCAAGTGTATCCACAAACTGGCTCCAGTTTACCTGCAAGAGCTCCTCATTATATATAAACCAACGCACAGACTCCGATCTAAAAAACAAATTCAACTAGTGGTACCTTTTAGCAGATCTAATCAGGCTCATGATCGTTTGTTCTCCGTCGTGGGTCCCAGAATGTGGAATTCCCTGCCAATTAGTGTCAGAACTTCAGAAACTCTCGATGTCTTCAAAAGAAATCTTAAAACTTTCCTATTTACTGAAGCATTCTCCTAAACCTATCTAAGAGGCAACCAAAACAGGTGTGACTCTTTATTTCAGAAAAGTGTATTTATTTCTGTCAAGCGTTTTAGAGCACTATTTTTTTGGTTTTACGCTCTAGAAAATCAATTATTATTATTATTTAACGGATCTAGTAACAAAAGGTCCAGATTTGGGCAGATATTCAGTGGTTAACTCAGAGAGTTCCGCTGTGGCTATCGGATCCGGCCTTCACGGATGCGAGTCAACAGTTTGGTGCGCGACCCTGAGCCCGGCAGACTCGAAATGCCACGGTCTTTGGAACCCTCGGTTCCTGGAGATACACATAAACATCAAAGAAATTATATCAATTTGGTTAGTGCTGTAACAGTGGTTTCATTATAGCGGACGCGCATGTTCAGATATTGTCGTACAACTCGACAGTGGTAGCGTACATCAGGAACCAGGGCGGCACCCACTCATTTCCGTTATGCCAACTGACGGAGAAGATTTTCCTATTACGTCATGTATCATCATGTTCATCTTTCTATCCGTCATATACCGGGTCGTCTGAACGTACTGGCAGACTCGCTCCTCGGAAAGGTCGCCTGTTGCAACTGGAATGGACGCTCAACAAGCGAGTATTTGGACAGTTTTGCTACCAGAGGAATCGCCCCATGATAGATCAGTTTGCGACGCACCGGAACAATTAGTTACCGTCGTTATTGTCGCCATGCCCATACCATTGAGCGCATGCAGTAAACGCTCTGCCGATCTCATGGGGTTAGATGATAGGATAAGCGTATCTTTCAATTCATTTGATTCAGTAGATTATGTTTAGGATCAAACAGTCTTGTTGTGAATCTTATTAGTAGCACCTCTGTCGTCACAGAAACCTTGGATCAGTTTTCTCAAGTGTCTGTTATGGGACGCTCCCCAGAAGCTTCCTCCACGAGAGGACCTTCTTTATCAGGGGAAGTTTTTGTTCTCCACGTCCTTCTCCGCCCATTGTGCCACAATGGAGTCGGTTAGACATGAGGGAACCGTTGCGGTCCCTATATTATTTGATGACTAACACAGGAACAATTTACTAATGTGGGTGGGGAGATTTCGATAGGACTTCGAATCCCCCCCCCCCCCCCCCACACACACACACACACTGCCAATGTGTTTAGAGGCAATTACCGGGCAAGACGTAGTATTCTTCCCGCAAGCCTCGTATAGTTTAACACATACATACTATGTATTTCTTCACTTTTCGATTGGCGGCTGGGTCGTGTTCTATGGGTACCTCATGGGCACATCCGCTTTTTTAGTTGGAATAGTTTCCTATAATTATTTGCCGATTTGCTATATACGAGCGCATATTTCATCATATTAAATTGCTAGTCTTTGGATATCTCGGAGGCTGCATAACCAGTTTACTGGTATTCAAATGATTAAATGCTGCACGTTAATGCTCTCGCGCATTATAATTATTAGGCTGACGCTTTATTGTATATAATGGACCTTTGAAATTATGAATTATTTCGGGAGCGGTCCTTGTCGGAGCCTGTTAATCATACCTACTTCCATTTCTAGATCCAGGTTTCTTTTAATGTCCGTACTCAAATCGCATATTCACACGTGTATACGGCCATAGATATCGGATAGTACACGTTGGACAGTGTTGTTACTGGAAATTATTGTACACCTGAATGAGGTCGCCTGTGGGTTACCTCGCAAATGTATTTTCTCTCCAGATATCGTTCATTGTTGTTCGATTGGACATGTGTATGTTATATTTTATATCACTGGTTTTCGACGTATCTGTGTACGCCGTCTGCGGTGTACGTTATATAGCGGGCAATATTAATTACTGGGATCGTCGCTATAGCCTTAACTTCTGAAGTGGTGTTAAACACCATTTATTAATAATAAATTAATACCTGAGTGCCTGTTCGACGAGTATTTATATTGCTTTTGGTACCGCTCTTACTGATTCCAGAGTGCTCCCCCCTTTCTTTTGAAGATTCCTTCAAAAGAAAGGGGGGGGGGATTTTTACCTCTAATCTGGCTTGATAGGTATGTAACTTTGAAGGAAGCTGTTTTGTCCGTAATTATATCCTGCATGCAGCTGGAGTTTTGTTGTGTATGGCGTATGTTTGTGGGGGATTTCTCTCTTTCTCAGATACGCCATCCTAATTTTTGGGGCTTAGTCCGGATTAGCCTTAAGAATTAGGAACTCGTTACATCCTAATTAGCATAGCCTTCATGCTTAGAATAAGGAATTACTTAAATTGGGCTCCTTATTTATGATATGTCCCCTCTATTACAGTATAGAGAGACATACATGTAATTCCTAATTATTCTAATTTCCTTTCATCTTGGATTACAGGATTGGAACTATGTTGATCTACTAATTCGAAATTCCTGGGCCCTCCACCTTTTTACGATTCAGCTAGCCTGGGCCATTGGGTTATAGTAGAAAATATTATAAATTCACAGTAATTTGTATATTGTTTATACTTACCAATGGCCCAGACGGAGATGGCCCTCCCACGAGTGGGCACTCATACCTCCCCGCTGAATTATTATGTAGTATTCTTTTCTACAAAGAATGATGTTGGCGCCAATTCCGGTCACTTTCTGACGTCTGCGCATGCGCAGAGAGTAAATGTATGAATGGCCAAATAGTACTTTTAATTTTCGGTTTTGCATGCAAATTTGGGGGATTGGGGGGTGGGGGGGGGGGGGCAAAATTTGTGTTTGACCCTAGATATTTTTGAGTTAGCACCAGCTAGTCTGGGCCATTGGTAAGTATAAAAAATATACAAATTACTATGAATTTATAATTTTTCCATAGTCAAATTCCCACACTGTCTACAATAAGGACGATATTTTCCTTGTCCTGAAATCTGGTGAACTAAGCATTCGTCACGGAGGCTTACGCAGGAACGGAGGTAGTTGATTTCTCTTGTGTCTGGGGCCCTACATGTGCTACAGGTCTGCAGGTTCTTGTTTTGGAAATCTACATGTGTATACCTCTAGTGTGATTTCAGAGTGGATGTGACGAAATGGTCGCATTTCCATGTGTAGAGTACATTCAGGTGGATGGTAGTAAGACTTCATTCCTTGGAGGGTACCCCAAAAGTCACCATGGTTATTTTTATCTCCAATTAGTGTCTGGCGCCACGTCCGACTCGTTCCAGATGCCTTCGTTTGCGAAATTGTAGTATGAGTCATCGTGCCTAGATCAAATATGGCCCTGCAGTAACGCAGCTTTTAGATCGGCAAGTATACGTGGTGTTAGGTAGCAGAAATGGAATAATCGAGTGAACATGCCTAGTGAGTTGCACGGACGATCGATACCTAAGGCTCCACACCCACTTGTTGCACACAAAACACGCTCATATGCTTCTGCCAGAATAGAAGTGGTTATTCTCACCAGTAGGTTGCGGTTGCAGTTCTGGGGTATTTATGGAAGCCCTCTTACGCACCCATTGCCATTGCACCCGTCTGATGTCAGACAGGTGGTTCTCTTAATGATATTCAGAACTTCATCCGTCCTAGTAGGCCAACCCCAACCTCTTCGTAGTACCCGACATGGTTTCTTAGTCAGGCATGAGACATCTGCCCTGCAATTGGAGGGGACCGTTTGTGGTCACCGCCACGTACGACCTGCAACCCTCTATACTGGATCAAATCTAGGAACCTTTCGAGGATTAGTCTTTGGACAGTGTACACCTACTCCCAGATAATTACCTTCGGTGCGCACATCTGGCCCATTCTCTCTGTATGGAATCTAGTCGTCCTGTCGAATTCCATTTGTATAAGCTCTGGTGGATCTGAACCCCGACATCACTGCATTAATTTCCTTTGGTTGGCGGTTTGTCGGAACGGCTGTTATAGTACAGCCTAGAAGGTGAACGCCTCCACGTGCTATCAGCGCCTTATATACGAGATATGTTTCGCCATATTTTGACTTGAATTTTACGAAATTCTCAAAGAGATAACGTGTCAGTCGGTGGCAATTTCACCCACCTAACACACCAGTCACTCGTTGTTCGCATGCAGAGCGCGTTAGTGTGACGCCCTCGGAAAATTGATTAACATCCAATTAAGAATTGGATCATGACTGTTTGAAATCCACGAGGTGATGACACAAATTGTTCACGCGCAAATTTACCATCAGCCTTTGCGTCCATGGTAAATTTGCGCGTGATCAATTTGTTTCATCGCCTGATGGATTTCGAACAGTCGTGATTCAATTCTTATGTTTATTCCTTTCATAAAACAGAATTATTGTTTGTCCGGACAGGATATCAAGTTGGCTTACCTACGAGGCACCGTCTTGACTAACTATAATTCGGTCAAGTTATATTCCTAAGAAAGAAGCAACAACATAGCTTCAGACACAAAATAGTTCCCATAAACTATCAATATAGTGCCTAAAATACAACTCACACTCTAGTCGGGAAATTTGTCTATTTATAGAACATAGACAGAAAAATAGACTCTGGTGGTTGTGGAGTAAACATTATGTCGTGTTTGCCTGTTATACGATAGTTATACAAGCCAGTGATAAAATGTGAGGGAGTTGCAAAAAAAAAATAATTCGGTGTCGAAAAACCACATTTCATGCAAGGTAATGTAACTCACCCTTATCAATGTTGATAGACCAAATCGATGGGTGACGAAGGGGTAGGGTTAGAGAGTGTACAAAACACCGTTCCGTCTAGTGCGCAAGTTTTGAGATGTTTGGGGTGAATCGGTAAAGTACAGTGCGACACATTTTTGAACCGTCGTCGACTTGATTAGAAAAAAAAACGCATGTTCTTTTCAGGTCTGAGCCTTGACATCCCTACCCTTCATTTCTTTTGGATGGTGGTGAGTAGGGTGAACGTCATGGGGACCATGAGAGTAAGTTCGCCTTTCCGACCAACTGAAATATATACTGGTTCCAGACCATAACAGCGTGAAATTCGTTACAAAATTCAATAGGTGGATTGGGAGCTTGATTGCATTCCTTTAATACATATACGTTAGATTGGGTTAAGAATTATCTCACAATTCTTAACCCATTCAAACGTATGTGCGGTTCTGTATTTATCACACACCTCCCACCTGACAACCATTCTACACGAAAATTGAACTAAAATAATTTTTTAACTGGATAATTGCTACGTTTCCTTCGTTGCCAAGACATCACTGTCAGATGGCGGGGTAACAACCCTAATTAGGCTTTTCCCTCTGGAAAAGACTATTATTTTTCTACGGATTATTGTTTTTTTTTGTTTTTTTTTGGTGGGGGGGGGGGGGGGGGGGGGGGGTTCCACACATTTTGTCCGTACGATTCAGAAGCCATTTTCAAACCGATTTTCATGAAATTTTGCACACGCATAGAGAGGCACAAAATCTAAAAATGTACCGAAGCAGAATTTTCGATTTAACCCTTATTTCGTCAGAATTGGCAAACAACTGCCAAAATTGGGGTTTATCGGCACTTTCTCGGAACACGTCTTGTAGATTTTTTTTTATACATTCGTCATTGCTAGACCTGTCTGTGACACGCCCTTTGATACACACGACATATCAGGCGATGCATATGGTAACCCTCCACAGGCTGCCAAACATCGAAATTTTGATGAAATAGGCCAGATTCAGGCCCCCCACTGCACCCAAACAATACACACGAGATAAACATAACTTCGTCTATTGGGAGTGGAATTCACCGAGGTTTATTTTTGTCAGTAATACGGGTGTTCAAAAAACCAAGCGTTAACCCGTTTTGGGATAGTTAAACAGCAATACCCCCATAAAGCTCAAAAATTCGTATTTTCCGTGGATTTCTCTAAATGAGTCTTGTAGATTTTCAAGAAAAATTTGTCACTCCCAGGCCTTGGTGTCACAATAGAATTTGCATGGACAAAATACTGCGGTGAGCATTTGTTAACCCTCCACGGGGTGCTAAAAGTCAAAATTGTGATAAAATGGGTTGTGTTTGAACGCCAACAGCACCCACTTGGTGTACCACCGAGAAAGGTTCCTTCTTTTATCGGACGCAAAATTGATGGGGAAATATTTTTGATAGTGGTAAGGGTATTCAAAAGTCGAAGTCTTAACCCATTTTGGGCTGGTTAAAGAAAGATACCCCTTAAAAGCCTAAAATTCCCATTTTCTGTGGATTTCTCTAAAAGCAACTTGTAGGTTTTCAGGAAAAATGGACTATTCGCAGGTCCTTGTGTGACATTACAAGTTGCATGGACAAAATATTCCGGTGAGCATTTATTAACCCTCTACAGACTGCTAAGCATCATAATTTTGTTGAAATAGGCTGTTTTCAGACGCGCACAACACCCAATGCATACCCGAGAGATAAACATAATCTACTTTGTTGGAAGTGGAATTCACCGAGGACCAAATTTGTTAGTAATAAGGGTATTCAAAAAACCAAGCATTAACCCCTTTTGGGATGATGGCAATACCCTTCAAAAGCTTAAAAAATCATGTTTTCACTGAATTTCTTTAGAAACGTCTTATAGGGTTTCAAGAGAAAATGGCCGTTGATAGGTCTTAGAGTCACATTACCAGTTGCATGGATAAAATATTCAGATAAGCATTTGTTAACCCTCCATGGGCTGCTAAATGTCAACATTTCGAAAAAAATAGTCTGTTTTTGGACACCAACAACATCAAATGGGAATGCTGCAGAGAAACATAACTTCTTTTACCGGACGCAAAATTGATAGGGAAATTTTTTAGTAAGTAGTAAGGGTATTCAAAAATTGAGGTCTTAACCCATTTTCGCCCGGTTAAGGAGATGTATCCCTTAAAAGCTTAAAATTCCCATTTTCTGAGGATTTCTCCAAGAAATCTGGTAAGTATGCAAGAGAAATTGACCATTTGCAGGTCTTGGAGTGACATTACAAGTTGCATGCACAAAAGATTCCGGTAAGCGTTTGTTAACCCTCCAGAGAAAGCAAATTTTGAGAAAATGGGCTGTACTTGGCCACCCATTACACCCAATGTGTACCTGCGAGATGAACATAACCACCTTCATAGGAAGTGGGATTCACCGAGGATCATTTTTGTAAGTAATGAAGGTATTCATAAAACCAAGCATTAACCCGTTTAGAGTTGGTTACAGTGTGATACCCCTCAAAAGGTTAAAAATTCATGTTATCCGAGGATTGCTCTAAAAACATCACATAGATTTTCAAGAAAAATTGGCCATTCTCAGATCTTAGTGTGAATTACAAGTTGCATTTAGAAAATAGTCCAGGAAGCATTTGTTAACCCTATGCTGGTTCTCAAACATCAAAATGTTGAAAAAGTGGGCTGTGTTTGCATACCCGCAGCACCCAAAGTTAAGAGGAGAAATCAACATAAGTGGAAGTAGAATTCACTGAGAATTATTTTTATAAGTAATAAACGTATTAAAAAAAACAACCCTTAACCCGTTTTGGGCTGGATAAACAATTATACCCATCTGCAGCTTAAAATTCATGTTCTCCCTGGATTTCTCTGAAAACATCTCGTAGATTTTTAAATAAAAATGGCCATTCACAGTTTTTGGTGTGAAATTACAAGTTGCATGAATAAATATTCCTGTTAACACTTGTTAACCCTTAACAAGCTGCCAGACATCAATATTGTGGATACATTTGAGATAAAAACGGACCATTTTCAAATAGATATAGCACTCAGTGGGTATGTGTCAAACAAACATAACTCCTTTTCTCGGTCATTAACTTGTTGGACGACGATATTGATATTACCCCTCTCCACCGTTAATGATGGTTTTTACCTAAACAATTTTTTTTTATCAAACTGAGTCATTTGAGACTTCTATACTCACCTTTTTCATGACATCAATGAAGGAACTTCAGTGAGACAGTCAAAAGCAATTCATCATATACTGTGGGGTCATGACAAATCATGGAGTCTGATCGGGAAAAGCCATGATTCTCCAGAATCATAAAGTCTAGTTTGCTTTTTAATTTTTACGGCATTCAATTGGTCGAAACCAAATGACACCGATCAGTGTCAGTCATGATGACCGAACTTCAAATATTAACAAAACTGAGGGGAATAACACAACAACAAGTTTTTTAATAGCCAATACGTTTAGCACACTCTATCATTATATGACCCGTTGTGGAAAGTATTTGTCGAGGAAAAGCAGTCAGACTATTATTTTTATTTTGTAAACTTTGTCTCGAATCTGATCGTTTAAATATTTCTGGTAAACAAATCTAAATGAGAAACTGCCGTGCATTCGAACAATGATTGATGTGATTTATTTAGACGGGTTCCTTCTCTGTTTACGTTGGAAACGAATTCGAAAGTGTTTTGTATCAGCAGTTGTGCGATACACCTTTATTTTTATCGCACAGGCAGAACAGTGGAAATCTCGCGTTTTACAAAAATAGGTGTGTGATAAATAGACAAAACTACATGTATGTTTCTATGAGTCGTTCTGTATTCAATGAGTCAGATGTGCGTAGGAAGAAAACGTCGAGACCGAAGGTCGCGACGTTTTCTTTCTACGCACATCTGACGAATTGAATACAAAACGACTCATTGAAACATACATGTGGTTTTGTATTTATTACATGACCCAAGCACCTACTGACCTAATTTTCTTTTCTATCAACGGTGGTAAACACCATGCACTTTATGCAGTCGCATTGCATAAAAAAAGTCCCGGTTGGAACAGGTTGGTGTGCAATACGGAATTCCGTATTGCACAGCCGTATTGCACGCCGTATTGCACAAGAGAGACTACATGGGCATGTAATAAAACTAGGAACTCGTTTTTTTAATAGTGATTAAGGAGAGATGACGCAAGATAAAGATAGTTCCGTTTTGTTCGTAACTTTGTTGTTTGTGTGCTGAAACTAACCACGCCGCGTGGCCTCACTGTATAAGGCATAACTTATGTAATGGGTGTATGCGTCATTTTGTAGTTTTACAACAATACTGAATGATAATGAAAAGCTCTTCTTCTCGTATTATATAATTCGAAATCATTACCAGAACGCATGCTTTTACACTCAAAGGAGAAGGGGATCATATTGTGCGTTTAAATCAGTAAATCAATTACGAAGCTATGATTTACATTTGGCGGATGCTAAAAACAAACAAACGCCTATCGGGATTATAACGTAGAATAACAAAGAGAAAGCCTGTTGCAAGCTGACAAATTATGAGGTTAATAGTGGTTAATATACAGTACGTGGAGAGTGGATTGTAACTAAATCACCCGTGAAGTTGAGTTATCACCCAATGTATCTCTTTCAAATTCTGATTTTGTACACACGCACAAAAAGCACAAGCAAAGTTTCAGCCAATGGACCTCCGAGTTCAACCCGGAGGTTCATTGGCTGAAACTTTGCTTGTATTTACTATGATTTGCAATTACTGCTTGTGTGTAATCTCCACTCAACGGGTGATTTAGCGACAATACTCTCTCCACGTACTGTATAAAACGTTATGGTGACTATCGACGGAAACAAAATTGACAAGTGTCTATTTTTTTCTGAGGACTCGGTTATTTCCAAATAAATTATCCCCTGCAGACTAAATGCTCATTATTGTAGAGGTAGACAGTGCCTTGGTTTAGACATTTCACCAAATGAATAATTCTCATGCTGAAGGCGGAAAAATATGTAAACATTTGAAATGCAGTATTATGCACAAGTGTGAGAGTGGTGCAAAATTAAAGCTGTAAAAAAACAAACAAGAACAAAGAAAAGAAAAGAAACAAAAAACACACACACACACACACACACACACGCACACACAAAAAGAAACTGACGACTTAGTTCCAGTGTATATTTCTTAAGCTCCATTATTCACCAGAATACAGGAATGAGTGTCGTGGTGTGATTCAGACCGAACAAACAGTATTAGTAAAAAACAGAGAGGACACTTCTGTGCTACGGGGGAAAATGTGATGCTTATTGATAAAAATAACTTTTACGCCTTACCACGTTTCGCTTTCCCGTGTCATTATTGATGGTGTTGCGATTAACATGTGGCTGCAAGGTGGAATAAAAAATACTATCGAAGTCACCGATTCCATTTTTGTTCCCCTGGCACTTGTATCTGTCACAAAATCTCTTACTGATTCCCTGCTATTCATTTGAATTATATGCATAGAACTGCCTGGTAAAATAATGGTGCAGTAGCAATACCACTTGGCATTAATCAGAAAGTGTTGTACAGCTGATGACAGGAAGACAGCCAATTCTATTTTTGCCCCCCCCCCCTCCCTTTTGGTTGGCGTTTGTTTTACAAAGTTTATACCGCGATTGCTGTGTTTGTATTCGACGTTATCCAATACATTGCAGACACTGAGAAATTTACTGAATACACCACAACACGCGAAGAATCGGGCCTACCAGTGTCGTAACGCCCATACAACGAGGTTTGGCTGGATGCTAAGGGGCCCCCAACAATTGCACGTTTTTAGGAGACCCCACCAACTCCAATAAGTTAGATGCTTCAGTACCAGCTTACGTAAAGAATTGGAGCGATATATGTGGCGGCGCTACGAGGGGGGGGGGGCATGGGGCGGGGGCATCCCCCCAGCGAAGGTTTTGCCCCTCCCAGTTGCCCCCCTCCCCAACCATCTCGCATGCATTTCCATCCACCCTCACACTTAAACACATTCAGTCACTCTCTCTCACACACACACACCCCTCTCTTTTTTTATTCCCAATAATTTCCCATACACACTTAGCCCAAAGCCTCAGGCTAGCTGATGAACACATCCAGGCAGTAGAGATTTAAAGACTCGGATGCAGATACTTATAAGTTATAATTAAGTTATGAGCCAACAAAGGCATGTCTATCCATACCCCTTGTCTAAAAAAAATCATGGATTTCGCATTAGGACAGACGGGCATTATGAGTCTCTCTCTCTCTCTCTCTCTCTCTCTCTCTCTCTCTCTCTCTCTCTCTCTCTCTCTCTCTCTCTCTCTCTCACGCATAGATCCACCAGACGCGGATCCAGGATTTTTTGAAACGAGGACCGCTAATTACCATTACATTTAGTCGAAACTTGGACCCAAAGTCCGTAATATAATTTTTTGGTTTGGTACGTCCACAGGACGTACCAAACCAAAAAAAGTATATTACGAACTTTGGGTCCAAGTTTGGACTACCTCATAACAAAGTAATGATATGATCCTTTACGTATTTGCCCCCCTTCATGGGAGTCTGCCTCCCTAGTTGCCCCCCCCCCCCCCCCCCCACAAAAAACTTTCTGGCGCCGCCACTGGCGATATTCTCTGACACCAATTACGAAGGTTGTGTACGTGGCCCATGACAACATGAGACTGTAGTTCAAATGACGAAACAATTTTAATTAATTTACAAATGTGTATGCATTCTGTACAAGTTGTTACACCAAACCGTCTAAGCAGTATCTGAAACCAACCAATACTAAAGTGACTCCTTCTCGTTTAAGGTGCTGACCAACTAACGAGGAACGAATACACCAACGTACGGACGAACGAAAATCACCATCAGGAAAATTTTGATAAATGAATCACCAGATTGTACCTTGTGTTTCATTAATTAAATTTTAGACTATTTTTGACTATTTCACCTACAGTACATGGAGAGTGTATTATCACTAAGTCACCCGCAGAGTGGAGATTCCACCCAGGAAATAATTGCAAATTTCATGCAAGGCATAACAAGCAAAGTTTCAGCCAATGGACCTCCGGGTTAAACCCGGAGGTCCATTGGCTGAAACATTGCTTGTGTTTTAAGTCGATATAAACAAAATTTGAAAGTTATAGTTTGGGTGAATACTCCACTCCGCGGGTGATTTAGTTACTATCCACTCTCCACGTACTGTATAATTAGTGTTTGGAATTTAATATTATTACGCCCGTAAAAATATTGTCCACCCGTGGAAAATGACCAGTCCACGACAGCCACACTGTAACCATTAACCATCACTAGAACTTCTTAAGCAAGTCAAAGCCGAATGGATATACTGAATACAATGTTTGTACCCAGACAGTGTGCTAGAATATAACAATATACTGTACTGAATAATTACAGTATGTGACCTAAGGGCCCCAATATTATTGTTACGCCTTTGCGGCCTACGTGTACGAAAGGTATGTGAGATCGCATGTGATTGGTCGTTACGAATCTGAGTGACGTTATGAAGTGAATGAAATGCTTCGACATAAAACAGTGTCAAGGACGAACGAAAATCACCATCAGGAAAATTTTGATTAATGAAGCACCGGGTGTTATCTGGTGCTTCATTAATCAATGTTTTGATTATTAACCCTATACTTCGTGTTTGGAATCTTATAGTATTGCGTCCGCGGAAATATTGTCCACCCGTGGAAAGTGACCACTCCAGGACGGCCATACTGTAACCACGATCCAAGACTGGAACTTCTAAAGCTGGTCAAGGCCGTATGAACTTTATACTGAAGAGACTGTGTGAAACCAGTTAGTATGCTAGAATATAACATTATAATGTACTCGATAATTACAGTGTGTGGCCTACGGGTCCCCAATATTACTGTTACTCCATTGACTCGATGTAGCTTTGATCGTGGTGTAAATACAGAAGTTGATAACCAGGGGTGGATAATTCCCCTTTTGCCGAACCTCGTCCGGACGTATAAACTGACGTCATAGTCGCTTGATCCGGTGGGTGTTGTCTTGGTACTCCGATTGGGTGGCCACTCTGTAATGTCATTACCACAGTTATCAATGGGGAAGCATGGCGCACGTAGTCAGCGTTACAGGTGTTTCCGTCCTCAATTTTATTTACAGGAGGCCGCCATCTTGATTTCTATGCCAAGAAAGGAACATGAAACTGGGAAATGCTGAGCGATGCTGAGGATGTGCAAAACTAACATTCGCGAACCTGTTTCGTTGAGGAAGTGATGTCATTGAGAAACTGCTGGGTCAAAGGAAGACTGTTTTAGTTGCTCATGTTTGTGAAATTTGTAGACATTTTTACACATTTTTTTTATCTTTTTCGAAGCCTCAGTGCGTATGACAATTTGTTGGTCTTGTTCCTATTCGTGGGAATGGAAAACAACATTACCACCCCCCCCCCTCACCCCACCCCCCCCCCCCCCACCCATGATAATAACTCTCATAAAACATGACTTAGTTTGAAAAATTAAAAAAAAAAACACGTGCGTTTATTTTACTTCACTCGTTTGTAAACTAAATGATGTTCTGTTGGGAGCCCAGTTGTTCGACATTATAAGTAGAGATACACCAACGTTTATAAAAGCCAGTAAATGTCAGCAATTTGAACTCATTGTGAAGAATGTATGTCCGAAACTCATTAATGCCACCTGTAACATGATTCTGCTGTTCTTCAGGGAGAGAGACGCATTAATTGCCAAAAATACGAGCTAGATTAATTGCCCTTCCTTTAAATATTATTTGTTGATCTTTTTTAAAAACCATTGTATACATTTTATCATTCACATTGTATATGTTATTTATGCAATCTACCTTACTGCAGGTGTAATATAGTTTCAGAAACTATCTATGAGCTGAGCTGATGTTTGTTGCATTATCTTTCATTTTGCTTCAGGATCGAATGTACTGTTATTGTGGCAACACTTATAGCCGTTACCAAAAAGCCAATGAAGACGATTGTGATGAGGGTTGTAAGGGAGATTCCTATCAGATATGTGGCGGTGATTGGAAAATATCTGTATATGCGACAGGTAATTATTATACATAGAAGTAAGTGTTCACAGTATACTCCAAAAAATATAGGTTCTCTTTAGAACCAAAACTGTTTGTAATATTGTCCCTGAGATGGAACCAGTTCTGTTTAAACAGTATTTATTTCAAATCAAATAAATTTATAAAGATTAACATTAAATATTAACAGAATTAAATATGAATTGAGTGGGTTTCAGCCGTAAGTTTAGAGCTTATACGAGGTTGTCTCAAATCATTATTAAGCAAAGGAGATATGAACAGTTGGCATATCGAACCAGTCTTGGTTCTATACAGAACCAAAACTGGTTCGATATGCCAACTGTTCATATCTCCTTTATTTCAAAATGTTTGGCGACTGCGTTGAATAAGCTCCAAGTTTACTGCTGAATCTACTTCAGTTCATGTAATATTCTGTTAAAATTGAATGCTAAATTGCTAATCTTGGCAAATTTATTTGATTTGAAATAAATACTGTTCAAACAGAACTGGTTCCATGTCAGGGACAAGATTAGAACCAGTTTTGGTTCTAAAGATAACCTATATTGTTTGCAGTGTTTTGTTCCGACTATCACCGAATTTACATCTTGAACAGTTGGGGTTTGCGAATGTCTAACATGCCAGTGTGTTTGGCAGTCGCTGAATATGCCTTCGGCATTTGCGGCGAGCATTTAGGGCCCCTGCATGTTTGGTGGTCCGGACGCATACTCTGTCGTTAAAGTTTCCAACTTGATATCAGATGGAACTCACTGGTGGCAGGTTGTGGTTCTATTTGCATCCTCCTTTCTTGAACAATTTTATGATATCCAACCTTCAGATCTGAAGTGATAGCAACACGGGACGCCCAGTTTGGCCAGGTTCCCAGTATTTTAAAATGCAGTGAGATTAGTGATGTGTACTGTCCCGGGCAATCTTTGGTGGCACGGTCCAAAATATAGCGGTACGATACGGTCCGGTACCTAGGTTTGTGGCCCGATTCTTTTCCCATTGTACTGCCGTGTTTTCGTTTTTAACTGGTGGAGTGCTAAATTATTTTTTGACTATCAAAATTTATTCAATTTTCTTTGCATCGCTATAATTCATGGGATAGTGACTTTGGTCACTCCCCCATAAATTACAATAAGGGAAATCCTAAGAGACTAAATAATATCACTTCAAAGATAATATGAAGCATAGCAACTGAATTTGAAGCCTTTAAGGTGGGGAGCCCGTACTTGAGAATAGAGCCCAAATATGGGCTTCCGGAACTCTATCAGTTAATGAATATAGAGCGTCTTGATGCATCTCGTATTCTATGGGAGAGGGTGAATGCCTTTTTTAGTGGAATATTTATTTATTTATTTATTTATTTATTTATTTATTTATTTATTTATTTATTTATTTATTTATTTATTGGGGTTTTGCGACACTTTTATCAGCTAGGGTCACCTCGTGTCGGACAGTTTTACGGGTCGCGGAACACGGAGTACCCGGAGAGAACTACCGATCAACGGCTAGCAACTGTCAGACTTACCAACGTACTAACTTCGCACAAACGGGATTAGCACTGGTTGAAGACAAATGCACCATCGACGTGCAGTACGCCTCAGTACATAACGCCGACGTTCCCTCGCGCGGGAAATTGGGATTAAGTCGCTTGTCCAAGGACACAAAGCGGTTGCCGCAGGTGGGATTCAAACCGAGGACCTCCTGGCTTGCAGCCTGCATCTCTACCCACTGAGCCACCACGCTTCCCTTTTTGTGGATATTAGACATGCTTGATAAACTGCCAGCAAAATAAACAATTCTATGAGGCATTATGGATTTATAAAAAGCGAATTTTAAATCTCGTGTTAACATTGGGTGCAATAAGGCGCCATCTGCAATGCTGTTGCATTGCAAAGGGCATTTTGTTGCACTCAGGGAACAACATATGGTATCACATATTTGTTCACTCATAATGGCAGGTGTCTCCAATCTGGAACGATTTGGATCGAAGACTGAACGACTCGTGTTCTCAAAAACTAATCTTCTAGGTATTCCATAGGTTAAGTTGGAAGCCCCAAAATGAGCGTTATGTGCCAAATTAGCGATAATTTCACAGTTTACAGTGCCCCACTGGACCGGCTTAGACCGTCCGCGGTCTTTCCAGCTTGTTTGTGTATCGGTAAAGCAGGGGTAGTAGGATCGCGTTCCAGTCTGAACCGGTTCTAGACCTGCATTTCGCGGCCCGATCCTCAATCCTCAGCAAGATATACACACCATTTACTCACATCGTCTGTGATGTGAGAAACTACTACACTGATAAATGCAACTGAGAAATTACTTCCCGAAAAACGCCGACTAGGCTCAGGAGGCTCACAAGAGAAATTGTCATTCAGATCACGTATTCATATTGTTGAATATATATTTCGATATATTTTAATGTTTAGTCAGTTTTGTCTCCACTGTAAGCCGGGCGACTGGAATGACAGGATAAATTCGCCGTTGCCTACATACTACTTCTATTTTTATAGCGACAGTGATCTGACAGAGTGTTCACTCAAACAATATAATAGTGTATTTTATTACACGCCTGTTCTATGTGACCCCCATCTTCTGCAACACTAAACCATGCTGAAAATGAAAATCTGTCCCGCACATATGTGCGGAACGGAAATCGTTACCAGACTATTTTTAAATAGAAGCGAAATTTCACTCGAATTTTCACCAAATCGTGCAACGCTATTACAATTTCAATCGCTAGCGATAGCTGTAAATCGTTCCCCGAGTTTCAATGTGTTCTACGTGCCAGTAGGCACATAGAACACATTGGAACTCAGGGGACGAAATAGTGACACGGATTTCCATCGCAAATTTGGTTGGCGATAAAATGTGTTGTTTTTGTTGATAGTTGTCAAATGAATTGCTGAGTGTTCTAATAATAATTGTTTTTATAGACGCGAAGGCGTGTAATAAACACAGAACTACACACGCGTGTGAATGTGTTAATCGATATGACATTTGTGCCATCGCGGAAGGATAAAACTCGAGGCCTGCGACCTCTCATGTTATCCTTACGCGACGCCGCTCTTGCCATATCGATTAACTCATTCACACGCGCGTGTCGTTCTGGGTACATACTACTAATACTGCCGGTCCCGAAAAAGGTTGCTGAAATTTAGGAAATTTTGAAAAAGAAGGGTTAAGATATAATAATTAAACTGTGCCTGTGTATTCCAGGTGGGGATGTACTGTTTTTCGGTTTTCCGTTATAAAAGATATAAAAAGGGTGCGAGGTCGGCTTTAAGCTCATTTGTGTCCTGGCCGCCGTCGAGTGAAAACATGTTACCAATTCGGTTCGTATACATTCGTAGGTATTTTCGAAGTCTGATAATGTCAGAAGACACGAGAAGAGCTACTGCCGCCAGAAAAAAGAGTCTGTTTCAAAGCAGATGGTCTGTGCCAAGATGATTTCTCCACCATACAATACCAGAGGCATAAAGGACATTACTTCTCAAGAAAAGATACCAAAATAGATCGAGAAGAGAGGTACCATCCTCAGAGAGCTACCGAAGACCTGCGATCAATGATTGACTGGAATAAAGTATTTTTAGAATTTTTACGCGATGCTGACAAATTGGCAATTGATGCCGTTATTCGAGATGCAGATGAAGATTTGGTTACCTGTTTGCGTTCGTTTGCTACTATCATCCTTGAAGATAGGATATCACTGACTTCGACGGAATCTGATGACCTGCAAGAACACAGGCGTGTACTGAATTTGCTTACCAACAAAGATATTTCACTAGATATGAAAAGAAGTTACTAATGAGTTGCTTTCTCTCGTCACCCATTACCCCAGTCCTGGTCCTGAGAACGTTATAAAGGGAATGCACTGACACCAAATACCCATTTGTTCTACGACCACGAAAGAGTAAGTACTTGGCAATTCATCGGGTAAAAGCCAAGAATAGAATAAAACATATTTCACAACTTTTTGAGTTACTTATCATTCTAAAACATGTTTTACACAAAATTAGCCCAAAACACCGATACCCACTCTCAAAAATCATCACTTTTAACCCTTTTTCTCTGTGACGGGTTTTTGAAACAAAATGAATTTCTGATTGCGTTCTGAAATGGAGCTGTGGATGTTTCGATGTGACGTCACAGGGGAGCAATCATTACCTTTTTTGCATGCTAGGATCAGTTTAGGGTGGGTACGGGTTAGCTAACCCGTACCCATCCTAAACTGACCCTAATGCATTGGTCGCCGTATTCTAATCATTGCCTTCTTTGCGTACTAGGGTCAGTTTAGGATGGGTACGGGTTAGCTAACCCGTATCCATCCCAAACTGTCCCTACTTCGTTCTCCCATTGTAATTACTCCCCCGTATACACCGATCAAATGGAGTATACACGATAGCGGAAAAAAACAAAGAATCGCGTATCTGTTTACCGCAGGTTTTGTTGTTGAAATTGTTTGGAGAATAAAGTTAACGGAGTGTAAAAAGGGTTAAAAGTGATGATATTTGTCAGTAGGTATCGGCGTTTTGGGCCAATTTTGTGTAACACATGTCTTAGAATGATAAGAAACCCCAAAAGAGTTGTAAAAAATGTTTTATTTTCCTAAAAAACGCGCGGTCCTCTATTCTTGGCCTTTACCATTCATCGTTGCAAATATTGTGATAAAGGATTTTCCAGGAGCTTCACGTGCAAAAAACACGAAGATAATTACTGTCTCATGCGGCAATCAGTAAAAACGACCAACACTGAAAGACTGAACAGAAATAGAAAACTAGTGCGATTCCTATCTCATGCTAACCGGTGTGAAGCCAAGGCTATGATCAAGACGGCTAATGATGATTTGATACAATGCATATGTGAGTGTGTCCAGAACTTATTGGATTTTAATGTGCCAATGTCCAAATCGGAGAGCGCTCAGTTGATCTCATACAAACTCCAAATAGAGAGGCTGACCCCACCAAAGGGTAAACTATCTTATCGGGAAAAAGACGGATCATACAAAAAGGAGGATTTTTAGGGAAGTTAAATAAACACGTCGTCAATATATTGTCAGATATCAGCGGCCTATAAAAAGGGCGTACTCGTGACAAATTTGTCATTTGTGACCTGACCTTCGAAGAGAGCGGACGCAATGCAATCTTGGTGTTCACGAAAAAAATATTCACCAATGGAAGATTCAGAGACCGGTGAGTCGGAATTATCTTAAAGCCAAGAAGAAGATATGGAATACGAAGAAGAAGATTCGACTTTTGTTTTGTGAAGTATAGGTAAAATCTGACATTAAACCTTTTAGAAATACTCCAGCGTGTGAGATGGTCAAAAAATCCAGGACTAAATTGGAAATTTGCGACCGTGTGAATTTCTTCCGATAGTGAAAATGGCATCAAATCGAGAAAAAATATCGTATTTGTACAAGCGCATGTAAATGCAGAGTACTTTTGAATTTTACCCCAGGATAAAAAAAAATTGTGCCAGGTTTATTTTTTGTCATGTGAATTACCCGTTTCACATACAGATGTATAAGGATGATACCTGATTAAAGTTGACTTCCCAAGAACTAGCCCAAGTAAATCGTGTGGTAGATGAAACCAAGAGAAGAATTCTAGACCAGCACATAGGTGCTGGGAGAAAGAGGTCTATTAAAGATTTGCCCCAGGGCAGATGTCGAGACAGAATTGGGGGCAGCTACTAAGCTTGTAGGATTGCTACAAGTCAATAGTAAAAATACAAGACAGTTATGGCACAAAACTGCAAGTGTGATAGAAGACTATAGTTTTGAATGAAATGGTTGTGACTATGGACAAGTCAGCAGTGTTGGTTTAAGACCTATGGAGGTCTTGGGGGGGGGAGGGGGGGGGCTAGAAGGCCGAGGCAAACAGGTACCAGGAGCCATAACTATCTTCAGATAGACATCCTGCAAAAAGTATCCTCAAAAGTAATCCTCGAAGAGTATCCTCAGATAGAACAATACCATGTCGTAAGTATCCACCATAACCGCTTGTGCCTATGTGCTGCATGTGATGTGCATTATTACATAAGCACGTATCTGTACATCCAGTATGTGCCAATGTGCTACATGTAACGTGTACACATTGTAGACTAGCACACAAACATACCTAGGGAAGTAAAAATACTTTATAAGGAGATCGGGGAAGTCATAACATAGACAGGGTAGGTCAAGAATAGAGAAAATAAGCTATAGTAAGACCTGGATATGCAGAAAAACGAGGATTCTGCGGGAATCCGAACCAGAAAATTACGCTTATACAAAAGAACGCGCTTGCTAGTGGAAAAAGAAGGATTCTGGGGAAATTCGTACCATATAAAGTGATTTTTGATAGTTTTTTTGTGATTTGGTTAAATTGTTGGATCTATTTGGGTAATTAGATTTTCTTCGTTGAATCGAACTCACCCGACAAAGACCATGTATCGGTATATTAAGGACTCCACAACATGGCCGCTGAAAACCAAACGTGTCGCTATTGGATCACGTGACTATGATGCCACATGAGACTATCCATGAGAACATGCAAGCTAGGAGTGAAAACCACAGCACATACTACCTGTGAACACGACCTACTTTAAAAATATTGGACCCGTACATATATGAACATTGGGAATGTAACGGGGGTCATAAAATGCGATTCCTCATAATTCTGAAAAAATGCTTCCAATAAACCCTAGGTGACCTCAGTGACGTTGCCCCATATTCTGAACCTCCATTGAGGTTCGACTCATTTGTTGTTGGTGCCAGCTCCGTGCGTCATACCATGCTTTACCTAACATGAAAAGCAGACGACACTTGCAAACAAAATTGTCCCCTCGTAAATTTGGTCGGCGATAAAATGTGTTCTTTTTGTTGATAGTTGTCAACTGAATTGCTGAATGTCCTTCTAATAATTGTTTTTTTTTACTGACGCGAAGGCGCATAATAAACACAGAAAGACACGCGTGTGTGAATGTGTTAATCGATATGGCACTTGTGCCATCGCGGAAGGATGAAACTCGAGGCCTGCGGTCTCTCGTTCTATCCTTCCGCGCTGGCATTTGTGCCATGTCGATTTTTCCATCCACACACGCGTGTCGTTTTGTGTATATATTTCAGTTTGTTGAGTATTAGCATGTTCTAGTTTTGTTGCTTAAGACATTAACTACATCTTACTCATATATTTCCTTTTGTAGAGTATTATGAAAAGAGTTACATTGGTTGCTACATACATCAATCAATGGATGTGCTCACAGGTCACCGGGAAACACACACAGATGACAACAGTGTGGAAGCATGCATCAAAGTGTGCCGCAATGCACGTTACGAGTATGCAGCTCTACAGGTAAGTGTCTGTTGATAAACGTTTGTCTCCTGTTACATGTACTGTAAATCCTTTTTAACGTCTGTGCATGCGTGTTTTCATTTTTCGAAATATTTTTCACAATTATTGTTTAATATTTAATCAAATCGAAATCCACACAAAACTTAAAATCAGAGGCGTCGCGAAGGAGGTGTGTTGGAGGGGGTGGTGGGGGGGGGGGGGGTGCAGTCAGGGTTGGAACTTAAGATATCAGTTGTTTCGTGTTAGTATCACGTACTTTCTTAATTAACCCTTTCAACCCGTAAGACCGATTTTCGTTCCAAGACAGAATTTCGTCCCATTTGTGTTTTATCTTAAGAGGTCTCAACACGGGGCAGTGATGATAAAGTAATTATTTTATCCTCTCTGTGTATTGATATTAGACTGACCCGTCTCACTGTAAGTATACACTAAGGCGATACCATTCTAGAAAGTTTTAGAGGTTTAAAAGAGTAGATTTGATACTTGGACTTGTATCACACACACTGTCTTTTAAATAAACGGAGGACTGCGGTATCCGATTCAGGTTCTTGGGGAGGGGAGGGGGTGCAGAAGATAACCAATTTGGAGTACCGGTCCTGTGCGCGTTAATAACATAAGACGTCGCTTCACGACAACTACTGGTTTATTTAATTTATATAATTTATGACATAATGTAACCCTTTGAACTCTAGTGGTATATCCCATGTCAGTTCAATGGCAATAATTAGAAGAGTCCATATTAGTTATTTGAGGTAGACCAATCAATACTGATTGGTCAACCCCACACATTTACTGAACAATAATAATGACGTTATGACGTATCATGTTCCTGGCCAGAAAAGCGAAAGCCCCGGTCAAAGGGTTAATATATTATGTAATAACTTTCAGGAAGTCGTATTTTTTTATCTATAATCCCGACTGTCTAATATTCCAACTGTATCATCAAAGATTGCCTGTATAGAGCTATCAATTGAGGACACGTTCACAATGACCCTGCATCTGCCAAGTGAACATCATGCCACCCTAGCAAAAGGTGACCTATGGGGCCAGTAGTAATAGGAGATGTATGGTTCGGGCCAATTCAGGGAGATCACATGGGGGATCTCATATGTGACGTCATGTCACGTGAACCAGTGGCGCCATGTTGTATTGTCATGGTAACACACGTGAACGGCCATCCTGTGTCGTCAATTCCATAGCGATGCGTGGTGTGAGTGCGCATGCGCAGCGCGTGTTGTTAGGGTGATACGTTTTTCCGTCGTCCATTTTGTGTACGGGAGGCCGCCATCTTGGTTTCTGTGGCAGCACGTGGTTGCTATGTGACCCAAAATTCTCTAATAGGACAGGGGTATGTTCGTAGGGTGTGTTTACGGAGTATCACGAATTACCACAAACAACCTGACAATCCCTCCAAATCACCGAAATTGACTTTATTTACTACGAATTCCCTATTATGTCGGCTTAGCACGTAATGCTATGATACCGAGGGGAACAGGGGGTGAGTTCGAATGAATAGGAGTAATTTTCTGGCTTGAATTTTCCTCAAACCCTCGTTTAATTCGTAGAATACCAAAAACAACCCGACAAGTTGTACTGTTTCGAATTCTTTCAGAATTCTCTGCTTCTATCTATCTATGCAATAGTTTTGTCTACCCGACCATGTTCCCTTACCCTGGAGTATACTCCAGTAGAGTAGAAGAGCCTATCTATTGGAACAGCTTTGCTTATTATTACTATATTTAGCTTTTCTGACCCTATCCCGAGTATTCTTGTTGTTTCATTTATCTAGATCACCCAATAAGTTCATTTTACTGGCGCTAACTAACCAATCAGATTGCTTGATTTTCCTTAATCTCAATGCACAGTTATCTCCTCTTATTACAACGAAGTTCTATCCGATTCTCATCACCTCTATATCCAATGGCCACTTTCCATGGAAACCCTTTTTGTGAAACATCTCTATTATGGAATCCCTTTTAAGTCGTATGAGGCCATGAGGCTATGTGAAAAAAGCCCTCAATGAGGCCTCATTTACTACCCCTCATGGCCTCATTTCTTTTGAGATCATGAGGGCCATGAGAAAAGTCCTCAATGAGGTAGAAGTTACTATCCCTCCTAGCCTCATCTCGGTATTTAACAGCCATATCCCCAGGCACCCCAATTTCGGCACCCCATTTTGGAAAACATGTGGCCTTCGGCACCCCTTTTTTGTTGTATGTGCTTATGTTAAAAAGGCACAATGTGACACATTGTGCATTAGCACAAAGGCAGAAGCTGGATGTGCCGATATGTGCTTATGTGAAAAGGCACAATGTAACACATTGTGCCCTAGCACATAGGCACATACGGGTATGTAAGGGTACCTATAACCTGGTATTGTATTATTTGCGGATACCTATCGGGAATAACCTTATGGAGAATACCTTTTTTGTCATATGTGCTTATGTGAAAAGGCACAATGTGACACATTGTGCACTAGCACATAAGTACGTGCTGGATGTGCTAATATGTGCTAATGTGAAAATGCAGAATGTGACACATTGTGCACAATCACATACGCACATACGACCAAAAAGGTATTCCGTAGCCGCAGGCGTTTTCCAAAAAGGTTTTCTTAAAAGGAATTCCGTAAAATGGGATTTCTATCTGACTCTGTAAAAGAGGATTACATGTTCTAACATCAACACTCGAGGGTATTCCCCTTCCCTACTGGAATAATTAAGTTCGAATGGTTGTAGTTAAAAATTTCATTCAGATCATCTTCGTTATATTTTCATTAAGGCTGTAGTTTAAAAATTTAATCAGTTAAGTAGTGGCGTTCAAGGGTGGTAATTATATATACCTTCATTAAGGCTATGGTTCAAACTGTATTGGCCTTAAAGGGTTAACGCTGCGTTATATATGGGGGTTGTAGTTCAAAACAACTGTGTTGGATTCAACGGGTTAACATTGTCTTATATTTAGGGGATATAGTTCAATACTTTGTTCACTTTGTTCTGTTGACTTTGATCTTGCTTGTGTTCAATCAGATCAGTTCGATTTTCTTCACTTTGTTATGTTCACTTCGATCTTGGTTGTGTTGGATCTCCGTTCACTTCGACTTCAACAGTTCAACTGTAGTTGTGTTGTATATGTTCAGTTGTTTCCAGCCAGTTCATCTTTTTTTCACTTTGTTATGTTCACTTCGATCTAGGTAATGTTGGATCTTCGTTTTGTACATTCGTTGTTTTGCAGTTCTTGTTATCAGGTTTTATCCGTTCAGGTTCTTGTGATAGCTGTTGAATTAGGTGTTATCAGTCCATTTCCATACCCTCGAGTGTTGCTGTTAGAACACTTAATCCCCTTTTACAGAGTCGGATAGGAATGCCATTTTACGGAATCCCTTTTTGGAAAACGCCTTTGGCCATGGAATCCCTTTTTGGTCGTATGTGCTTATGTACTAGTGCACAATGTGTCACATTGTGCATTTTCACATGACCACATATCAACACATCCAGCTTGTGCTTATGTGCTAGTGCACAATGTGTCACATTGTGCCTTTTCACATACATTTAAGCACATACGACAAAAAGGGGTTCTCCAGAAGGTATCCTAGATAGGTATCCTCAAATAATACAATATCGGGTCATAGGTATCCTCAAATACCCGTGTGTGCCTATGTGTTAGGGCACAATGTGACACATTGTGCCTTTTTCACATAAGCACATATGACAAAAAAGGTATTCTCCACAAGGTTTTCCCGATAGGTATCCTCAGATAATAGAATACCAAGTTATAGGTATCCTTAAATACCAGTATGTTCCTATGTGCTAGGGCACAATGTGTCACATTGTGCCTTTTAACATAAGCACATATAGGCACATCCAGTTTGTGTCTTTGTGCTAATGCTCAATGTGTCACATTGTGCCTTTTCACATAAGCACAAACGACAAAAAAGGGGTGCCGAAGGCCACATGTTTTCCAAAATGGGATGCCGAAATTGGGGTGCCTGGGGATATGGCTGTTAACTACCGAGATGAGGCTAGGAGGGGTAATAAATTATACCTCATTGAGGGCTTTTCTCATGGCCCTCATGCCCTCAAAAGAAATGAGGCTATGAGGGGTAGTAAATGAGGCCTCATTGAGGGCTTTTCACATTGCCCTCATGGCCTCATGCGACTAAAAAAGGATTCCATAACAGAGACGTTTCACAAAAAGGATTTCCATTGGACGTGGCCATTGGATATAGAAGAGATGAGAATCGGATAGGACTTCGTTGTAACAAGGGGAGATAACTGTGCATAGAGGTAAAGGAAAATCAAGCAATCTGATTGGTTAGTTACCTACAGTAATGTGAACTGATTGGGTGATCTAGATAAATGAAACAACAAGAGTACTCGGAATAGGGTCAGAAAAGCTAAATATAGTAAAAATAAGCAAAGCTGTTCCAATCGATAGGCTCTTCTACTCTACTGGAGTATACTCCAGGGTAAAGTAACATTGCCGGGTAGACTAAAAACTATTGCATAGATAGATTGAAGCAGATAATTCTGAAAGAATTCGAAATAATACAATTTGTCGTGTTGTCTGTGGTAATTCTACGAATTAAACGAGGGTTTGAGGAAAATCCAAGCCAGAGAGCTACTCCTATCCAATCGAACTTATCCCCTGTGCCCCTCGGTATCATAGCACTACGTGCTAAGCCGATAAAATGGGGAATTCGTAGTAAATAAAGTCAATACCGTTGATTTGGAGGGACTGCCGGGTTGTTTGTGGTAATTCGTGATACTCCGATTCAATCAAACACACCCTCCGAACATACTCCTGTCCTATTAGAAGGTTTTGGGTCGCATAGCAACCATGCGCTACTATAGAAACCAAGATGGCAGCCTCCAGTGTACAAAATGAACGACGGAAACACGTTTCACCCTAACAACACGCACTGTGCACGCGCACTCACACCACACATCACTATGGAGAGGACGTCACAAGATGGCCGCTCATGCGGGTTACCATGACAACATAACATGGCGCCACTGGGTCACATGACATGACGTCACATATGATATCCCTCATGAGATCCCTCTGAATTGGCCCGATCCAAACATCTCCTACTCCTCCAGTTGCAGTGAAGTATTTCGTGACCTATGACTTTGACAGCAATGCCAGGCAATCATACAGATTCGCGTCTTCAGCAACGAACAACACTATGGGTCCAGCTTTAAAGCAACGTTAGTCCCCCGTTGCCGTTTCTCATTTTACGTCGTTCGCTCACATCTACTGTAGGCATAAAATATTTGGCTAGTTTCGTTAATTATGGTCCCCGGCACGCCTTTGGTCATAATAAAATTCATCAAACTGCGACCGAAGATCAGTAAATCAACTTTTTTCAACACTTTTAACGCGGAATCGATGGTGAGGAAGATAATATCACTGAGTACATGCGAAGGTCTCATGCGTACTGTGTTGGCTGTCATTAAGTTGGGATGAAACGTCGGGGTGGGGGTGGGGTGGTCGTAGAGGGAGGTACAGCCCCTTGTAGTAGAGGTCTATCCACCCTTGTCGTGGATGCTTCTACATTACTGACAACTTGTCGGGGGACATCTTTCCAATCCCTTTCGGGGAGCATATTTTCCTAATAGTTCGTGTAATTGTTATTTTCCCAATCATGCATAAAAATGGAAACATTTAATTTGTAATATCACTTTTTTCAAAATAATTGTAGCTTATAATAAAGTATCAGTGTGAATAATCTTCTTTGCGACTGATAATTTGCTGCTTATTCGTATGGCCCCGCTTGTGTAAAGAATCAGTTTTACTACTGGTTGACGCATGATCGCAGACATGAATCACAGTGGATAAGTGGACGAATCGCCTTTTCAGAAATGGCGGAGCGCAAATCGACGCATTTCAGTTTTTAGACTCAAGTTTTATCGCAAGTTGAATTTGTACAAACATTTTTTTCTTCAAACCCTTACAAAAACACAAAACACAGACCGCACCGTACACATGACGTACAGTACGTGAAGAGTGCATTATCGCTAAATCACCCGTAGAGTGGAGATTCCCTCAAGCAATAATTGCAAATTTGTTGCAAAGCATAGTAAGCACGGGCAAAGTTTCAATTGGCTGTAACGTTGCTTGTGCTTTTTGTCCATATGTACAAAATTTATAAAGGGGTGATATTTCCACTCCGCATGTGATTTAGTTACCATCCACTCTCCACGTACTGTAAGTAAATATGCTAAAGATTTCATTCCCATCCCCAGCAGCATAGCATTATGATTGACCCTCTTTGGTTTCGGATACATAACACGACGTTCTGATCCGCCCTGTAAATCGCTTTGGGCCAAGAAAATTCGGTTTCAAATGTATTTTATGTATATTTCCGAACAGCTTTAAGTTTCAAACTAAGCGCGTATTTGAAGATACACGATTAACTAACAATAATTTCAGAATTCCACAACAATTAGCTTAACAGAATAAGCCTCGTTGAGAGACAAATGAAAGAATGGGACGAAAACATGAGAGATAAGTGGATGATGGGTGACATAAGGGCAAGGGTCAAATTATGTAGACTGAGAAACTAGCAGTGGGGTACAGTACGTGGAGAGTGGATTGTAACTAAATCACCCGTGGAGTGGAGTTATCACCCAAGCTATAACTTTCAAATTTTGTATATATCGGCAAAAAACACAAGCAATGTTTCAACCAATGGACCTCCGGGTTTAACCCGTAGGTCCATTGGCTGAAACCTTGCTGGTGCTGGTTATGCTTTGCAACAAATTTGCAATTATTGCTCGGGTGGAATCTCCACTCTGCGGGTGATTTAGTGATAATACACTCTCCACGTACTGTAATTATAAAACAGTTTGTGTCGGAATAATGGGAGATTGTGAGGGAGAGTTAGTGCGGAAGTACTCGGGGAGAGGAGATGGTGACCTCTCCGTTAGACCACCGCGGTAAATCAGGGCAAGGCCCAATTGTTACCATCATTATTATCATTGTTATTATTGTTATTATTACTAATTACTATGCTGTTGTTGTTATTGTTTCAAGTACGCTGTGGTACAGTACGTGGAGAGTGGATTGTAACTAAATCACCCGCGGAGTGGAGTTATCACCCAAGCTATAACTTTCAAATTTTGTACATATTGACAAAAAACACAAGCAAATGTTTCAGCCAATGGACCTCCGGGTGTAACCCGGAGGTCCATTGGCTGAAACTTTGCTTGTGCTGGTTATGCTTTGCAACAAATTTGCAATTATTGCTTGGGTGGAATCTCCACTCTGCGGGTGATTTAGTGATAATACACTCTCCACGTACTGTAACTGTTCATGTTTCTGAATGATTCGTATCTCGTTTTGGCACATGTACAGCCGAAGACTGAATCGAAGGTACTGTTTTGTAACAAATGAATAATTGGACGTTTTCTCTCCTTTTATGTATGATTATTACCACTTTTGCGGGCGTTCCTAGCACGCTAACGACGTTTTACCGGGCGTTGATACCTCGTAATGCTCAACAAGTACAAGTCATGTGACGCGTTGGGCCGTTATTGACTATAACAGCCCAACACGTCAATAACAGCCCGACACGTCTAAATATAGACAATGACGTCACATCTCTCAGCCGATCAATTCGGATTTTTTTTTAATTTGTAAACATAATTAACATATTTGTTTCAAGTGTTTCCCTTTGTGTCACGGATAGATAATGTATCAAATATAGGAAGCGATACACACAAAGTAAGTGATGACATCTTTGATGAATAAACTCCTTGCCTAAAGTTCGCATTTCGAAAATATATTTCATCATCTAACTTTCCAAATTTCGCCCTAGACTGATCAGACGATAGTCATGTTACCCGGTTTGTTTGTCAACAAATCAGACGATAGTGTCGCTGTTTTTTTAATTCTAAAACGTCAAACTTCATTTATTTATCTTATTTCTCATATAATTTAATCGTAATATACCCGATGTGCGAAACTGGCAATAATAGAAATAACATGACTTTGTCGGGCATAAAAGTGTATCAACGGCTCAACAGAAATGGTTAACAGCCCTTGAGCTTATTAGCGGCCCTCGACGTCGTCGCGGGCCGCTAATAAACTCTAGGGCTGTTAACCTTTTCTGTTGAGCCGTTAATACGCTGTAGAGCCCTTCAAAATCATGTTCAAAATCATGTTATTGTTATAGTAATGTTTTTTTCATATTCATGATTGCCTTCCCGAATGTAGATGGTAGCAAAATAGTCGGAAATATCAATGGCTGTTTTCCGGCATGATAGTCAGCTGAAACATTGCTTGAAAATGCGTGAGTAGTAGATCATATGCCCGATCGTCCCTTTTAGGGAGACCTACTGGGGACCTAGAATGTGACGTCATAGTTACGTGACCTAGTCACGTCACGTTTGGGTGTCATGGTAGCCCGCGTGAGTGGCCAGCTTGTAACGTAATCCTTCTAGTGATACGTTGTCTTAATGCGCATGCGCCACGCGTGTTGTTAGGGTGACACGTGTTCCCGTCGTCCATTTTGTATTCTGGAGGCCGCGATCTTCGTTTCTTTGCTAGCTCATGGTTCCTATGTGACCCAAAACCCTCTGATAGTGTAGGCCTCTCTTTATCTGTATGTCTGTCTGTCTGTCTGTCTGTCTGTCTGTCTGTCTGTCTGTCTGTCTGTCTGTCTGTCTGTCTGTCTGTCTGTCTGTCTGTCTGTCTGTCTGTCTGTCTGTCTGTATGTCTGTCTGTATGTCTGTCTCTCTCTCTCTCTCTCTCTCTCTCTCTCTCTATCTCTCTAAGAAATTGATTGATAAGAATCAGTTTAAATAGATAAACTATTAATTCAGTTGGCCCGTAACAAATAGACATGATTATACCAAACCTGGTACCTATAGATTACAGGTCAGGCGTGAATTGTGTATCACCTGTGTCGTCAGACAACGATTTTATCGAAAACGAAGCACTGTGCTAGTAAACCACAAAACCTTTGAGACCTACAAAAACCTACAAAAGTATATTTTGGTGCCACATATTTGACAGGGTAAGGTAAGGGAATTCAATAAGGGCACTCGACTCTGGGAATGATTTAAGACCGGGAGCTTAAAACGTATCATAAAATGTAATGGGAAACTAAACAGGCAGGCAAGCCAGACATAAGACTATATATATATTTTTTAATTATTTCCTAATTCCTGAGTATGATTCATCTTATGACTGTTATCTGCGACCTGACCTCTATCCGTCTTCCGCCCGCCTGTATGTCCGTCCGCAATAGCCAGCTGGCAGAGAGGCGGGGTGGTGTGTCAGCCATTCTAATATTATAAATATATTATTATATAAAAAATTCGTCTAAATAAAGCTCAAGCAGCACAGGAAAAAACAATTTTCACCTTGCTTTCGGTCTGGCGAAGACACAAGAAAAAATACACACGGACGACGAAAGAAATGAAATGTGGCGATAAAAACTCTCGTAAGCCAAGTTCTGACGAAACGGGTGTGTAACACAACCCGAAAAGAAAAGAACACGTGGTAAAAGTAGAAAGCAAAAGGTAACAATATACTGATAGACAAATTTTGAAAAGTATTCTAGTAAGTCCTAACTCCTAGAAGAATATGTACCCTTTGAAAATGAAAAGGAACTACAATTTTGAAATGTCAGAATTAGTATTGGGATCCTTGATCGACAGTTACGTACGTATCTTTATCAAGTGCTTAGACCGCGTAGAAACACCATGGATTGCGTGGAAATCGAGAAAATGATTCGTCACTGCTTAAGAATAGTTTGAAGTTCTGTTCAGATCGAGAGGTCTGTACGTGCATAGCTGTTCGATCCAGAAAGTTTCCCGTGCGACGAGATCAGCCTTTGTCAAGTCGAACTTGGAATTAATGATGAAGGCCTGAAAAGGAGTAAAAGGGTGGCCCATTGACATGCAGTGTCGTGTCATAACACAGTCACGCTCCGTTTTTTTCAATGACCGGTGGTTTTTACACGTATGTGAAACGGGGTACAGGTTTCGCCGACATAATGGATTTGACTGAAGAAGATAGATCACATTTGAACTTTTGCAGGTGTCACGGCAAAAAGTTATAAAATATTTCCTGGTGCTGGTGCTAACTGAATGAATGTAATGTAGGTATCATGGCGCATGTTTTACAACCGGTTTTTCCACATACTTGGCTGACACTAAGTTCAGAATTGACTGGACTGAGGCTGGTACGAACAAAAATGTAACGAATGTTCTTTGGACGCTTGAAAGCCACGACTCGAGGGTTGGGAAATGTCTTGGATATTCTGGACATTGTCAATAAGCGTCCTGTATTTTCGAAGTATGTTTGAAAGATTTGAAAGATCTGGGTGAAATGTTGTGACAAAAGGCATGCACGCGTTCTGCGTTGGTGGGCGATATCGTAACAGATCGTCCCGTGGTAGTGCATCAACCTTACTGGTGGCATTGTCAACACGTTCTCACTTGTAGTTACGGCTTACACGACGAGACCGAAGATCAGAAAAAAAAACAGCTTCCTTGTCAGCTGGCTCAGAACAGATTCTTTTGATAGCGAGACTGTATGGAATATTTTTGACAATGTGCCTAGGATGGCAACTGGTGGAAGCAAATATTGGTGTGAATCTGTAGGTTTGCTTATAAGCTTGTAACAATGTGGTTATTGCCAATGCGTCGGGTGGTATCGAGAAAGGTGCCGCTATCCGAAAGGATTTCTGCGGTGAATTTAACGGAATGGTGAAGTGTGTTGCAGAATGAGACAAACTCCCAAAGATCAGATTTATTTCCTCCCCACTTTAAATCAATATCATCAATGAACTTGAGCGATGTGGGCAATAGAAATGGTGAGGAAAAGAGAATAAGCTTCTCAAGACGACCCAAAAAATGTTGGCACAGGAGGGAGCCATGTGCGTTCCCATGGCCGTACCACTGATTTGAAGATAGTTAACGCCATTGAATTGAAAATTATTTAACTTTAAAACAAGTGTGATGGGAGCGGGGTCTAAACATGAACGTGTATCCAGCGCCTCCCTACAGGCTTCAATCCCTTCATCATGGAGTATGTTTGTGTACAGAGAAACTGCATCCACCGTGCACAGTAGAGTGTCACCTGGGAGTTCACCCGGTCCATACATTTTTCTGAGGTAGTGAATGGTATTTCTCTGATAGGAGGGCAATTTTTCAACGAGGGGTCGCAGATGGAAGTCAACAAACAGAGATTTTTTTTCAGTGGAGTTGTTGTTACCAGAAATGGTAGAGCGACCTGGATTCCCTGTTTTGTGAGTTTTTGGTAGCAGGTAGAATCTACCAGCATGGGGTCTGTCTGCGTGGCTGCAAATACTCACGAGTTTCCTCGGAGATGTGCCCCTCTATACAGATGGATGTGATGGTTTCAGATACTTTCTGAGAAAATTCATTGGTAGGATTACGATCTAGTTGTTGGTAGAAACTTACACCTGATAACTGTCTTTCTGCTTCCGCTGCGTATGCCTATTTATCCATGATGGCTCCTGTGGAGCCTCTATCAGCGGGTTTGATGACAATGTCTCGCTGGCGTAAACTGTGTAGCGCTGACCGTTCCTGTTTCTAAAGGTTGTTGTGATATGCAGAGGCGGGGAGCTGAGAGATCTCCCGACCAGCTAGTTTTTTGCTTGGAGATGGCTCCCATTTGCTTCTCAAGCGGAATGGATTAGGAAGAACAGCAATGTTTTTCTGATCAGCAAAATAGTCAGCGAGTTGATGTCTGCTGAAAAATATGTGGAAACTGGTGGAAAGTTCACTGCGGTTGAGGTGAGCTAGAGTAGGACAAAGTCCTCGAGATAAAACATCAAGCTCTGCTGGTAGTACATTGACAGTTGAAAGGTTAACTACATTGTGAGAAGTAGGTGCAGCGTGCCTATGTTTGAAATGTCTACACTTACGTTTCTTTTGAGTAACACCGCAGATCCAAGGTGTTCCGTCCAGACGCTTTTTACAGTGCTGGAACAATATACTCCAACGGGCTTCACTGTCGCTTCTAGAACTACGCCATGGACATTATGTTTACCACCTACATGAAACCAAATCTCTGCCACCCGGCATCTTGTCCGAGGTTCCCGGGGGCAAAGGTAATTTCAAAAGGAATTTCCATCATTCTCTTGAGAAAAGACAACTATCCAAATTTAAAAGATGCATCACACCTACTGCCCCGTATTCATGCCATGCTGTACCTCAAAAGAAATACAAGTGCAGACCAGGGACCGATCAGGACTATTTAAAATACGCTCTAGCCTCGGAGCCTATTTTTTCAATTCATGCGCCAGATTTCAATTTACGGAGTCACACTGCTGTTTGTAACACACACAGCAAGTATGTAATAGCTATCATCATTTTCATTTAGTACACTATAGCAAACATTAATCTTCACTGTGGTTACTGATCAAGTCTTGGCTGCCTATTTAGGCAGCCAAGACTTGATCAGAAACCACAGTGAAGATTAATGCTTGGTAATTAAGACTTGAAGTATTAACTTAAGCACTACAACAATGATATTTATATTATTTTATTTATTGGTGTTTAAAGTCACATACTTATGCACAATGGCTAATCGTGACCGTGACAGTTTTACGGGTGGAGGAAGCCGGAGTACCCGGAGAGAACCACCGAGCAACGACGAGCAGCTGTCAGCTCTCCAACATCGTAACTCTGAACTCTGCACCGTAGCACAGGCAGGGCCAGATTGGTTGAAGACATGCGCACCATCGACGTGCAGTACGCCTCAGTACACAGCGTCATCGTGCCCCCTACAACAATGATAAACGATAATCATATATATAATACATGTAAGAGTGTCTCTCCCGGTTATCCATCGAAAGAATATCAAAATATGATCTGAGAAGTTACGCGCCAACTGAGAAGTCTATTTCTGAGATTTAAGAGCCATGTCCTGATTTTTCAGAACCAAATATGCACTGGCGCATGCCCAGGCCGGTCCCTGTGTTGACGTTTAAAAAGTAATAAAGGGTTAAGCTTTAGAACTCCTTCCGCCGTTGTATAGGTTCTTTGTTTGATAAATATCGACCAAGCTCAGCCCATTATACCCCCACCCCCACCCCCACCCCAACATTTCCACTATCACATGTAAATATAAAATATACTCATAGTAGCATGACGTACCAAATGTTCACCACTCGTGGTGAAGTGGTGTTAACCGCCAGCCTTTGGCGCGCGGTTTACACCACTTCACCACGAGTGGTGAACATTTGCTACACGAAGCTGTTTTGGGTATATTTTATTTATACCACGATGGTAAGATTATTAAGAGTCGCTATTATTTTTTCCAGATTTTACTGAACAGCAGACGTACATACGTGCGAATCTGTTTTTGTTTACAGGAGCATCGGTGGGCGTAACTTCCGTTATCAGTTTTATCGCCGAAGCGAACTGGAAAAAGAAACGGAGCCTTTTTCGTTTTAATAACATAATAACATACTATTTCGAGTCATGGATGCTTTATTAACATGAGACAATATATGTTTGTTAAATTTTGGCATCTTATGAGGTAAACCCATTTTAAAAACGTAATAAATAATTGCCAATTTCATTTCACTCTTCGCGAGGCGACGTGCGGTAAATGTTGACAAGTTTGCATTCAGGTCGACGTCACCAAATGTCAGCTTGGATGTAGTTCTACTGTAGGTGTAAAATTTAACTACTGAAATCCCATTGCTGGCGGGTTCACCACGGTCGTTGTGTAAAGCTTAAATTTACGTCATAACCTTTTTATATATAGCAGAATAGGTAATCATGGTATAAAACACGTTAATACGAGTAGTCGACACTTTCTCAGCTGCATCACTCGGAAGGTAAAATCTCTTCCACTTATTCGCTTTTGGCCAAAAAGGGCATGCGCTGCCCCTCTAGTTTCACGGCAAGGGGGACGCTGCCCCCAATTGCTCCCGACGTTCACGCTTATTCGTTCCAATTTTCACAGGATGCCATTTATTTTGTTTCCAAATTCAGTTGACTACCCACAGAAACGTTGTCACATAAAATTGTTTCAAATTTCCCGTTTAAAAGAGTTTTCACTCAATATTGCATTATACTTCAGTGAATGCAAACTATTTATTACATCGTATTTTACCTGCCCAAGACAGAGAACAACAGAAAAGAACTAGAGAAACAGGATATACTGCAACCAGTAAATTCGAGTCTTCGTGAAAGTGGTGAAAGAGTCAGAATTAAACTTTATGGAAAGAGAATTTATGGAGACTTATTTTCGGAAGTGTAATGTCTTTAAAGAAATCAAAACTAGGTTTTCGTAAAAAGCATTTAAAGACTTTCATACAGGCTTCAGATAAAAAAACAAACAAGAAGCTGGAAATGACTTTTTTGCACAGCATTCAACTTGTTGTATAAAGGAATTGAAAACGGATATTTTTCACCGTGCCCACTTTTTTGAGTGAAGAAATACATATATGAACTTAAGAAATGCATTGGGGATATGAAGAGCAATTTTAGACATTCCTAAAACTGCACTAAATGAAACGTGGCTTACCTTGCTAACCCGAACCCAAATAATTAAACTGCATGGTGTTTTGACTCATTTGGTGTAGATCCCAGGTCCTTAGGTCATACCATGCTTGAGATATGAGTGTAACCCACTTTCAAGATTTTTGGCTTTACCCACTTTTTTGAGTATAAAAATACATGCATGAACTTCAGCAATTCATTAGAGTGTCATAAACTCTAATTTCCAGCAATTCTGAACAAATGCACTTAATGACCCCTGGGTAACTTCAATGACCTTGACCCACATTTTGAACCTCCAATGAGTTTTGACTCATTTCGTGTTGGTCCCAGCCCAGGTCCATACATCATACCGTGCTTGAGTTATGAGCGTACCCACTTTCAAAATGTTTTGCCCGTCCACTTTGTTTAGTGTAAAAATACATATATGGACTTTTGGAATGCATTACGAGGCCATGAAATGCAATTAGCAGTCATTTTCAAAAATGCTCCCAATGGCACTTGGTGACCTCAGTGACATTGACCCATATTTTGTACCTTTATTTAGTTTCGACACATTTGGTATTGGTGCCAGGTACACACATCATACCATGCTTGGGGGGGGGGGGGGGGGAGGGGGAGGGGCATAAAATATGATTTCCAGCAATTCTGAAAAATGTACTCGCTGACCCCTGTGTGACCTCAGTGACCACGAACTATAATTGGAACCTCCAATGATTGTCGAGTCATTTGCCTTTGGTCTCGGGTCCATAGGTCACACCAAGTTAGAGATATGAGCGTGTAACATTTTCAAAATACACTTAGGGATACCCCCAATGCCCTATAAGGCTGAACAAACATAGGAGGTCGAACGCTAGTGTCTGTCTATCATTATTGAAAAACGCAGCGATATGAAGAAGAAGAAAAAAAAGAAACCGTACAAAAACAATAGTCTGTGTGTTTCGCTCGGCCGCTGATCCATCGATCATCGATTAGTATATTGAACAGCATACAGCTTGGACGGATATTTTAAAATAGAACAAATAATCGAACAGAAATTTTGTCGCTGTATATGTTAGGTTGTCGCTGTATTTTCCCTATATTCTGCCAGACTCAAATAGACTCATCCAACCGCTAAAGTTATTTATTTCTTTTTTTTCTTTTCTTTTTTTTAATATTTTTGTTTTCTGACTATCCTCTGATGTTCTCGGGCATGGGCGTTTGAAGAACAGAAACGTATGTGTTGTCAAGTTATAAAAAAACGAATGTCCAGTACATTAAATCTCAATTGTGAATTTTGGATACAATTCCAAAACTCATATTAGTGTACCGGGTGATCCATTATTTATTCATGTTTTCAGGATGGGGACAAGTGCTACTGTGGCAGTAATTATGGTGATCAAGTTGTTGGAGAAGATCAATGTGACAAGCCATGTACTGGCAATACCAGACAGATTTGTGGTGGTTCAAACAGAAATTCTATTTACAAGACAGGTGAACACTATATATATAGACTTTGCGCTTCGGAAATAGCTTCTGATCATACTCGCTCCGGCAGGATCGACAAAACACGCTTGCAGTGAGAATCTATTTTGCTGTTAGATATTTGCATAAACAAGTATTATCATACAGTTAAAACCAAAAGTCCTGTCATGAAATGCGCACAAATAGCACGTCGATCTGCGCGTTAATCTACGCGTTATGGCCATAATAAGGCTATCAAATTTTGTACATATGGCCTGTGCACAAGCAATGTTTCAGCCAATGGACCTCCGGGTAACCCGGAGGTCCATTGGCAAAAGCATTGCCTGTGTTTGCTATGAGTAACCAGAAAAACCTGCTGTGCTTTGGATGCCATTCGATATGGCAATTGCGCGCAATTCCTACGCGCAATTAAGCCTGGATAAGCGCACAGTTCGAGACAGGACTTCTAGATTTAACTATAGGCGTAAAATACATCTCTGTCATCATCGTCACTGTGGTCAGCAGAGCATGTCAGTTATTCTATTGGCTCTATCGATAAATAGGTATCTCAACCTGGAGTCAATACTAAAAAACTTTATATAATGACATTCGAATTTTCTCTCTTTAAGGTTTTACAAGATTTAAATAGAGCCATTTTATTTTATGAACAACACAATCACATAGATTTTCAGAATCCCGAATTTAGCGTGCTGTTGAAAGATGTTTTTTTCCATTTTTTTCGAATTGCAGAATGGATATGAAAGTGGCTCTCGAAAACATTTGGAGAACACGGAGCATGACTCAATTTTACGCACCATGGAGATATTTGGATATAGTTTTTTTAATCGATGAATTAATTTGTTTCTTACCGCAAACATGTTTAAGATACGCACATGTGTAACAGCTTACCAAGAATAACCTCGTATACTCCCAGGGGCATTTCCTACTTTCTAAACCTTTATGTGAAACAAGGTATCATTATTATCCCTGACGGGTGAGAGTATGAGGTGGGAAAATCTCACCCGGGGGCAGGATATTTGGGCCAGACACGAGGCTTGCTGGACCAATTATCTTGTCTCGAGGGTGAGATTTCCACATCTAAAATCCACCCCATCAGGGATAACTGTTCTCCCCCCCCCCCCCCCCCCCCCCCCCCCCCCACCCACCCAAAACACGCAGACGTCATCAAAAGTATTCCAGGGGTAGCTATATCGAACAATTTCTGAAAAAAAAGATATTTGCTTATCAAAAAGAGGGGATAAAAGTTATGTATATACCATAGGTATATACCACGAAATTAAAGTCCAACGCCAGCAAGACAGGGGTTAAAGATTTGTAGTGAAATGAACATTGACGCATTCCAATGACGTCAGTTGGGCGAGGGCGCCAATTGATCGATGGACGCTGTAGTGACAGGAATTAAGTTAAGAAATTTATCAAAGTGTATACAATATACTGTTATTATTGACATCAAGTTCAACAAACAACAATACTTTGAACACCACCGAAACATAAGATACGGTCACGTGGGTCGTGTAAGATAGATATCTGCCTCACATGGCCTTCTCACATGGGACACACATATATTGCACAGGATGTGAGGGGAGAAAAGAGAACACCCTAATCGATTCTCGACCATTCCAAAACATTTATTCATCGAGGTCGAGAAAGATGACGCAAGTTAAATCCTATAAGATAGTCAAGTAGAATCCCATAACAAATTTACGATTAACCCTCTGAACTTGGGTGGTATCTTCCAGGTCAGTTCAACAGCAGCAAGAGGAAGAGTCCATATTCATTATCTGAAGGTAGGCTAATTAATATTTTCAACGTGCTGCCTTGGGGCAGCACGTTGAAAATATTAATTGGTCTATCCAATGTATCCACTTTGCAGTCATCCAACTTGAAGAAATTATGAAATAACTTGTTTCTGGCTGTAAAATCGTCCCCTCGGTTTAAAAGGGTTAAAAAAACCGAAACGTTTGCGAACCATAAAAATAGTCAACTCGTTTGGGGATCAGAGGGTCAGCTAACAATTATTTTTCTCAAACGCTCGTCGACCTCACGACTATTTATATTTATTGATGTTTAAGGTTTTTATGCACAATGGCTAATCATGTCTGTGACAGTTTTTACGGGTGGAGGAAGCCGGAGTACCCGGAGAGAACCACCGAGCAACGACGAGCAGCTGCCAGCTCCCCAACATCGTAACTCCGCACTGCAGCACAGGCAGGGTTAGATTGGTTGAAGACATGCGTACCATCGACGTGCAGTACGCCTTATTACACGGCGTCATCGTGCCCCCACGCGGGCAATGGGGATGAAGTGTCCTGCCCAAGGACACAACGCGGTTGCCGCAGGTGGGATTCGAACCGAGGACCTCTCGGCTTGCAGCCTGCACCTCTACCTACTGAGCCACCGCGCTCCCACCTCACGACTTCTAATTATTACAGATATCCTCATAACTGGACTACTCGATCATTTATTAAATAACACAGAGTGGTGATAGTTTGGTACGACAGCATTTAAGTGCCATCCAAGAAAAACAATCCCTCCCACTGAAAAAAAAAATATACATACCAAAAAGTAGTCCTTGGTTGTTTAGAACGGTAGTATAGGGTGTATGGTCTCTACCCCTGGTGGTTCCATTCAGTCCTTAGTATTGTTGACAGATTTAATGCATTATCCTGTCCTTGGTACAGGAAGAACGTAGTGCTAAGCGTGGGATTGGGATAATGCATGGTTGTCTAGTGCCAATAGTATAGGGTGTGCGATCTTTACTCCTATTGGCCTATTATCTCTTTAGTACTATCAACCCACCTAAGGCGTTATATGCTCCTATAGTTAAGATAGGCAGTACGTAATGGTGGGTCATGCAGTATTATGCTTGCTTGTATCTTTCAGCAGTATAGGGTGAAATTTCTGTACCCTTTTGGTCTGCTGTTAGCCCTTAATACCACCACCCATCTCAGACGTTGACCTGATCCACAGTTGGCATAAGTAGTGTATAATTGTAGGTTATGCAGTCTTGTGGGGGGGGGGGGGGGGGGGGGGGGGGGGTATGCTTGATTGCCAAGTACGGTAATATTGGGCGTGCTGTATTATCCTGTTGTTCTACTACTCTTGTGGTGTGGTGATGTATGTTTTTGTTGACAAGTACGGTGCATGTTATCCCGTACCACACCAAAACCACCCTAGGGTTTGTACTACCCCATGGGTAGGTCAGAATTCTAGGTCATGTGGTGTTATGCTTGATGTCTGGTTTGCGATAGTAGAGTATGGGTGTTTTTGTGCATTCCATGACTTGGACGGGGTAGAGGTCGTGATCTGAGATAGTTAGCAAGCTACTTTTCTCCAAGTGACTTTCGGTCAACGGCATGTAAAATAGACGCAGAATTTTCAACATTCCCTCTCATTTCTCAAAGTCTGAAGGCTCATTGAGATTCTTTCCAAAACATGTTATATAGTTTACAAACAGGAAATAACTTTTTCGACATAATAGGACTTACCGAAATATTCCAAATTTCTCCAGATATTTCGTTCACTCTGAATGATTTTGCCCCGAATATTAAACGTATGAGACCCGAGAATGATGATGTTCGAGGAGGAGTTGGTCAACATATTAAAGAAGGAATACCATACAGAGTTCGCAATGATATTTCATTCTTCATTCCCCAAGTTTTCGAATCTATATTTATTGAAATTAAAGATAAATACCAATCCAGAATGATTGGCGTCATCTACAGACCCAACTCTCCTCCCAAAGCCGACATCAACCTCTTCTTATCAAAATTAAACGAAATGATGAATGTTCTGAATAACGAAAATATACGAGTATATATTATGTGGAATCTTAACCTTGACCTTCTAAAAGCAACTACACACTCAAAAACGGAAGAATTTGTCGATCTCATGTTCAGTCGGGGCTTTCTGCCTTATATCACCAAGCCAACGAGAGTAACCAGTCGTTCTGCTAGTCTGATAGATCATATCGTTTCTAATAACGTTTCACGAACAGAACTACCCGGAATAGTCATATCTGATGTGTCAGATCCTTTTGGTGTTTTTATATTGAAGAAAAACCAAAAACCAATTGATGCACCACACTTTACCCTGAAAAGAATTATAAACACAGAAATAATTCTTGAATTCAAAACAGTTCTCTCGCAAAATGATTTTAACCTTGTAAGGTAATCGAATTGTCCCAATGAGTCATATGAAATCTTTTCTAAACATCTATTTGAAAGTTTACGAAATTGCATTCCTCCTCAAACGTGTTCGCCAGAACAAGAAAAAACACCCCTAGATGACAAGTGGGTTTGTCATATCATCCAACAATCAAGAAACATTCTACAATAAAAATCTCAAAGCTCCCACCGAACGAAACTCACAAAACTATAAAAAACTACTGTAGAATGTTCAACAAGCTAAAAAAGTGCAATGTAAAACTACCTGTTATAGAGATATCTTTAACGAAAACAAAAACAATATGCGAAGAACGTGGAAGATTTTTAACGAATCCATCGATAAAGGAAAACGTGAAGCCAGATTACCCTCGTTCTTCATCCAGGACAATATTGAAATAAGCGAGCCCCATGACATCGCAAAACAATTCAACAATTTCTTTATCAACATCGAAAAAACCACATCCGGACAGATTCAGAAACCAAAAAAGTGCTGACTACACGGACAACAATGTTTCCAACAATCTTTATTTAATACTCCCTAATCCTACAGAAGTCAACCGAGTAGTAAATAAAATGAAGCCAAAGGTATCTAAAGACTGCGATGATATCACAACCTGTCTTCTTAAACATACGATAAACGAAGTATTGGATCCTCTAATACCTATAATTAACAGCTCTTTCAAAAAAGGCAAGTACAAGAAAGGACGAAGATCGCGAAGATGATACCCATATTTTAAGCAGGTGGCGAGCAGTGCTTTACAAATAACAGATCTATTTGCAGTATTCTCAAAAGTAATGGTAAAACTCATGGAAGTGAGACTTACAAGTTTCGTCAATAGGTTTAATATTTTATGCTCTCAACAAAACGGGTTCCGAAGACGACATAGCACTACCCATCCCATCTTCAACTCCTTAAAGGCATCGTAATAGAAATAATAAACGGGAAAACAGCACCTTAGCATTGTTCATGGCCTTTGACACCATAAATCACGAAATACTATTAGGTAAACTGGAAAAATATGTCATCCGAGCTGTGGCGAACAATTGGTTTAGACGTTACTTGTCCAACAGGTCTCAGTATGTTATGTATGGAGAACACAAATCGAATTAAGCCAACCAAAGTTGAGGTGTACCACATGGCTCAATTTTAGGCCATGTTCTTTTTATATATAAATGATATAAGTAATCATTTTATATATAAATGATATAAGTAACTCAACATCACTCAAGCTTTTATCGTTTACCGATGACACCACTGCACATTGCTCGGACTCCGAAATAACACCATAACACCGTATTTCAATGACAAGCTTCAAAAACTATTAGAATGGAGTTCTACGAACCAGCTAATGTTGAATGCTAAGGAAACCTTGTATATTATACTTAATCCAAATAAAGGTAGGAACAATCATTTCTCCCAAGTGGTAAAAATAAACAACCAAAACATTAACAAGGTTGTGGTCAACCAAAACAGGAAAATATGTGACTGTTTTTGGAATAAGCATTGATGAACACTTATCCTACAAGGCTCACATATCCCGATTATTCTCAAAACTAGCACGCGCAAACTATAGTATAAGTAAAGTAAAAAGTATCCCCCACTGAGCTGTGAAAACATTATATTACGCCCTCATACATAGCAATTTGATATACGGAATCCAGGCATGGGACAACTCAATAGCTATCAAAAACTAGCTGTCCTGCAAAAGCGATCATTACGAATAATAACAAAAAGTACAATTCTCATACAGATCCCCGTTTAAGTAAAATCAAATACTCAAGGCTGATAATTTGTTTAAACTACATGCACTAATGTTCGCGTTTGACTGGCAGAACGACAGATTACCGGCTTCTTTCAATGATATATTTAAAATTATTGACAATCCATCAGGCAGGACAAACAGACAGTCTGGCCTCCTATACAAAGAAAACACACGGACCCAAATTCGGGATATACTTCCTTTATACACCTTCCTATGAGACGCTTTAGACGACACGACTCGTAATATTAGCGACAGGGCCATGCTTAAGAACAACTTAACTTCCACATTCATTTCGCCATATTCCAGTTATGTCCACTGCGATAATCCCAACTGCCCAGATTTCACTTCGTAAACTTGAAAATTGTCAGTACACGTAATAGTCATGCTCTGCGTCTTCGTCTGAAATCCTCGTCTTGTGCAACCTACTGCGCTTCTTCCCTACAGATGTCCTATGTAAAATGCTATATGTACACAGTGAAGGACTTGCAAACAATAATCTGAACAAATAGACAGATAACATGTCGAATACATTTGAGCAGGTGATCTGTCAAGAATCATTCACTCTCATTGGTATGAGCTTATTCATTACATTCGTCACCCTATGGTGATCCAGTGGGAAATGGGTAATTCATCACATTCGTCACCCTATGATGAACGAGCTAACGTAGAATCCACGCCCAAACATAATGACCTACCTCTTTGCCTCAGTCTAAACAACACGAACTTCACGATGGGACATGTTCCCGTCCCAGGTGTTATTGTGAGTAGTGGAGGGAGTCCTATAAGCAGGTTGCTTCTTGCCAGACTTGAAGCACCAACTTTCCGCTGGCGTTTATGATTCACCATATCTCTGGCCTCAGAAAAGAAATGATTCGATCGCCTTTCTCCATCATGTGTCACACAACTGGTTATATGTCCATTCGTTTGGTCACAGTCTGTTTGCAATAACCCCATCTTCCAGGGGGTAACAGGTGGATAGCCAATCTGGCTGTGCCACTTCCCATGGTATACTACTTATTACATTTGTGCAATATGTTTATGTGGAACCATTTTACATGTATGTGTACCTGGAATAAAGAATCTGAATCAGGAATCCCTTCTTTGCGAGTGGCGTATAAGAGTCGTAAGAAGAGTCACTCATTCGAGCATATTATTAGTTATCCTTGTGTTTTCCAGAGTGTATGGGCATTTACACCTGTTTGGAAACTCTTACACCCTGAGGTGAAGCTGAAGGATGTTTGAGTTCCCAGAGCGGTGTAAACTCCCATACAACCTGGAAAACACAAGGATAATGGATTTGTTTCCAAGAATTTGGGTGAACTTAATACTTTAAATTGTGTGAACAGATTTGATAAAACCAAATATGGCTCAATGAGCCAGTTCCAATGACATCTATATTTGTAATATTTTATTACACATAAATATTAAATTTCCTGTATTTTTATTTTTGTTCTAAGATTACAGAGCAGAAGCCATATAGCCTGCCATTGTGTTGACCATAGTGTGAACAAAGCCACTGTAGATTGCAAGTTATACCGTATCTCTCAGCCAATCGAAACACAGTATTTTGTTTCATTTGGAAATAAAATATTGTGTACATAAACATAATGGTGATGATATATTTATCTTACAATTCTCAAGTGCAATAACTTGCTTCACACTATATCCATCGAATCATATGTATCCTCCTATGTAATTTACAAATTGGGATGTTGAAAAAAAAAGTTTTCAAAAGAATTCAACAAAACCATATCATGCGACCACTCACTGGAACAAGGTGAATCTCGATTCATCGGAACATGACGCTGCTCCACCGACGATTGTCCCAGCGCTGTCGTGCTTCACACCAATTACGCCTTGCTGCGATGTGACATTCATTCAAACGTGGAATTATTCGAGGTCGTCGAGCGTACAAATTCCAGCTATGTAGGCGATTTCGGATAGTCTGACCAGTGACTCGCACATCTGTCGCTCGGTGCAGCCACTGTCCAAGTTCTGAGTCACTTTAATGGAGGTTACGAAATTCTGTGGTTCGGATGAAACGATCATAGTTAGCAGTTGTCTCCCTTGGACGACCTCACCGACGTCTGTCAGCAACATTGCCTGCCTGGCGGTAGCGTGACCACAACCTGCTAATCACCGATTGAGTAACGTTTAGAATTTGAGCCACTGCAGTCTGTCTCTTGCCAGCTTCCAGCATGCCAACGGCGCGCGCGTAAACGTTCGTCACGTGTCAGTCTTCGCATACCTCAAAAGTTACGTTTCGACCAGAAACTATTGATGAACGAGTTTATACCAAGAAAATAACGATGAGACATCTGAAAAAGCCCGTCCACAACAAATGAAAATTTCAAAACGTGCCCCACAGGCATTAACGCGGCGCTCGTGAGAAAAGCCTGCACGAAGTGTTCTTGGGCTGGTGACATTCATGATCCACTCTAAACTTGGTAACATACTGATGTGTCCAATCACGTGTATTAAATACCAAATTCCGAAAATATCAACGTCAGTTTGGATATTCCCTACTTTTTTAATATATATATACACGAATCCGCCCCCCCCCCCCCCAACACACTTATCGTCTTTTTCAGATATTTCGCGTGGTGACATCAAACAGTTACATATGCCACTGAAAAAGTAAACATAGAAACAACTAAGCGAGCTCTCGTCCAACAGGAGGACGAGGATTTTAGTCTTATTGGAACATAGGTGTTTTGTGCGCACAATTTAGTATGTCTTGCGCATGACTTGGTATTCTGTGTGCACGATGTGGTATCTTGTACACACGAAATAGTATATCGCATGCATGTCTTAGTATGTCGTGTGTATGACTTATTATCTGGTACACATGATATAATATCTCATATATGAAAGCCAAAATATGTTGTGGATTCCAAAAAAATATCGTTATAACTAGATGAAAACAGCATCTGTTCACAAATTTTTCTTTTTTCGGTTTCGATTTTTGTAATTTGTCTTCTTGGCTGGCAAATAAAAGAAATCAAAAACATTAAACATTTTTTTAGAAACTGCTATAACGAGAAAAAAAAAATCTTATTTCATTTTCTATCTGTTTTTTTAATGAAGTATTTTTGTTTCTCAGTTGGCGAAAAAAAGAACATTTAAAACGAGAACAATAATCATTTATTTGCCCTTTTTCACTGTTTATATTTTTTTGGTTTCCTTTGTTTTTGTTTTCCATTAAAGATAATTTTTCTTAAATGCTGCCGTAGTTCACAGAGGGTTAATTAAAAAAAAACTTTTTTCTGGAACTACTCATCGATCTCATAACTCTTCTTCCAAATATACATTCACAGTTTAAAAAAAAAACCCGAATCTGATTGTCATTTCACGAACTTTTGTTTGAAATAATTAGGTCATCCTTCGAAGTTGGTGACGTTTTGCGATTGTTGACCTATCTTCATATTTTTTAGGCTTCCCCAAACCCAGTTTGTATTGAAATTTGTGTTGTATAGAAAGCACATTGGGCTATTATAAGTTATCTCCGTTACCATGTATGGTATATGGAGATTTAATACCTGGATGTCGGTTTTTAAACACCGAGCTGCGGCATGAGACACCCAGGTATTAAATCTCCATATAACCTACACAATAACGGAGATAACGTTTTTGTCCCGTTTGAAACACAACAGAAACATAGTGGAGAAAAATTTGTGGACGCGTTTCTCACGCTCCGATATCAGCATGAGCATTTTTTGTTTTTACCATCGCAGAAGACAACAGATAGAGTTACATCCCTTGGGTCGTTAAGGAAACGAGAAAAAGTATTTTGTGATAGGTGGATAGCACAAAGAACACATTGGAGCTGAGGGGACGATATTTGCTCTTATTTTATTTTTCTCAAGTTGTTTTATTTAATTATTCGACCATTTAATTTATAACAGCAAAATCTGATAACATTTGTGACTATTTTCAGGTTTTCTTGTTAGATTTTTATATCGAGGCGAGCGGAAGCCACACGCTTTCATTTAAACCATATACCCCCGATGTTTCGCGTGCCCATATACCCTGGATGTTGCACGTTCTTATATACCTTGGATGTTGGATGCACCCTTTTCCATGACTATTTGTCCAAGGTATTCTAACCAATCAAAAGAGAAAACTTATCGGGATATAGGGACAAGTACGTTTGGTTTTGGAGAAAATGAGTGCAGAAAACTGCAAAATTCACTTAAAATCACAATCTTTCAGACTGTACTGTTCGTTAAGTGGCCAAAGCCAAGTTATGTTGAGTTAAGCCATGGAGAAAAACATACAGCAGATTTGTTCAGCGAGCATCTCTAACCGTAACAAAGCACACTGTTTGAAATTAACCATTTCCAAATTGATAGAAAGTAGCAATTACTATAGGTCAATTTTGTCATTTTCAAATGATACTCTTTTTATAGAAATCAGTGTTCTAGATAGAGCTGTAGGTTTTTAAATTTCTTGTTCGGTTTCGGTTTTGGTTTTTCAGGTGGAGTAAAACCTCGGTTCGGTTCGGTTTTCGGTTTGTTCATGAGGCCAAGTAAAATTCAATAGTAGTGATATTGAGGGAAACTCAATGAATGCCCGAAATAAGCTATAATACATGAAGAATCAGGAAGGTCAATATAATAATTACCTAAATATACAGAACTTTTATTGTGCTTGGCCATTTTTCGAGGTCTGACACCTTCACGCAACTTGAGGAAAGCTGCAAACACAACTAAACTGAAATGTCGGAAATTCACAGAATGTAGCCTTCGCAGAGTAGTGAGAGTACCCAGACACTGCCATTGGCAGTGTCTGGGTACTCTCACTGCTCTGCGAAGGCTACATTCTGTGAATTTCTGCTGCAAGAGAGTATTTAATAAAAAAATGAAATACCTTAGATTACGGGATGTCGACGGTTTCGGTTTCGGTTTTTTAAAAAAACTAAAAACCTAGGTTCGGTTTCGGTTAACCTACAGCTCTAGTTCTAGATGGTTAAATGCGAGACTAAACCGTGAACAGCAACGTTCATCTACATGTGCAAACCACTTTCCGGCAAACACTTAGTTACTTTAATAGCCATTTCAGAGGAGATCAAGTTGTTTGTGTTTGAATGTAATGGGGTTTTTCTGGATAACGCTGTCAAAACATGTGTTGAATTATGTCGCTGTCAAAACATGTGTTGGAATGTGTGTGACACCAAAACTTTTCACAGAAAATTTGTTTCCCATAACACATAATACAGATATGCAAAGGAAAATAGACTATACCAATCCTACCCAGGGAAACTGAGTAGAGAAAAGTATGAAATTAAACAGCAAATGAATTTTCTCTGACGGTACTCATATTTGTACGGCCAAAACTGGTATTGGATAAAGCGGGACACCAAAACCTACAACACAAAATTTGTTCCCCATTGATTTTTAAATGCAGTTATGGAAAGCGCAATGAGCTCGGGTTGGCAAGCAGACTGCATTTCTTACAACTCTTCCGACAATACTCTCACATTGGCGTGAATGGTGTATGGTTAATGTCGAAGTCAAGGCGGGCGAGCAGACAGGCTGACAGGCAGGCAGGCCTGAATAACAACTATACCGACTGTACTATTCCACACTGGCATGACTGGTGTATGGTTAAAGTCGAAGTCAGGGTGGGCTTGCTGTCAGAAGGCAGACAGACAGAAGGCTGCATTTCATATCATTCCTTCCATAATTGCTGGAAATCCATATCTACTTCTCTGAAGTACTGTTTCGGAAATAGTGCCAGCACACATTTAAAAATTTTGTTGCAATAAATATCTGCAAAAGAAGGTAAAAAAATATTTTGAAAATCTCAGTTTTTCAGACAATACTCTCTTTCAAATAGCGACTGGAGAATACTGGTCATACATATTACGCTTGTTTTTTAGGCACTGATGCAATCAGTTTGTATATAGAGTTGGTAGGTATTTAAGGCTATACTAAGCGCCTAACTGATAGCAACTGTGTCTAACAATTCTTCCGACTGTAATCTTTCACACTAGCATGAATGTTGTATGGTTAATGTCGATGTCAGGACAGGTGGGCGGTCAGACAGGCAGGGGCGGGTAGGCAGGCAGGCACTCAGACGGGCGGGCTTCTGGGCAGGCAAACTGCATTTCTAACAACTCTTCCGAAAATACTCTTCGCGTGAATGGTGTATGGTTAATGTCGAAGTGAAGGGAATGCAGGCAGGCAGGCAGACTGCATTTCTAACAACTCTTCCGAAAATACTCTTGGAGTGAAAGGTGTATGGTTAATGTCGAAGTGAAGGCGGGCGGGCGGGCGGGCGGTTTCAGGCGGGCGGATAGGCAGGCAGGCAGACAGGCAGGCAGGCCTGTCTAACAACTATTCCGACTGTACTCTTTCACACTGGCATGACTGGTGTATGGTTAAACTCAGAGCGTGCTTGCTGTCAGACAGGCAGGTAGAAGATTTATGAATTCTGTTTTAATAAAAATCAAAATCAATAAAAGAAGATTAAATAATATTTTGAAAATTACAGTTTTTCAGACAGTTCTCTCAGATAGCTTTGCTTACGTAAAAGGGTTACACGAGTCACAGTCCAATAAGCTTGAAATTCTTTAAACGGAATTTTCGAGACCCACCATTGACTATACTTGGGGATGGTGCAGGGCAGTTCCTCTCAAGATCACCTCGACACGGGCGTTTTATCCCAAGTCGAGTTTCGTACCGGGACGTTTCGCTCCCCCCCCCCCCCCCAAAAAAAAACAAACAAAAAAACCCCGAATCTTCACGGGATGTGGGGTGTGTTTGTGTGTGGGAGGGGTGATCTTTCATGTGTTTTCGAGGGAAGATATTAACCCCCATAGTCTGGATCCCTGCCCAATTAACTTGAAATTATTTTAAACTAATCTCTTGTGAATCACCGGTCACAATGCTTTGAGATGTGGTATTCACCTTCTTTTAGGGGGAGTGATTCAACTTTGTTCACAGAATCTTTCTTGTTTATGTTCTAATACGAAGAGATTGCATGATAAATGCACAAAATAAGAGTGTTTCGTGGGCATCTTCTCGCACGCGTTTGCTTGCACAAAACGTTTTCTTGTCTTTTCTGTAACAGATATGTTGGAAAAATTGTGAAATCATCGGAGAGGAAAGCTTAATCTCTTTTGTTGGCATGCCCCACACATTAACAAACCGCCAGAATGGTAGAGAATAAATTAATTATTGGTATTTAACACTTTAAACCATAGAGGCCGTTTTCCGGCCAGGAACATGATACGTCATAACGTCATTATATAGGATGGCTGTCCAGTAAAGGATTTGGGGTAGTCCAATCAATATTTTCAACTTGCAGCCTCAGCCTCATAATACGCCCTGATGTCATTGATGTGAATGGCTGCGAATTGAATGTGAGTAGAGCAATCAGTATTTCCAATATCGTTGCCTGAGTGCTAGAATGTCCTATGTCCCCTATGGGACATAGGACATTCTAGAACTCAGGCGACGATATGCAGATCGAGGATGCTGTTTGAAAATACTAGTTTTTATTACACATCCATTAAACTTTAAACAATTGTATTTAACGGAATGGCCGCTATGACATAAATGTTTCTGTATTCAACTGGTAATGTACAAGCAGGAACTTTTTCCCAGCACCGTTTATACTAGTTCCTTTCCCATCGAATCATTAGTTACGCGTCGAAAAGTTTCCAAATTTCGTTATACAATTATCGATCGTCTGTCGCGTAGTGTGGAAATGAAATAAAGTCGAAATACAGCGAACTAAAGTCGGTTCACAAAACATTAGTTAACCAAAAATGAGATAATATTAAAAAAAACAATCATATCCAACCACAACATTAACCCAGTCCCACGGCCATCTCGTTTTGTGGATCCCGTTATATCTAAAATTGGTCAACTTTTTTTCGGTAAATCTTCGGACATCTTGACACGCTTCGAACTTCTTTTAAAAAAAGTTTCTCCCAACTGTTTTGCAAATCTGCCCAAATTTGTACTTATATTTATACAAACAGTTATAGCTACCAAATGGTTAGGTGTGAATGGACATCAGCCGAGGAGAAACAGCGATACGAATTTCAACAAACACTGGTTTCCAAAGGGTTGTTTTGATTTTTTATCGATCCATTTGATCAGTACAGCTTCAAACAAAACAAACGCACTCTTCCCCTTTGGGTTTAAACATCGCAATTAAAAGGTGTTCATTTAAATGAATTTTAATGCATGGAATATGTAATAAACACAGTTCTAACATGATGTGTGGTTGAATCGGTGAGTATTTTACATAACTCGTTGGAATGGCGTAGTCATATTTCGCGAGAGCCGTAGGCCATTCCAATTCGTTATGTAAAACATCCACCTTTGCAAACACGCATCCCGTTCTCTCTGTGTCTCACCCAATTAATAAATCTGAACTTTTCCAATTTTTACCAAATTACAGACAAGGAATAAACATTGTTCTTGTATTAGTGTATATCCTTCACCATCAACAACTGAGATTTAATACATCAGCAGAGTTATCAGGAAATTACTAAAATATCGTTTTCTTTTAAACAGGTATTACGTACACGGCACCCACAACACCTACTCCAAGTAAGTATATTCCTCAGTTTAATAGTTACACTACACTTCCTCCAGTACAAACGTCGTGGATTGGTCGTAACCCACGCATGGAAAGTGATCTACATGCAAGAGTTTACCATGTAATAAAAATCAGCATCATCAAAACTTTAATTAATGAAGCAACCGGTTATATCCGGCGCTTCATTAATTAAATTTTTGATGATTATTCCTGCAATTAGTTTTTGGAATCTAATATTATTGTGTCCGTGGGAATATAGCTCACCCGTGGAAAGAGACCAGTCCTCGGCGGTTGTGCAGAAAGTTACGAGCTTCCATTTCATTTTTTACAAACTGTAAGAACAAAGCTAATGGCCTCATCGCGTAAATGTTGTTTCTCGTGTAATACAGATTATGCGATCAAATATATGGGTGGGAGATTAGCAGTTACTGAGAAATTAGCGAAAGCTTTGTCAAGAGCACTATGCACAAAATCACACATTTTGTATTAACAGACGCCGGGAACCATTAACTTCAGATTTCATGTCACATGTTCCGATCAACTGTTACAATGAAGAATAACTAGACAATAGTCCACTGATAATCAAAACAATACCCTGGGAAATTTCTAGGACAACGTTTTACTTCTTCAAAATGGTGATTGTTGATTGTTCGCAAACTGGCAAACCTAACATTCCCAAGAGGTGACTCTTCGAAAATATGTCCCGTAGGTACTTGGTACTCTTAACCCAGGCTGTCATCGTGAACTTCAGATTTTCGGTCACATGTTCCGATCAACTGTTCTGTTCTACATCCTAAACAGGCATTACTAGACAATGAGCCACTGATAATAAAATCAGTACCATGGGATATTTCTAGGGCAACGTTCTATCTCTTCCGAATGGTGAATGTTGATTGTTCGCAAACTCGCAAACCCAGGCTGGGTCTTTGTTTTATAATATTAGTCTTAAGTATAATGATAATCTATACAACAAAGTCTAATAGTAGGCCTCAAAGAATACGTTCATGTCAATGTCCTCATTCCATATACAATCAAAACGCCATTTACGAGTGTTAAACAAAACTTTAAAGAGTTCGTATCGTGTATGAATATTTCCTTGAGCCTTTTTAGTAAATGGATGTTATACTCTTACACTTGCTTGCCTTTTTATTAAATGCCATTCAAGATATGTACTCACTAAACACTTTTGGCCTAATGACATATCATGTCTGCAGCATATTTCTGGGGGTTATAAAACCAACAGCGCAGACTATGTAAGGAAATCGCCCATCTCTTTTCAATTGCACTGCTGGAACGTCATTGAAAAACGTCGCAATTCTTTCTATCACTCTCACCCCTAAGATGGCGTCAAATCAATCAATGCAACAGCTAATCCCAGTCCACATTGTTTGATTGTGACGTGAACGTTGTTACACTGTGACTGTAGTCACAGTGCAAGAGCTTTCTCTCATCAAATACCGAAAGATGACGGCGATTGAGGCACTTTTCCAAATGTGGCTAATGGGTGTTCTAGCAATCGAGATGTATAGAGATCAGTGGGCGCACTCCTTGTCAGTATTTGCATCATATTTCTGATATTTTCAGAATGCTTCAGCTCTGCATTTGGTATCGCGAGTGCTACTAGGTGTTTCAGTTTCAAACTTGTGCTCCCGGGATAGCATTATCACTGATATTTGCCTCGCGTTTAAAATCATTTTAAAATCAAAATGTCCCAGCCGGGATGTCCATTGCCCCAAAACAGCCCAAAGCGTCTTTATTCTTAGACTACTTAACCCTTTACCCAACGTAACGGCCAAAACCGGCCAGCGCTATTCTCAAAAATCGCCAATTAATTTTCAAAATATTTTCATTTTTTGTCTCAAAAACATAGGTTATGACCCCTCGTTGGAACGAGCTCGTCGAGCTCGTTCCAACGAGGGGTCATAACCTATGTTTTTGAGACAAAAAATGAAAAAAATTAGTTATTCAAGATTTTTTTTTGCAAGTGTCGTCTGCTTTTCATGTTAGGTAAAGGGTTAACCGGAAAATGCCTTAGTTGGTGAAATGATGCGGGGATCGATGGTAGAAAGTCGATAACATTTGGAAAGTTTAAGTTTTATATGAAATTCCCATACCCTTAGTATTAAATTTACTGACAGCCCTAGGATATTAACGGGCGATAACTCTCAGGTAAATATCTTCCAATGGTGACATTTGTAGCCATGACATCTTAGAGTTACTAGTTTTCGGCGAATCAATGTAACAACATATAAACGAACAATTTTGCTCATCAATGACGCAGTCTTGAAAACATTGAGGCAATACATGTGGCAGTTTTTCAGCTATGGTAGCCACAAAATTAACGTAGGGGGCGGGGGGGATAATTTCGATATGCCATTGCTTCACTGCTTCAAGGGCTTTCAGTCAGTGGCAATGGCAATACACAGGCGCATACGATGTTTCAGTACCACAACTCATCGCCCTCTGATTGGATGAGCACTCGCTTATTTTTGTCTATGTTTACGTCTCGAGTGGCGAATGTTACCGTTTGACATCACAACGCGATATACTTTAAATTAAATTTCGCAATTATTCCATCAGCGGTGTCACACACAAATCACTTTCAATTTTTCGAGATTTTTACACACGTTCAGCAAACGATGTTTCGAATTAAGTGTTGTTCGAATTACAAATCAGTTTACGATTTAACCCTTTATCCAACGTAACGGCCGAAACCGGCCAGCGCTATTCACAAAAATCGCCAATAAATTTTCATTATATTTTTCATTTTTTGTCTCAAATACATAGGTTATGACCCCTCTTTGGAACGAGCTCATCGAGCTCGTTCCAAAGAGGGGTCATAACCTATGTTTTTGAGACAAAAAATGAAAAAAAATTAGTTATTCAAGACTTTTTTGCAAGTGTCGTCTGCTTCTAATGTTAGGTAAAGGGTTTAACAAGGTGGAGTGACCGCGACCGTTATCTGATTTATTGGTTATTTGTTCAGTGATGAATTAACGATTACAGGTCTGAGGTTTGCGGCTCACAGGTTTTGTTCAACTTCGACGTCCGCGTCTCGGAGGAGCATAAAGTCCGAACCTCTCACCTCAGACCATGTTAGAGTCAATTCATCAGAATAACTTATAATGCTGACAACTGCTGCGAGCTTATGTGACAATTGCTGCTATGTGCTGTATGATTAATAACATTGCTCCCTCAAAACGTTATGCGAGAAAAGTATACCTTCCTCTGACCATGATTAGGTCATATCTCTGAATTTGTGTGCACCTAATAAAATGGGACCATCTGTGCAATAAATTGGGAGATAAACGTCTCATGTTGAGTTAGACATTCGGGAATTCGACTATGAAAAACCATTTGTTAACGAGTCCCGAAGTGGCGAGTTAACAAATGGTTTTCCATAGTCCGATTCCCGAATGTCTATCGAAACAAGAGGCGTTTATCTCCATTGCAATTCCTGTCATCGTTAGAAATGCAAAAACGTCTCCAAACCCATTTTATTTGAAGAAAATTAATTAAAAAAATGTCATTTTCGATCGAATTTACATGTTCGATATGTGATATGAGCGGCTTAGCGCCTTGCTCGCACATAGCGTGGACGCAAACATGTTCCAATTGACCCGCTTCCGACAAATAGAGCACGGTAAGAGTGAATTTACGTAATATTAGAGCACGGAGCCGATCGTCTCTCAGTCAACAAAATTATGGGTTCAGAAAGAACAACGATATCAAATTTAACTGATGAATTACAATGTCTGTTGTTTTTGTCGATGAAAATCCCGAGTGTGTTTCGGTACATTATTTCAATCACCGATGAAGCGGTTGGCAAAAATCTCGAGGTTATAGGACATGTATCGCAGCTAGCTGGTTTGGAGATGTAAAATGATGACGGTGCCCCTCAGCCCCACCTCTTCAGAGGCACCGGTCGTGGTGTTATTGGCGTTATCTGCGTTTATCTGCGTTTTGACTTCCGAAGCTTTCAGTCAGGCGCAACTGTAATCGTAATTTTTAAAATAAGTTTGTAAACACTAGCTGTTGTATTTTAACAGTCATTGCGACATATCTCGTCACAAATTCGCTTTTAATGGGCTTTGGCTTGGGAATAGAACCATTATGCACTCTGGACATTTTGATTTTCAGAGACATAACCCCACTCACCATTCGAGGCGAGATCACACGCACAACAATGAAGGACTGCAATCATTGACATATTAAATGAAGTGGGAGCTATGATGAAAGAAGTTTAATCATAATTAATGAAATAAATCTATAGGGGACATATGATAACCAACCAAACATAGCAATAGAAAATAAAAATGGCACTGTCCAATGCACATCGCAGAATTCTGTCTGCAAAATTGTCTGACAAAGGTTAGACCACTGACTTCAAATAACAGTACGCACTGAACAATATTAGATTAATCTGTATGTATAGGTGCATAACAATAATCCCGTCGAAACCATAATCTGTGAGCTGGGTTCGTTGCTCCCAATCATAGCCTAAAAATGTGTAATTAATACACTGGGCAATGGGCTGGAACTTTAAAAGTTGAGGCATCTTATGGGTCAAAGACACCGGAAGCGGGAGGTAGGTAAATAGGGCATGCGCAGTCGCATTCTTATCCTGAGGCTAGGGGGGGGGGGTGGCGGCAAGGGGTGGCGGATGCATTTGTTCGCCTGGAATGTGCTGGTGGAAAATACTTTACTTTGTGAGAACTGTAACTGAAAAAACTCTCAGGTATTCTTTTTTAATGTACTTTACGTACGCAAATGCCAATGGGGTGGGGTGTATCAGGTATAATGATGGAGTTTGGTCGATGATCACCAAACGAAGATACAATATAATCGATGGGGAATTTCTAAAGCTTTAGGGCGTTCCTTGATTGGAACAAGGTGCCAGCTGCAATGTTTTAGCACTGCAGATGACACCTTGATCCTCTCAAGGGACGGTATATAATTGTTATTCAGTACTGTCAAGTGACACATTACAGTTTATAATATGTTATAAAACCCCGGTCTTAATACATACTCAGAGTGGAGCACCCATTTTGATACCTCTTCCCGCTTACCCTCGAAATCTGCAGCTGCCATTGTATGACACTTCTCTGACTTTGATGCCGTTTGTAAGATTTAATTCTTTATTTTTATCTCCGCACATTTATTTCGCCAAAAGGTTTTTCTTTATTTTACAACATCATAGTGTCAGTGTGATAACTTGGGTTTGCCAGTGATACTTTTGTTTTGAACTAATTTTGTTTTTGTCACTCACTTGGTCTGAAAGAATTGAAGGTTGCTTCTTCTGGCTGAATTGACAGTAGGAAAAACAAACACTTATTTACTTGTCATTTGGTTCCAGAAACCATCCCCCACAATAGAGTACAGTACTGTACAACTTCCATAATGTACAGCATTCATAAAACATGGAAGGCTTGAAAACAATTCCCTGAATATCTTGAATATCTCTTAAAAAGGGGTGGGTGTCGGAAAATCGGAAATTTTGCAGAAACACATTTGCACCATTGGGCCAAGGAGAGGCGTTAACCCTTTACCCAACGAATCGCCCGTATCCGCCCGCGTAATATGCAAATTCAGCAGCTGAAAAAATATTATTTTTCGAAAAATTTCAACAAAACCATATCCTGTGACCCCTCTTTGGAACGAGCTCGTCGAGCTCGTTCCAAAGAGGGGTCACATGATATGGTTTTGTTGAAATTTTTTGAAAAAATTTAAAAAATGTTATTTAAAATAATAAATTTTGAAACCGTCTGCGTTGGGTAAAGGGTTAATATATGCTGCATAACGTGTTCTCCAATCCTTGTAAAACAAATAAGATTAATAAAAAAAATAAATATTGCCATCACTAATTTCTCATAGACAAACTCGGCCTGAAACCACTCTATTGTACCTGGTCACGACAATTGTCCTGTTTGCATTCGCCGAATAATAGCGACGATTTTGAACAAACTAGTTGTGTCTCCTAATGTAACGGGGAGGGAGGGGAGGCAACTCTAGCTTGGGTCATATCGGCTGAGATCAGCGTCATATCAGCCGAGTTTGAAGTCAGTTATACGAACTTGATAATTGGGAATTCTGGGAAAGAAAATCATATCTAATAAATAATATTCATTATGGCCCCATATAATAACTCTGAACGCGCGAGTAGCAGGAGAGAGACGGATCGTCCCTCACTGGGGATTTCCTCTTGGCACCCAGTATCCAAGATAGGTCTACCACCCCATAAATGCTCAATTCGCTCTTCGAGCACTGAATTTTACAAAATGTTCTTCGGGGTGGGAGGGCTCTAGTTAAGAATAGGGGAGGCCTTCACCCCCACCCCTTCACAGCGGCCTTCCGAATATCATATTTGCCCTCACCCCCACCCCCAACTACATAGGGCTCCACTACCATAGAATCCCGACTACGCGTCTGGCCTTTTCACACTGCAACCTTATGTGTACAGTACGTGGAGAGTGGATTGTTACTAAATCACCCGTGGAGTGGAGTTATCACCCAAAGTATGACTTTCAAATTCTGTGCATATGGACATAAAACACAAGCAATGTTTCAACCAATGGACCTCCGGATTTAACCCGGAGGTCCATCAGCTGGAACTTTGCTTGTGATGGTTATGCTTTGCAATTATTGCTCGGGTGGAATCTCCACTCTGCGGGTGATTTAATGATAATACACTCCCCACGTACTGTATTAACAAACAACGTGATTGCATCGCGATTAGCTTATTGACAATTTAGTACTTGAAACTCTGTCAATGTGAGGGTGTCAGCACACCCAAATAGACACGACAACGCCATAACCTGCGGGGTAAACGACTCTCATAATACGTCCTCATGTCATTGGTGTGAATGGCTGCGAATTGAAAATGAGTAGAGCAATCAGTATTTCCAATATGCAGATCGAGGATGCTGTTTGAAAATATTAGCTTATCTCATTATCCGATGTGAACAATTCCAATTTTTACCAAATTACAGACGTGGAATAAATAGTAATCGTTCAAGAGTGTTAATGTGAGCTGAAACTGTTCTTGTATTAGTGCATATTCTTCACCATCAACGATTGAGATTTAACCCTTTACCTGACATGAAAAGCAAACAACACTTGCAACATTCTTTAACTGGTAGAGTGCTAAATTATTCTTGAACATCAAAATTTGTTCACATGTCTTTGCCTTGTTACAATTTATGGGAGAGTGCCTGTAGGCACTCTCCCATAAATTGTAACAAGGCAAATCTACACAGATTAAATAATTTCACTTCGAAGATAATATGAAGCATATCTACTGAGTATGAGACCTTTATACTACAGTCCCTGCACATCAGAGTAAAGTCCAAATATGGGCTTCCAGCACTCTACCAGTTAATAACTATTTTTTTTTTCATTTCTTGTCTCAAAAACATAGGTTATGACCCCTCATTGGAACGAGCCGCACGAGAAAAAAATTTTAAAAAATAATGAAAATTTATTGGCGATTTTTGAGAATAGCGCTGGTCGGTTTTGGCCGTTACGTCGGGTAAAGGGTTAACACATCAGCAGAGTTATCAGGAAGTTAGCATATCATTCATTCTAAAATATTGTTTTCTTTTAAACAGGTATTTCACCAAGTAAGTATACTCCTCAGTTTTATAGTCACACTACACTTCCTCCAGTAGAGTCGCCGAGGGTTGCTCGCAATCCACGCGTAGGTAGTTATATCCAGGCATGTGTTTACCATGTAATAAAAATCATCAACAAGCAACATTTTAATTAATGAAGCACCGGGTTGTACCCGGTGCTTCATTAATTAAATTTTTGATGATTATTCCTATATAATAGGTATTTGGTATCTTATATTATTGCGTCGGTGGAAATATTGCTCATCCGTGGAATGTGACCAGTCCTCAGCGGTTATACTGTGAGGTACCAGCTTCAATTTCATTATTTATAAACTTAATGCGAAAAGGTATTGGCCTCACCGAGTAAATGTTGTTTCTCGTTTAATACAGATAATATGTAAGGTTTTGATGTAAACAGTGGTCGAAGTTGAAATGCATATATTCAAATATATGGATGGGGGATTAGAAGTTACTGTGAAATTTGCGAAAGCTTTGTCAAGAGCACTATGCACAAAAGCACACGTTTTGTATTGACAGACGCTGGGAGCCATTCTGTTTTACGTCCTAAACAGATATTACTAGACAATGGGCCACTGATAAAAAATTCAGTACCCTGGGAAATTTCTAGGGCAACGTTTTCACCTTCCGAATGGTGAATGTTGATTGTTCGCAAACTGGCAAACCCAACCTCAAGAGGTGCCGTTTCGAAAGTATGTCCCGTAGGCAGGGCTGGGAGCAGTTAACGTTTCAAACGTTAACATGTTAAATTATTTTAAGAACGTTAAAAAAATTAACCAAGTTAATAACGTTTAACTTTGAAGATTATAATTGCATAATATGTAGCATTGCGTCGTTATGTGTTTAGCCAAACCGGATCACGCATGCCGATGACGCCGAATTTTGCGCCATTTGACGAAATTGAAGAACACGTATAATTTAGATGTCCGTCAATTATAGACGACTCATTGATTTGGTGGAGAGACCATGAAGCCCTCCTACCAACGTTGGCGACGTTGGCCCGCCGATATTTGGCGATACAGCAATATCAACTCATCCGAACATCTGTTTTCCATGTAAGGACTGGTATTCTAAGGATACGGCCGCAGCGATTGTATTCTTAAATGAAAACATCGCTGAATGTTACAATTTTCGATAACCTGAGAGAACTATATTGACCCCTGAGTTCCAATGTGTTCTATGTGCCAGTAGGCACGTAGAACACATTGGAACTCAAAAGACGAACTGTACGTAAGTTCAATCATATTCAAATTCAAATCAATAAAAATGGCCGAAGTTATTAAAATTTTGTTCATTTTAACATTTAACGTCATTTAACTCGTTAAAGCAGAATTAGTTAACACGGTAATTTAAGGGAAATTTTAACTCCTCCCATCCCTGCATAGAACACACTGAAGCTCAGGGAACGTTAGTTATTCTGATCTCGGTGGAACTGGACTTTCTCATTATAGCAGAACTAAATTGGAGATCGGAATGCGATGATGTCAATGTAACGTGGAGACGGAGAAACACACAACACCATAAAAATTAGCCTCCCACCAAAATCCATTGGTTCTGGGAATTTTTGTGTGCCCATCACATTCCAGAGAGAACAAGAACATCACAAAATGACGGCAAATCAAGTCTCCATTGAAAAGAGGCATTGACCTACCATTTCAATTACCACAAACTTGATCTCCAGTTAATGTTCTCACGTAAAAAAACGCGGCAGGAAAATTGTGCGAAACATCTGGAAAATACTTAGTCTTGTCTTGCCAACATTCTGTCCTTCTACTTGAAACTTTACCAAACGGAACGGCCGCATCCTCGCGCATAATTTACAGCTCGAGCAGTTACAAAAGTTTAAATTCAAGAAAATGTCAACAAAACCGTATCATCAGACTCTTCGCAGGAACGGGCTCGATGAGTTCTTTCCAAGGAGGGATTACATGATATGGTTTTGTGGAAATTTTCTTGAATTTAAACTTTTGACAAATGTTATTTAAAATGTAACTAAACTATCAAATTTTGAAATAGTGCTGTCGCGACTATCATTTTTTGTAATCGACTAATCGTGACCAGTAATCGACGTTTAGTCGATTAATAGTCGCTTCCCATGATGTTTTAGCAAATCATTCTCCTGTTCGTAAAACTCTGAAAATGACAATGGCACCAGTGTGTTCAGACGTGAAGCTACATGTAGTCCAATCTTGGACCCACAGTCCGTAATATAATTTTTGGGGTTGGTACGTCCTGTAGGACGTACCAACCCCAAAAATAATATTACTGACTGCGGGTCCAAGTTTGATCTAGATTGAAGACGATGAATTAAAATGAATTTACCAAAGAACGTCCCTGCATATGTTTCCTTTCTGCAATAAGTTTCTCGAAATTTTGAACATTGAGATCTACACATTCCCTCGTCAGTTGTTAAAATTGGATCTTAGTCTGAAGTTCCGAACTTTGAAAAGTGATCTGACGTTCTGACTTTCGTCATAATTTTGTCACTTCCGCGCTTTGGGTTTTCCAATGGGTGCATTCGTGTGTACAAGACTGGAGACATTCAGAAGAATCTATTCTTCTCGAGTAACTGTGAGTGTTCTTTCTTACACAGTCAGTGACAGTCGTACAGCCTTCCGGATATGAATGTTAACTATGGTTAGATATATAAAGTTATTCACCTTCATTGATCATTCACCTCACAAAACAATGCAATTTAGCCCCGACGTGTAGTAGACGTGTACCAACGTGAAAATGAACGACGATCGACTAAAAATAAAAAAAACATCGACTTCTTCAATAGTCGACGGTTAGTCGACTAATCGAATAATCGCGACAGCCCTATTTTGAAATCGCGTGCGCTGGGTAAAAGGCTAAGCATCCATCGACCTCCGACAAAGATACAACAACAAATTATGCATCAATGATAACTGAGAAGACAGAGCATGGGTAGATCGTTTACGGAAAATTCGAAACTCTGTTCAAACTCTCATTTCGACGTGTCGATACGCTGCTCAAAAACCTGTCTGTCAACGTCAATGACTGTGAATCGATCGCGTGTTGGTTATAATGAAACTTCTGTATGGTTAAATAAGAAATGAACCCAATCCTTCAAAGTATTTGTGGCAAGAGCGTGCTATACAGTTTTGAAAATGATTAGTTGTATTTTTCATCCAAATAACGTACTCGAGTCAAGCGTCTAATAGAAAGTGAGTTGTCGTTCTTGGACTTAATACTGTCGATTTGTATTTGTGGTATTTTAAACATGAACACCCCATTTGATAGCATAATTTCACTTTTCCCAAAGGAGAACACCGCGGTCCCTCCTCCACCACCAACCCCAGCAGGGATGGGTTTATGGAGGGACATTCTGGGGTGTTCTGCCTGAGTAAAAAACGAACATGGCAGTCAGCATGACATTCAACATTACCTTGTGTATTGTACACCGCACAAAGCTACAAGACCGTTGACAACTTTGCCGCTCTGAACAAATTAGGAGACCAAGGTTACACAGTCGTAGAATGTTTCAAGTAGTATGATCACGGTTCTGACAATGCGATTTAAAAGCACCGCAACGTAAACCAACACACGCTCTGAAAGAAAGAATTCCGCATACCACCCGGACGTAATATATATTAGTCTCCACGGTGCAGAAGGGGGTGCCGTTGCGTTGCGGTAACCGGTTCTCGTCAGATCACCGAAGTTAAGCCACTTCGAGCCCGGTTAGGCTTTGGATGGGTGACCGTCTGAGCGATCGATTCGAACTCCCGCGTTGTGTCCTTGGGCAAGGCACTTAACCCCGATTGGCGGCTTTCAAAGCATCACTTCAAGGAGAATACGAGTCAAATTATCACTGGAAATGATCAATTCTTCTAGAAACGTATAAGGAAAAGAAAACCTAGGCTTTCGGAGTGGATACCGATCATTTCCAGTAATAATTTAACACGTATTCACCCTGGATTGATGCATGAAACCCACTAGTCCAAACATGGCCTGAAAGTCCGTAATACAAGTTTTGGATTTGGTACGTCCTTTCAAAGGACGTACCAAACCACAAATGTATATTACGGACTTTCAGGCCATGTTTGGACTAGAAATCCGCCAACTGAAATTGTTCCGAGTATCGATCAAATCACTTCCCATATCAACGACTCCATACGCTGTTTACTTTCATGCATCAATTCCTGGTTGAAACGAGTACGAGTGAAATTATCTGATTCTTTTAAAAAAGCGTATAATAAAAAGAAAATCTAGTGTTTTTGAGTGGATACCGAAACTTATCTCACGTGTGACCGAGATAAATGGTTATTTTCGCTCGCGGAAGCGCTCGTGAAAAATAATCATTTGTCTCGGTCACTCATGAGATAATTTTCGGTATCCACTCAAAAACACTAGATATCCTCTATTTATTCATAGAGCCTATCAATACAAATTAATCGGCATGCCAGTTCCTGATCCCGTCTGATGTCGACACAGCGGCAGGTTTGAACTGAAAAAGAAAACGTTTGAAGCGGTCATGTATAAATGTACTTAATGGATTTCCATGCGAAAGAAAAGCACAATAATTAGGTTTTTCTTGCTCAAATAGGGTTTAGGTGAATTCGGGAATATGTGATTACTGGGCATCGCATTTGCTCTGCTTCAGAGTGTCTGTATTTTTCGGTAATCAGCGTCTCGCATCAATCCGAAATGCGGAAAACAATATGGGATTGTTATCATTTTATGCGGCTCTGCATTCTGATATTGAAATATCAAAATCTTAAGCCGCAGATTTGGCCATAAAGCATCTAACCAAACCAAACTTGTTTCAGATAGCTCATTGAAATATGTAAAACAAGATTCGATCGTTTAACGTGCTAGCTGCATTATGGAATAAATCACAGTTTGAATTTTCCTGATTTTGACGTCAGCGTGTTAACACATAGAACGTGTCATAGACTGTACATTTACTATTTTTTTCTAACAATATTTCCGTTCAAGTGAGTTTCCATTGGGTTTATTTCACTGAATGTTCTCTACCATCGCTTGAAGACGATCATAACTGGCCCAAAAACAATGCTGGTTTTATTATCCTATTACGACACTCTTGAAAAGCCGCCGTATAAAATACAGTACGCGGAGAGTGTATTATCACTAAATCACCCGCAGAGTGAAGATTCCACCCGAGCAATAATTGCAAATTTGTTGCAAAGCATAACCATCACAAGCAATGTTCCAGCCAATGGTCCTCCGAGATAAACCCGGAGGTCCATTGACTGAAACATTGCCTGTGTTTTTTGTCCATGTGTTCAGAACTTGAAAGTGATAGTTTGGTTGATAACTCCACTCCACGGGTGATTTAGTTACAATCCACTCTCCACGTACTGTAGTTGGGTTTCCAATTTAAGACAGTGAATTCTATCATGTGTGATTCGCACCATTCTAAATTTTTCCCATTGCTAACAACGCTGGAAGATAAAGAGTTATACTTGCCCCTTTAGGACAAGAAGAATAGCACACAGTGGTGTTGTACAAAAATCTCCTGGGGAGGGGGGAGCGGAAAAGAAACTGCTGACACAACGTCCCATTATTTGGATTTGCCATTTTTCGGACTCTAACCTGCAGTTTTTTCCAACAATTTGTTGACACCCACCCCACCCCCACCCCACATCAAAAGCTTATATTTTGCAGGTAAACGGAATCTGAATGGTTTTGCAAGTCAATATAATATGTAATGTGATGTACATGATCAATACCATCAATGCATGTTCAATACCTGTTACCAGATATAACCCAAACAATTAACTGGTAGAGTGCTGGCAATCAAGACACATTGCTCTGTTACATTTGATCAGATAGTGCCCAGAGGCACCATGCGATGAAATGTGACAGAGCAATATTTGATGACAAAACTCTGTGTCCTGTGTGGTAAGGAATTTTTTTTTAGCACTCTACCAGTTAAAGTTGACACCAGATCTAAGGTAATGCCAATAGCAGTAACAAATATATGAATAATAATATTTTTGTTATGATGTTGAATCAGGTTGAATGATATTTTATCAACAGAAAGTTGATGCGACTACATACCGCAGATGATGTTATTGTTTCCTTTTCTTTCATTTCCATGCCAATCTATAAATAATCAAAGTTTTATGTATATATATTTTTCCATTGTCCACACGACATCCACCCCTGTCTCCACATGAGTTTCAGTGACAATCACCCAAGTTTCCTGTCATTGGATGCATATGCAGTAAGTGGAGAGTGGATTGTACCTAAATCACCCTCGGAGTGTTGTTATCACCCAAGCCATAACTTTCAAATTTTGTACATATCGACAAAAACACAAGCAATGTTTCAGCCAATGGACCTCCGGGTTTAACCCGGAGGTCCATTGGCTGAAACTTTGCTTGTGCTGGTTATGCTTTGCAACAAATTTGCAATAAATGCTTGGGTGAAATCTCCACTCTGCGGTGATTTAGTGATAATACACTCTCCACGTACTGTATACTGCCCAGAATGCCTTATAGTTGGTATACAAATAGATGCAATGCATGGTGAAGCTGATGGATAAGGAAAATATTTGCATGATCTGGAGAAAACGCGTTTTTGACACCTGGGTACCCACCCACACCTCACACGTTGTGTCACACATTCCGCCCCCCCCCCCTCCCCCTCGTTTTAGAGGATATTCTGAAGGACAATATATATACACAAAGAAAAAAGTTAAGCACCCCCAAATATAATGGATGATCACATACCACTGTTCATTGAAAGTCTTTTGCTGGTTATATGTGTGATTATATTGATGATCCAACAAATGGTTGTGGATGTGTATGACTGAATGTGTCCCGCAAATAGGTGCCGGGAATCACCTACACAATGCAACCCAAGAATTTTCCCAAATAAAGTTTGTAATGACTCTGAATTGGGTATTTATATTGCCAATTTTTCAATGTTCAATCACTATCTGTCACCATGACATGAATAAGGATGACATATGCACAAAGAGTAATAATTACATTGTTAATGTAGTTATACGTTTTGGGTCCAAATACTCAATTCCCATTGGTCAGCTGGGTAAAAACGTCATGACCAAATGTAATTCATTTTCCAATGAATACATTTGGTTGAACTTTGACCCGTATTTACGGTAGAGCGCAGTTGAAAGAATGTAATTCGGGCGGTGTTTGGGCGGGTTTTTAACTTTTAGCGCCTCTCTCGCTGATCAACTGCGCTGCTGTTCCTTTGGTGACATTTCCCAACTGTGGCATAAAGCCCGTTACTAAAATACTCGTTTCCATTTTTAAAGTTGTGAAAATTAAAAATCAGAGTCGTGCGCTTTTTATTTTGTGTGAGGGTGTTTTTTCGCCTCGTTCGTTCGTTCATGTTTTATTTCGTCTTTCTGCTTTGTTGTTTGGTAAAAAGTAGTTTAAACAGTTACGGAATGTAATTATAAGAATTGAATACAATTTTTATAATCTTTATTTGAGTATGAACGTGTGGGAATGGGTACAAATTGTATGAATCCCTTCATACATACAATTTGTACCCATTCACACACGTTCATACTCCAATAAAGATTATAAAAATTGCATTCAGTTCTTAAATAATTATTGGTATGCATCCACCGATATGCCCTTTAAAGCGATCGGTTGTCAACTCGAACTCCATTACACAGTCACCAGTCGTTTGGTGAGAAAACACATGCAAATCAATGAGGTTAAGGACCGTCCATTGTCAGAACGAAACCTTGTGACATCATAACGTGAAAACAGGGTACGTCTGAGGCTTGCGCGACGACATCCATTCACCTCAAGTACTGTTATGAAGAGCCCGTGGCTACCAAATCGATGAATATGCACGAGAACGGCTTGCGAAAAGCCATATTGATGTCAAAAAGAGCCATCAAACGTTCTTTAATACGAGATCATTACCAGCGAATACGTTTGGCTTGGTGTTTAGCATTTCTCATTCAAATGATGAGTCCTGATGTGAACCCACTGGAACACATTTGGAGCATCGTAGGGCGCCGAACACGAGCACAGGAACCCCTAGTACAAATTCTGTGAGAACTGGAAGCAGCTTTGCACCAGGAATGGCGACAGTTACCCCTGCAACGGATATGACGATTGACAGGAGGATGCGACGCAGGATAGAAGCTTTTATCCGAGCCCATGGACGATACAGCAGATATTTAACTGTAACACTAGCTCATGTTCTCTAGAAGTTACAAATGGCATTTTTCTATGCATTTATAGCCAGATAATGTTGCCTTGTTGACTCTCCAGATCCATTCTAAAACTCGTATCGTATTGAGCTCTATCGGTTTGGTTTTTGGTTCATCAATGTTGTCATTGAAATGATGAGGAAAATGATTTTTGTGTGTTCGTGTATCCTGAATATGTTCCTTTAAGGTTGCATTCAGTTTTTTTAGGCTTACTTTGCGAGTACTCAGTAGTGATATCAAACAATACATTTACCATCGTAAAATATCCAGGGGGTTCTTAACTCTTTTCTTTGTGTATATATATAGGTCATTATCACCATGTAGCTTTCCTATATAGTGTACTGACGTTGATAAAGTACAGTCGCCGTGGGCAGTCACTTTTCCAGTTGTCCACAGTGGTTGTGGAAAACCGTGGGCAAATTACCTTTCATCTGCCCACATAAATTTCTGTGGACAGAGATTTTTCTAGACCGTGGGCATGCTACCTACTTGCCCACGGAATTAATAACAAACACGGCAATTCCCGTAGAGTCCACATGATCTGACTTTTTATTACACTACTATAATATTTATGTTACGTAATTTTTCTACACGATAACAATAAGAAAAAAAATCTGTTAACGAGGTCAAAATATCAGGCTAGTTTCTGTTCTCCCCTGACACGACAAATTCCCGGGATAATCCAACTGACGAAAATGCAGAAGCTAAAAAGCTCGAACGGAATGCTTTCGCGCGCCGAAGGCGCGCGGGGACAGTTTGGGGCAAGCCCCTTTCGATCCTCGTTGACTGTTCGTTTTTTTGTTGAATGTCAAGACGTGGTAGAGGAGGAAAAGGGATGGGGGGAGGCTTACCCCAGCATGGGCTTCTTCCTGCTCTTTTTCTTTGGAGGTGGTTGAGATGGTGATGTGGAAGTCGGTGATGTTGAGTTTAGTGATTGGATTGCGTCTAATGCCTTTTTGGAGTTTGCCTTGGATTTTTCCCTGAACTCGCGGGTTTCGGAGATGGCTTGTTGTCCTATCTCAGTTGCTCGGTCTATTCCTCTCTTTATGTCTTCGGAGGTGGCTGCAGACTGAGGTGGCTGTTTTGCTGTGATCAACACACCCGGGGTGTCCGGTAGAGAAGGAAGTGGGGAGTGAGGGGTGGGAGGTGGTGAAAATGCAACCTCCAGTTCCTCCACAGTCTCCACCAGACGTTTCTCATCCAACAGTACCGGTTCAGGAGCTGGCAGTTTGGTTGGGTGTACTAGTGGGACTAGGAGACTGCCTCCAGAACCTCCATCCTCTCGCTCGCCTCTTTCCTCCCCTTCCGGAAGGTCTCCAAGCGCCGGGCGTCCCTACGCTTGGTCGATGGACTCTTCTTCCTGTTCTTTCTCTTTCTCTCTTCAGGGCCTCCGTGCCCCTTCGGGTGAGGACCAGTGGGAGAGGGAATCCTCTAGCCAAAGGTACTACCTCTCCCCGAAGAGGGTGGTGACTTGTTTGTCTCTATTTCAAATTCCAGGCTCAGGTGGGCTCTCTTACCTGTCTCCTGGACAGCCCAGGTGACAGGGCAAGAGATGCCCAGAGCTGAGATAGTTCTGACGAGTCTTTCTGGTAATTCCAGTCTGTCCATGATTGATTAATCAGGTGCTCACACTCTTAAGGCAGAGGTGTGAATGATGTGAATGTGATGATGATGGCGATTGGCGATGTCAAATGACCAGAACTAAAAAGCTTGGGACCATGTGATATTTATCTACTCATCTGTTTGCCATTTGTTAACCCTTTACCTAACGCTAGGAGTAGACGACACTCGTGAAAAAAATTCTTGTGTAACTAAAAATGTTCATTCTTTGCTCCCAAAACATAGGTTATGACCCCTCATGGAACGAGCGTGACGCCCTCGTTCGAATGAGGAGTCATAACCTATGTTTTTGGAACAAAAAGTCAAAATGTAAAATAGATTGAATGGCGATTTTCGTGTATAGCGCTGGCCGGTTTTGACAGTACGTTAGGTATAGGGTTAAATAAAAAAGGAGGGATATTTCCACCAATTATGAATTTATCGTCACCAAATAAGGCATCTCCAGTTCCCTCTCACGGCGTCATTTTTATCTTCCGCTTCCGCAAAGTTCCGGTTCGTTTTCGCTACAGCTACCGACTGTCTTCGAATTTCGAATCAAGAGTTGAGAGTATAATTTCAGAAAATCATCTTCTATCCCAATCATTGATTTCTGGGTCATAATCCACCAGTAAGGCAGGGCTTGTTTACCACAATGAACAAGCACTGCTTCACTTCCCGTGATCCTCATGAGGGTCGGTCCATTACAAGTGGGATAAGCGCCTCTCGAGTATTCGCTTACTAATATCTGATGTTGGTTTTTAACCCTACCCCATCGATATTAATAAAAGTTAGCCCCAGTGGTCTGCGTCAGACAAGATAAATCCATTAATCTCGTGAACACAAGTCGTTTGAAGTTTTTAATCCTTTCAAACGCTGCTGTATATAGTATACATATGCCACTAACTTCTGTAAAACTACTTCAGAAGGATTATAGCAGGTCATAAATCATAAACACAAGAGCACCATTAATTACCGATCAACATAAGTCAATCAAGGTAATTAATTTAATCATTGACGAATAACAAACAATCTTGCAGAAAAATAATAACAACCAAGAGAATAAAAATGTTTGGTTTATATTTTTTCATTCTTTCACTTTAACAATTAAAAATATACATTGTAATTTATCGATAGGGCCGGGTTAAAAAAAAAAAAACGAAATTAATTTGACAATGCATTTTTATTGTATGCTGAACAATCAGAATTACTCCGAAATTATCCACGAAAAGGGGGGACTTTCATATCGCACTTTTTAGTGAATAATTCCGAAGTAATTTATCGATAGGGTCAGGTTAGAAAAAAACGAAATTAATTTGATGATGCATTTTTATTGTATGCTGAACAATCAGAATTACTCCGAAATTATCCACTAAAAAGGGCGACTTTCATATTGCACTTTTTAGTGAATAATTCCGAAGTAATTTATCGATAGGGTCAGGTTAAAAAAAAACGAAATTAATTTGACGATGCATTTGTATTGTACGCTGAACAATCAGAATTAAAAAAGCTTCAGGGCCTGGGGGTGCTGTCATGATTAGCCTCTTTCTGCATAAATATATGACATTAAACACAAATAAATAAATAAATAATTAAATAAATAAATAAATAAATAAATAAATAAATAAATAAATAAATAAATGGGCCTGAGTACTCGGCGCTAATTTCACCGGGCTGATGTTCCTTTGTCAAAATATTTCCAGGCCGCAAATTCTAGAAGCCGAAGGTTCCCCTTCCCGCCCGAGCTTAGAGTTGTCAACGAAAGCGAACGAATTGTTCAAAGTCGATCGAAAATCAGATTCGGTTTAACAGAAAGATCATATCAATACATAATTGCATATCAGCGATATTCGCAGGTGCACTCTTTTATTTTCAACTATTTTTTTCGTTTTGTACACATTTTTTTCAAAGCACTCGTTCGCAATCGACATGGGTTTGTTTTCAATGTATATCTTGTTTTCACAGTGTGGGTTGTGCTATTCCCTTTTCAGACTGAGAAAATGTGACGTAATGTTAACAGGCTATCAATTTGTTTTTTCCTTTTTGTAAATACAAAAATAACCATATACCTGTGCTTGCAAATTGAAATGAAGAAGAAATAAATATTTTTAATCAGAGTCATATTCTATCAAGACGTGTTAACCCTTTACCTAACATGAAAAGCAGACGACACTTGCAAAAAAAATTCTTGAATAACTAATTTTTTTCATTTTTTGTCTCAAAAACATAGGTTATGACCCCTCGTTGGAACGAGCTCGACGAGCTCGTTCCAACGAGGGGTCATAACCTATGTTTTTGAGACAAAAAATGAAAATATTTTGAAAATTAATTGGCGATTTTTGAGAATAGCGCTGGCCGGTTTTGGCCGTTACGTTGGGTAAAGGGTTCAAAATTACTTCCAGTTACATTTCTGTGGGCAGACGTGTTTCGGATTAATTATGTGGACACTGCCGTCCGGCATTATTATCGTTCAGTAATCTTTTCCACAGAAGTCCACAGGCTTTTGCCCACAGAACTGCATGCCCACAGAAGTCCACAGAAATTGGTATCAAACTAATTTCTGTGGAAATTCAGTGGGCGCCCACTGTGGACATGTGGAAAAGTGACTGCCCACGGCGACTGTACTGTACCTAGTTTCTGGGCATATATCAACGAGTTCGTTAGGACGAGTCGATATATGACCAGAGGCGAGGTCGAGACTTCAATACACCATCTCGGAAACCCACTTGTTGGTAATAACTAAGTCATCGTACAATACCCCCCCCCCCCCCACCCCCACACACACACTCCCACTGACTTGTTCGCATATATTATGACAACGATTCAACGTCTAGTAATTGATTGTTTTATGACTGAAGATCATGCCGTCATTTATTTTGTCCTCGAGCTAAGCATGACGTAATGTTCATTCATTGTTCTACTTGTACTATATATAACCGTCAAAGTGTGTAGCAGTGTTTAGCTCTGTTTTATGTTTCCGACTTGAAGCATAGTAGGCCTATATATACATATTATCGCTACAGTGAAGTGATCTGGGTCGAGTATCAAGTCGAGTTCAGGAGGTCAGATCCGGCGAGGTGCAAACGAGCTGCCGCAGGCAGCGAGTTTGAACCGGCGATCTGACCTACTCAACGAGATGTGATGTTACGACCCAGATCACTTCATTGTAGCGATATAAGGTTTATTGTATGACTTAGCGTTCAATACCGCATGCCAATGCTGACATTAACAATTCCCCCAACCTTTCGTGGTAAATTGGGTTGAAGTAAAACAGAACTAATTTTGTTTGCACATATTTTGGTAACAGGTGCACACTTCCGGGGAATCTCCCGATGCGCATGAATACGATAAAAAAATATTATGAATTCGATAAAAAAAAGTCCAGACCGCCATTCAAGCGCACCCATTCCAGCTCTGAATAAAGTACTCTCTGCGACCGGAACAGTTAGTTATGCGAATTCGAACGCACCCGTAAATAGTCCGTCATACTATAGTGATACGGAATCGAACTTTCGATTTTCTGGGGACCAGGAATAGATCGTCAAAAAGTAGTGATATTTAGCGGTTAAATTACATAGTCATATAATAAAAAGGTGCACCAACGACGTGCCGCACGCCATAATACCCAGCGCTTCCGCCCCCCCCCCTCCACACAATGAAAAGTCCGGATTAAAACGAAATTTTAGGTCAAGAACTCACAGAAATGGGATTGTGTGTAGTTTGAATCAAGTTTCATAATTTGACTCATTTGCAAAGCGAATTTATGAATATGAATTACATGTCCCACTATGAAAGTGCAACATGCTAAATGCGTTGGTATTAATAAAGTATTGTAAATACCATTTATTTATTTATTTATTTATTTATTTATTTATTTATTTATTTATTTATTTATTTATTTATTGATTTATTTATTTATTTATTTATTTATTTATTTATTTATTTAAGGTAATTTCAGCATCTTTGGCTATATCATGACCGTATGAAGTCAGGTTCAGCCAATTTCTTTATACCCATGTCTCCCACGTTACAGGACTTCCGCCCAGGCTTTTGTTCCAGGTCTTATTTTACTAGTTATTTATTTATTGGTTCTTTACGTCACATCCTTATCTAAGGCTATATCGTGGCGATTATTTTACCTGTAGAGCAGAAATTGTTTTTCGCAGTAAATAAGCACTGATCCATTTGTCGAGATTTCCGCGGAAGCAATTTTTAAAACTATGTTAGTAGTATGTCATGTACCCGGACACCTCTTATTGGCAGGCTCTCATTGCAGGATCTCATGTGACGTCATAGTCACGTGACCCAGTGACGCCATGTTGTGTTGTCATGGTAACCCGCCTGAGCGGCCATCTTGTGAAGTCATCCCCATAGTGATACGTGGTGCTAGTGCGCATGCGCAGCGCGTGTTGTTAGGGTGATACGTGTTTCCGTCGTCCATTTTATATACTGGAGGCCGCCATCTTGATTTCTATGGCACCTCGTGGTTGCTATGTTACCCAACTTTTCGCCAATGGGACGGGGTATGTTCGGAGGGTATGTTCGATTGAATCGGAGTAAATGAAATTACCACAAACATCCAGACAATCTCTCCAAATCACCAAAATCCACCCCAAATCACCGAAATTGACTTTATTTGATACGTATTCCCCATTTTATCGGTATCGCACGTAGTGCTATAGTACCGAGGGGGTACAAGGGGTTCGTTCGATTGAATAGGGGTAATTTTCTGGCTTAGAATTTCCTGCTTTGTAGAATTACCCAAATAAACCCGACAAGTTTTACTATGTCGAATTCTTTCAGAATTATCTGCTTCCATCTATATATGCAATAGTTTTCGTCTATCTGGCCATGTTCCTTTTTCTGGAGTATAGTCCAGTAGAGAAGAGGAGCCTATTAACTGGAACAATATTGCGTATTATTACTAAATTTAGCTATTCTAGTCTATTCTTGTTAGTTCTGACCCTATCCTGTGTAGTCTTGTTGTTTTATTTATCTAGATCATTTATATAGATTATAACTAACCAATCAGATTGCTTGATTTCCCATAACTTTTACTCAATCGTACAGAGTTATCTCCATTCTGTATAATAAAAGCCTATATCAATGGCAATATTCCCGGGCACCCCAAATTCGGCACCCCTTTTTTTGAAAAACATATGACCTTCGGCACCCCATTTTTGTCATATGTGCTTATGTGAATAAGCTCAATGTGACACAATGTGCCCTAGCACATAGGCACATGCTTTATGTGCCGATACGTGCTTATGTGAAAAGGCACAATGTGACACAATGTGCCCTAGCACATAGGCACATACGGATATTTGAGGATACCTGTTGCCTGGTATTGTATTATTTAAGGATCCCTATCAGGATACCTTCTGGAAAATCCCTTTTTGTCATATGTGCTTATGTGAAAAAGCACAATGTGACACAATGTGCCCTAGCACATAAGCACATGCTTTATGTGCCGACATGTGCTTATGTGAAAAGGCTCAATGTGACAAAATGTGCCCTAGCACATAGGCACATACGGGTATTTGAGGATACCTATGGCCTGGTATTGTATTATTTGAGGATACCTATCTAGGATACCTTCTGGAGAATCCCTTTTTGTCATATGTGCTTATGCGAAAAAGCACAATGTGACACAATTTGCCCTAGCACATAAGCACATGATTTATGTGCCGATATGTGCTTATGTGAAAAGGCACAATGTGACACAATGTGCCCTAGCACATAGGCACATACGGATATTTGAGGATACCTGTTGCCTGGTATTGTATTATTTAAGGATCCCTATCAGGATACCTTCTGGAAAATCCCTTTTTGTCATATGTGCTTATGTGAAAAAGCACAATGTGACACAATGTGCCCTAGCACATAAGCACATGCTTTATGTGCCGACATGTGCTTATGTGAAAAGGCTCAATGTGACAAAATGTGCCCTAGCACATAGGCACATACGGGTATTTGAGGACACCTATGGCCTGGTATTGTATTATTTGAGGATACCTATCTAGGATACCTTCTGGAGAATCCCTTTTTGTCATATGTGCTTATGCGAAAAAGCACAATGTGACACAATTTGCCCTAGCACATAAGCACATGATTTATGTGCCGATATGTGCTTATGTGAAAAGGCACAATGTGACACAATGTGCCCTAGCACTTAGGCACGTACGACCAAAAAGGGATTCCATAGCCACAGGTGTTTTCCAAAAGGCATTCTTAAAAAAGGGATTCCGTAAAAACAGAATCCCATTTTACAGAGTCTGATAGGAATCCCATTTTACGAAATAAAAAGAGATCAGCGAGTTAGTGGCGAAAGTAGGGGAGGGGCATTAGGGCAACCCAGTTGTCGTGGAAGTTAATAAAAAGAGTAAAGTAGGGGCTACGCTGCACGCGCCCATATGAATTGTCCACTGCATAATATTTGAATAATGACATACACGGATAACTTTCATGTTGCATGATGTGAAAGGGGATTACCGTCTTCGAATTAAATTTGTGCGATAGCATTTACTCTTCACAGCGCGTGCAAACGGTTGTTTAGATACTTTGGTAAACCCACACCTTAGGAAACACCCTGAACCGAACGTGTTTGTGCCAAGTGGAGTTTTTGTTCGATGCTAAATAAACTTATTATGGGGCCTAATGACAGATAGACAAATAAATAAACAAATAAATTTTAAAATATCATTATCAAAGTTTTGTAAAATTCTTTCCTGATCATTGTTACTCAGCTTATTCACTCGAAAAATCTTTCGGAAAGCTCACAAAAAAATAAGTAGGATAAAAAACATTAACCCTTTACCTACCACGAAAAGCAGACGACACTTGCAAACAAAATTGTTGAATAACTAAATATTTTCATTTTTTGCATCAAAAACATAGCTTATGGGCCCTCATAGGAAGAAGCTCAACGAGCTCGTTCCAATGCGAGATCATAAGCTATGTTTTTGAGACAAAAAGGAATAAAATATAGAATAAATAGGTACTAGGGCCAGTGATCAGATTTAAACAACGAGACTCTGCTGAGTGGTTAAAACCCTTATTCCACGAGTAGTTTCAATCTGATTACCGACCCTAGTACCTATTTGTTTCATTTATGCCATGCTCTTAAGTTTTTAATAAATAGTCGACTTTGTCACTTGAAATAGAGAAACAAGGATACTTTCTATCGCAAACACATGGGTTTGTTTTGTTTACATCTGCGCCGGTGGGCATTGCTACCTGCTGCACATGAATGTTTGACTGACAGTTGCTAGATTGATTGATTGATTGATTGATTCTTTATTTCGCAGTAAACATACACATAACAGTTTGCAAGAATAATGATAACAATGTAAAATGAAAGCACATTTGTATACTGTGGGGAATAACATAGCCAGATTGGCTGTCTTCCTGGGTATCCGGACAAAATACCCTCGGACAAAATACCCTTAGGACATAATACCCTCAAAAAAATACCCTTAGGACATAATACCCTCAATGGGTAGGACAAAATACCCTCGGACAAAATACCCTCAGACCAAATGTATATAAAGTTGGATTTTTGGTGTTGGGGGGGGGGGGGGGATTATTGCATCTAAGGCACTAGCCGGTGTTTTGTTTGAAATAACAAGTACCAATATTTTTAATTTTTTTTATTAACCCTTTACCTAACGTAACGGCCAAAACCGGCCAGCGCTATTCTCAAAAATCGCCAATTAATTTTCACTGCTTTTTCATTTTTTGTCTCAAAAACATAGGTTATGACCTTTCGTTGGAACGAGCTCGTCGAGCTCGTTCCAACGAGGGGTCATAACCTATGTTTTTGAGACAAAAAATTAGTTATTCAAGAATTATTTTTGCAAGTGTCGTCTGCTTTTCAGGTAAAGGGTTAAACTAAATAGATATGAAGCACAATACCAATGGCATATGACAATTGAATATGAAGCACAATATAAATGGCAGATAGCACAGAACATGAAACAAATATGAGGGTATTTTGTCCGAGGGTATTTTGTCCTACCCATTGAGGGTATTATGTCATAAGCGTATTTTTTTGAGGGTATTATGTCCTAAGGGTATTTTGTCCGAGGGTATTTTATCCTACAATCTTCTTCCTGTTATCCCCAGTATAAATTGTATTACAACATTGTACTGGACATTGTAGGGGCACACTTAAATGACGTCGACAAAATACTTTGACTCATATATTTGAGTCAGAATATCACTTGGGACAACGAAGGGACTAAGAAATAATATAGCTCTTGGTGGCTGCTGTGCGTTTCGCCCCCCCCCCCCCCCCCACCACGCCCCCTGTCTCATTCACTGACCAGGACAGTATAGTCTATCCCAGATGCTACTTGATCTGGACCTGGTACACATCGTCAAAGTTGATTGAATTAACCTTGCTGTTACAGTCAAATTATTATTAACTATTCTTCAATTTTATTTTAAACATTTAATTGTAGGTATTTTAAACTTAATAAGTCATTGCTCGTTGCAGATAGAACCGCAAAACGTCCTTTGAATGAAACATCGCGAAGTGTGAATATATCGAAGTCGGTAAATTTGGTCATGTCAAAGGTCACGTTGAATGAACTTCCAACTATAGGTGTAAATATGATTTTAACACACTACGGAATAGTTTCTGAGAATATTGCTTTCCAATTCCTATAGTTTTGATCCCAGATTCGGTTAAATAATGGCTACGGTTAACCGGATATTATCCGGTTACAGCTCTCGGTTAGTCGGCTGTGAAAATGAACCAACCGTTTCAGCCCTAGTTTATGTAGGTCTCTCCGTTAGAGGCCCGCGACAAAGCAACGGAAGGCCAGCTAATTATTATTATTAATTACTAATGACATGTACGATAATACCATAGTGTGTTTTGATATGTTTGATATCTCAACTCGTTGAAAGTGAGTTTTTTTCGCGAGGCTTGCCGAGCGAAAAAAACTCACTTTCAACGAGTTGAGATATCAAACATATCAAAACACACTATGGTATTGTTGTATTTATCTTATACCGACCATTTTTGTTCTTTTCTGCATTTTTAAAAGGGTTTTGGGGATGATTTCGTGTCAAAATGTCGACTCATCTGGAGTGGAGTCGACTGCTTTCTCTTGTTGGGCATGAATATATGTGATGTGCCCGGAAAAGCTGTTGGTGCGTAACAATGCTACACATTCAAGTGAATGATAGAGTATAGTTCCCCTTAGAAAGTGGCCCTGTAGCTGGGAAAACAATTACAGAAAATATACTTACGCCTCAATTCTTATGATTTATGACAAAAATATGTTTGATAATCAATTTCACCAGATTTGACACGATTTATAAACAATTTTGCGAATGTCATCATTATATTATAATATAGAAAAAGACTATAGTCCGTTCTCCAATCTATATGACATAGGGGTATGTGTTATAGATAATCTATAACACATGGGCTATATCTTCAACAGGTATAATATAAACTAGACTATTTGACAGACGTGAATTTTATCTTGTCCGGGTCGTCAGACGACGATTGTGTCGTAAACGACGGACGGAAATGATAAACCACAAAGACTTTGTGTAACCAACCAAAAAGCTATGTCTGGTGTGAGCTTTAAATTTGGTACCAAATACTGGGCAATAGGTCATTCATGGAATGTGCAACGCATACCAAGTGTGTAAAACCCATTTTAGAGCACGTGTAATTCGGGGCAGTAACATCTTTACATGACTTTGTAAGTAAACTCAGCATTTTTTTTTTAAACATAATTTTATTTCTCAAAACAGAAATAGGGTTTGACGAACAGGCATAGCCTATATCAACGTCTCTCCCAATACATTTAACAAACTACAAAAAATAATAAATAGGTGCAAGTGCGAGTGCAATGGAGGGCAGCACATAATTTTGATTTCATTAATCACATTTTACGAAGCCATAAATTACGTTCTATGCGTGTTGCCTCCAAAAACAGGGAAATCCATTCTTCAGCAAATCCTGGGTGATTTTTCGCAATGACAAACATACATTTTTGAACACTGAAACACGTACTGGTCTATTCGATTTATGACATCTACAGTACAGTTGTGGCCACTGAAATAAGCTGATAGTCCCTCCCTCAGTCCCCTCCCCTATCTCTCGCTCTCTCTCTCTCTCTCTCTCTGCCTCACTCTCTCTCTCTCTCTCTCTCTCTCTCGAAAGACAGAGAGAGAGAGAGAAGATAGAGAGAGAGAGAGAGTTTGGGATTTATCATAGTTTCCCCATTCCGTTGAAAACGTCCCGTATCTAAAATATAGTCTTGGAAGGCTTGAAAAATCTGAAGATTATCCGAATTAAACAAAGATAAATCACCAAAAAGAATACAATCTAAAGTGATGTTAAACCTGCTTATTTTGTTTTGCTATTCCCGTCTCTGTAGGGACTCTGCATGATGCTATTCAACACAATCAAAGTGACTAATGCACTTTCTTATCGAATAAAATGCAAATCGCATATAACGCTGTTATGATCACAATAGCAAACAATAACTAAAGGTAGACCTCGACCGTAATCCTGTCACACATTTCTGCCCACTTTTACAGTACAGTCGCCGAACACTGGTCGTAACCCACGCTTGGACAGTGATGTCCACGCATGCTTTTACCAGGTAATAAATATCATCATCATCAAAATTTTAATTAGTTAATTTTCTTTAGGATTATTCTTATAATTAAGGTTTGGAATCAAATATTATTGCATCCGAGGAAATATTGCCCACCGCGTGGAATGTGACAAGTCCACGACGGCCTTACTGTATGCTCACAGCAGAGTAATGCTCTGTGATCACTTTTCGTCTGTATTAGTGGAACGCGTTTTTTTTTTTTTTTTTTTTTTTTTTTATTTAATCTTATTTGTTTTACAAGGATTGGCGAACAAGTTATGCAACTTATATTAACGCCTCTCCTTGGCCCAATGGCGTGGGTGTGTGGGATGACCTTCATAGCGGGCAACTTCGTGGCCTAGCTCTTCTCGAATACTACGAAGGGATCTTTAGCCTGCACGGAGTGTGTCTCTCTCCGCACAGAGGACAGCCATTTTACGTCCCCGCCCGATAGGACGGTACGCTGTGACAGCATCAGCCCCACAATTGATGCTGACAGAGAGTGTTCGGACACCTCGAGAACTTTCCCCGATCGGGGATCGATCCCGGGACCTCTGGCATGAGAGACCAGCGCACTTATCCACTCGGCCACCACTCTTTGCTGACGTGTAGAACACTGTCTCTACCGCGGCCACCTTAGAGGGCGGATGTTGCTATACTGAAATAAACAATGCTCAACAACTAACAAAAAAAAATTCTCGAAAGTTAAATAGAGAGTAATCGCTTGACTGGACTGGTCACGTGAAATAATTCATGAGAGGCGAGGGACGTTGTACAAACACGAGTGCGCGAATGCGCACGAGTGTTTTACAGTATAGTCCCTCGCCTCGAATGAATTATTTCACGTAACCAGTGCAGTCAAGCGATTACTCTGCTTATTACTTTTCATTATTAACGATAATTGTATTAACCCATTACCTAACGTAATGGCCAAAAAGGGCCAGCGCTATTCTAAAAAATCGCCAATTAATTTTCATTATTTTTTCATTTTTTGTCTCTAAAGCATAGGCTATGACCCCGCATTGGAACGAGCTCGTTGAGCTCGTTCCAGTGAGGGGTCATAACCTATGCTTTTGAGACAAACAATTGGCACACACTGAGCAAGAATTAGTGCGAGTTCATAGACTACAAGAGACACAATAAACATGAGAATTAGAGGAAGATTTCCTCGCATTACAATTTGAACAATATTCTTTCATCGTGAAAAAATATAAACAGTAGTAGTACACGCACTAACCCTTGAAACAAAGATACATAATAATAATATAATCCATTATAACATTACGAAAAAATAATTTAAAAAAAAATCTTTTGAAAACTTTTCAGAAGAGCCCAAGTTCCCAATGGGAACAATGAGCCCAAATGGATCCAAAAAAATCCTGTGGACACAAATTTTAAAACATTATTAAAAAATTAATGTAACACTTACAGACAATATTAATGTATCTGGCTATGAGCAGAACTAAACAGAAGACAAGTAATCACTATCAGAAGTAACCGTTGTCAACATAAACAAAAGTGTACACAAACCGGAAACATGACTCCTGGCACTGTAAACTTGGCCCAAAATCAGTCACCAATTTAAACACTATCCGATGTAAAACAGAGACTTCCTGAGAAGAAACTGCAGTACATCGGATGGTAGATGCAGATCACAACGCCTAAACACCCAAGCGTGAGGTCATAAACAATTGGGGGAGGGGGGGGGGGGGGGGGAACAGAAAATACATTCTGTTACCAAGCCAAAACACCCAAGAAATATTAGTAGCAAATATTTACAATGAAAGTGTCAATGACACTGTAGCTCAACTTGTCAAGACATATACATGTATAATATGTGACACAGCAATGACAAACATCTCGGTAATGACCTGATAACAAAGGTACATATAAAGTATCGTAAGGGTATGTACATAAATACTGACCTTAGCCGGTAACAAATGTATAGGTAAAGTATTGTAAAGGCGGGTGACAGTCAGATGCTAAACTAGAAAAGAAATCTTTGAGTCCCAGAGTGGATCTGACTGAACCCCAAACTATTTGTTCTCATAGCACAGTGATAACAAAGGCACCACCAAAACACACTCATTCCTGTCCCAAGGGGAAAACAAAGGTATCCAAGAAGTTTCGTGAAGATCAGTTCATAAATACGAGCTGTATAGCAGTTGTGACAAAAAAACTGATTGAAACTAATTTCGGTACAAAATGGCCACTGGCAGCCATCATGAATTTTGGACCGCACTCAGAAACACTCGTTCTCGCCCCAAGGTGATAACAAAGGTACCCAAGAAGTTTCGTGAAGATCGGTTCATAAATACAGCCTCTAGCCCTAGCCGTATTGACATGTGCACTTACTGTGTATAAGTAGCACTAAATAAATCAAAGTCCATCTAATTTGCATAATTTTTGCACGAGAAAAAAACCGTACTATATGTGATGTATTCCATTTTACTAAACATTCATACAAAAATTTATTCAAATTAGAACTTTCATACAGAAGTTCTGTACGAAAGACTGATTGCACTAATTTGGGTACAAAATGTCTGCTGGTGGCCATCTTGAATTTCGGACCACACCCCAAAACACCCGTTCTCAACCCACGGTGATAACAAAAGTCCCCAAGAAGTTTCGTAAAGATCGGTTCATAAATACGGCCTCTAGCCTGAGCCGTATAGAAGTTGTGTACAAAAAAAACTGATTAGAATTAATTTCGGTACAAAATGGCCACTGGCAGCCATCTTGAATTTTGGACCGCACTCAGAAACACTCGTCCTCGTCCCATGGTGATAACAGAGGTAGCAAAGAAGTTTCGTGAAGATCGGTTGATAAATACAGCCCCTAGCCCGAGCCGTATTGACATGTGTACTTACTGTGTGTAAGTAGCACTGAAAAAATCAAAGTTCATCTAATTTGCATAATTTCTGCACGAGAAAAGAACCCGTATTATATGTGATGTATCCCATGGTACTAAACATTCACACAAAAAAGTTTTCAAATCAGCGCTTTCATATGGAAGTTCTGTGCAAAAATCTGCTTGCACCTAATTTTGTACAAAATGGCTGCCATCGGCCATCTTGAATTTCGGACCGGACCCAAAAACACACGTTCTCGTCCCACGGTGATACCAAAGGTACCCAAGAAGTTTCGTAAAGATCTGTTTATAAATACGGCCTCTAGCCCGAGCCGTATTGGCATTTGCACTTACAGTACTGAAAGTAACACTAAATACATCAAAGTTAGTCTAATTTGCATAATTTACGTACGAGAAAAAAACCCGTATTATATGTGATGTATCCCATGGTACTAAACATTCATACAAAAAATATTCAAATCAGCGCTTTCATATGGAAGTTCTGCGCAAAAATCTGATTTCACCTAAGTCTGTACAAAATGGCCGCCAGCGGCCAACTTGAATTTCGGATCGGACCCCAAAACACTCGTTCTCGTCCCACGGTCATAACAAAGGTACCCATGAAGTTTCGTAAAGATCGGTTCATAAATACGGTCTCTAGCCCGAGCCGTATTGAATGTTGACGGACAGACGGACGACTGGCCACGGCATAAGCTCAAATTTGGCTTCGCCAAAGTTAAGCTAAAAATGAAATAATTATTTATTCAATAATTTTTTTTGCAAGTGTCGTCTGCTTTTCATGTGAGGTAAAGGGTTAAAAAAAACAAACAATGAAGTCCCCATTACTCTCACTGCAAAGCGTCTCCGTGTGCGCGCACGGATACATGACCCAATTGTTGATTGCATAGTTCATTCGTTAAGTTATCGTTTATAATCAAATCGGGAAATCCCAGTAAATCACACTATGGAAAGTAATAATTTTAAATAGTATTGACAACAAGTACGTGCCGAGATTGAAAGTTGATACAGTGTTATGTTTTCGTGCTAGGGAAACACCATGGAGTTTGATGAAGCGAAATCTGTTACCATGTGTTAACAGTCACAACGCTACAGTTTTCACATCATTAAACGTCATAGACTGAGAGGTGTAACTGCGTTAATTGTCTTGACGCCCTCTTGGGAGAGGGCATTTTGGGTAGCGATGTTTTTCACTGAAGTTCCAGCAACCAAGTTGTATAATTAGTCGTGAACAAAACACGTAGTAATGATTTCTTTCTTGCTTTTAACCCTTTTTTAAAAGCAGACGACACTTGCAAACAAAATTCTTCAATAACTAATTTTTTTCATTTTTGTTGAAGAGCACGCTCGAACGCGTTCATAACCTATGGTTTTGAGACAAAAAATGAAAAAAAATAATGAAAATAAATTGGCGATTTTTGTAAATAACGCTGACCGGTTTTGGCCGTTAAGTTGGGTAAAGGGTTAAAGGTTTTACTTGATCAGCTGAACTGAATAATAATATTTAACTCCAATAATTGCGCATGCCAAATTAATTCTACAGGCGCGGTTTACCACACGCCTACATTTTTCAAATCCAAAGGCCTGAATTGCACAATTTCATTTATATCTTACAATGAGCATGCATTTTCTCTGTATCAACTCCGCAACTGTCGTGTATCCGACCCCCTGATACAGATGTTTGTATCGGAGGGTCGGATACAAGCACGTTCCTTTCGCGAGAGTTCCATTTTTTTCTTTCTTTTTGTTCATCCGTACGAATAAATAGTTCGTTATATATTCATCTACATTCTTGACTTATCCCCAATATATTGTAAGATAAAATGATTATTACCATTATGTGGATATACAAAATATGTATCCGAGTCTCGCTCTCGGTACTAAGGGTAGATCACGACTCGTCTTCGACTCGTCGTGATCTGCCCTTAGATCTCTATATATAAATATTTTCATTTCAGCCACTACTTATAACCAATGGTGTTATGAAGATCATCCAATACTAGACGGGTTGCTGTGCTATAAGCGGTGCTCGAGTGGGTATGCTCATCGAGGCGGTGGACCAGTGTGCTGGGGGATCTGTCCGGCATCTACAATAGATATAGGAGCCTTGTGTATTAAGGACACATATGGGCGAGGGGTCGGTCGACCTCTCAGTACATGCAGCGACGACACGGAAAAAGACGGTCTCCTCTGCTATCCGCCGTGTATTAGTAACTACTACCCAATCGGACCAATATGTTGGGAAAAATGCAAAAGCGGTTACACTGATGATGGTTTACTTTGCCGGAGGAACGCTCATATTTATAGCAGGCCTAATAGTGACTGTCCTTGGTATGATAAATGCGGTCTATGTGCTGGACCTTGGTACAATGTGTGTGGTCGAAGGAGAAACTGTGGTGGGACTTGTAATGCAGGCTATAAAAATGACGGATGTACATGTAGGCGCGACGTTCACATATATGTTAAAACCCTGTATGGTCGTGGCGCTGGGTCGGTAATGGCGTGTGAAACCGACGAGGAGCAGTACGCGGGTCTTTGTTATCCATTTTGTAGGTCCGGGTACACCGGAGTGGGTCCCGTTTGTTGGGCACAGTGTGGAGGGGCGACTACAGATACCGGTGCGCAATGTCAGAAGAAGAGCTATGGGCGTGGGGTTGGCAAGGTTGTTAGCTGCCTGCGTGTTCCCAGTCTTAGGGACATAACTAACCACAGTGGCCTTATTGAGATTTTTAATAAAACAAATGGTTTCCAAAAACTCCAGTTTGCTGGATGCTACCAACTTTATTTAGAAACGAGATTCTGGGTAGCACTCGCGCAGGCTCTTCGTTCATGTGTCACACAAGGAAACTGGCAAACTGTTTCTCTCTCATATTCAGCGGGGGTTGCAGTTGGGGCACAGGTTTCAGGAGAAGTGGGACTGGCTGTCGATAGTTTCACGGGAAGAGGGATATGTTACGTTGGCTATTGTGTTGGCTTCAAAACCGACATTTCCATTGGAGCTGAGATTGTTATCGGACATTGGAAAACACTTGATGATATCCCAGGTAAATCAATCGCTTTCGAAATCGGATTTGATATTCCAGGCACAGAAGCGGGTATTTCAGCAGTTATGGTAGTTAATACAGATTGGGCGTATATTGGAACCCAGATTGCTCTTGGAGCGGGACTTGGAATAAGTTCGTTGGATCTTGGTGTCACTCAGTGTGATACACCAGCCAGTCAGGTAATAAATTTTACCATGCATTCCTAAATATTACATTCCCATGACATGATTTAACGCCCGGTGAGTATCTTGTGATTTAACTTCTTGATTACTATCCAAAGTGTGATTTACTGGGATTTCCGAGTTTGATTATAAACGATAACTTCACAAGTGAACTATGCAATCACCAATTGTGTCATGTATGCGTACGCACTAACGAAGACGTTTTGCCATGGGTGGAATGGGGACTTCATTGTTTTGTTTGTTTAACTCTTTACCTAACATGAAAAGCAGACGACACTTGCAAAACAAATTCTTGAATAACTAATTTTTTTCATTTTTTGTCTCAAAAACATAGGTTATGGCCCCTCACTCGACCGAGCTCGACGGGCTCGTTTCAATCAAGGATCATAACCTATGTATTAGAGACAAATATATTGGCCGATTTTTGAGAATAGCGCTGGCCGGTTTTTGCCGCTACGTTAGATCATAACCTATGTATTAGAGACAAACATATTGGCCGATTTTTGAGAATAGCACTGGCCGGTTTTTGCCGCTACGTTAGGTAAAGGGTTAAATAATGTAATTATCGTTCATAATGAAATGTAATAAACAGAGTAATCGCTTGACTGGACTGGTTATGTGAAATAATTCATTCGAGAGGAGGGACTATATTGTAAAACACTCGTGCGCATTCGCGCACTCGTGTTTGTACAACGTCCCTCACCTCTCATTAATTATTTCACGTAACAAGTCCAGTCAAGCGATTAATATCTATATATCTTGTTTTACTACAGGACGCCAAGAGCGAAGGCAGTCCGGGGAAAAAAGTGCAGAATGGGCGTTATGGGCCCTTTGAGCGCCGAAGGCGCGAACCAATAAGTGGGGGTTCTGAGGGGTCCTCCACCAGAAATTATGTTTTTTAACCCTTTACCCAACGTAACGGCCAAAACCGGCCAGCGCTATTCTCAAAAATCGCCAATTAATTTTCATTTTTTTTTCATTTTTTGTCTCAAAAACATAGGTTATGACCCCTCGTTGGAACGAGCTCGTCGAGCTCGTTCCAACGAGGGGTCATAACCTATGTTTTTGAGACAAAAAATGAAAAAAAATAGTTATTCAAGACTTTTTTTTGCAAGTGTCGTCTGCTTTTCATGTTAGGTAAAGGGTTAACTTAGTGCTAGGAGAAGCATTCTCCTGCATTTTCTTGACAATATCTACTGAATTATTTCCTTATAATTTGGGTAATTTGTTACCTGTATTTCTGTGCGTATGGTGCATTTTTTCTCAGAAGATAATCGTGACCACCACGAGGCAGAAAAGACCGGTGGAAAAGCAACATACTGGAACAAGTGTTTCTTTATATGAATGGAAAGTGGTCAGGAATGCAACAACGTTCTATTGCCATCACCACCACCGTTGGAGGCCCATACCAAAATCCTTACCCAAACTTTCTGCTTTGTAAAACACACCAAATTTGGGGGACGTCCCCCCCCCCATACCCCGCCCCTCCCCCTCTTCTAGGCACTAGTGTTTGACAGAGCTCTCTGGGCTCTGTCAAACAGTGTATATTTTGTTAAATATCAAACACCATTATGGGAAATATTTGCTGCTGAGAACTCTCCCATTTTGACATCAAGTGGAGAGGGTTAAAGAGCAGAAAAAAACTAGGGCTGAAACGGTTGGCCCATTTTCACAACCAACTAACCGAGAGCTATAACCGGTTAATATCCGGTTATCCGTAGCCATTACTTCACCGAATCTGGGATCAAAACTATAGGAATTGGAAAGCAGTATTCTCAGAAACTATTCCGTAGTGTGTATACAAACGAACGTTGTCGAGTACTCTCGTTTGTATACACACTGCGGAATATTATATCTCACGTGACTTCCTTGCATTCCGATTGGTTGAAAGATGATACCCTATTTCGTGTAGTTTGCATCCACAGAACTGACCAGGCACGACACCCAGGCACTACACGTTTTGTATTTTTACCACACCACTATATCAGTTTTCTTTTCATACTGGGCGAACTGATCAGGCTAAATTTAAAAATCGATTCACAGAGGCGCAACATCCACAAAACGACCCGGAAAGAAATCTTTGTGGAACAATGTATCGCTTTTCCATTGTTGAAGTCACATTTTTCGTGGTGTTCATTTTATTCCTTGAGAAGATGATCCATATCTCGTTTCGAAGAGAGTGATCCATACCTGGGTCCAACTTTCATGAGAACGCGTCCGGATATGAAAAATCGTTTGTTTCGCTGCTCATATTATTTCGCTATTTAATTGTATGTTTTGGGCAGTAAACGAATAAATAATGGAATTCAGTTGAATCTTCGGAGTTTGTATCCCGTGCTGATCCGTTCGGTGATGTATATGTGTGACAAATGTGTGGAAATTATCAAATTGCGTTGTCAAATTTCGAAAATTTTAGTTTTCATTCGCGAGTTGCGCGATTCTAGAATACACAGTTCCGTTTGGGGGGAATGTTTCGTTTACCCTTGTCGATCGATTCAGAATCTGTCTTCTGCGCGTATCAATAATCCAAGTTAGCAGTGTTTTGGAAGAAGAAAATGTTTTTTTCAAAAACTACATGGTACTGTTTTCTATATAACGCTGGTTGGTAGGACTGTTACCTTGGTAACAGATTAACAAGTCGGACAGATGTTTTTCTTGATGGGTGTTCGATATAATATAAGGATTAGTGCATGTCTTGTCGTTGACTACGCCCATATAGTGCCCAGCGAGGTGGTGTAGTTCCCTCCGCTTCGCGGCGGGAACTACACCACCTCACTGGGCACTATATGGACGTAGTCAACTCCAAGCCATGCACTATTCCTTACATAGTTTCTGCGGTTACTCAGTACCTTTACTGACTTTACCTAACGAGGTTGGGCGCTCCGTGGCTCACTCGTTACGGCATTGGACTCCACGACTCGATCCTCGCCAGGGATAACTGCGTTGTGTCATTCGGCAAGGCACTGATCCCTATTGCCCCTATTGCCCCTATTGCCCACATGGTGGTGCTGTCTATTGCAGGTCGATCGTCCAGTAGCCTTCAACCACTGCTAACCATGCTTGTATCAAGGTAGTACGTTGGTGAATCTGACAATTACTCTGCGCCTCTCCTCGGTGGTTCTCTCCGGGTACTCCGGCTTCTTCGATCCGTAACAGCGTCCTTCACGAGGTGGCCTTGGTTGTCGATAGTGTCGTTAAACCCCCCAATAAATAAATAAATAGTGAACGAGGTTAAAAAATGTCACGAATTCGAGATTCTTTTTATCCTAGTATGTGTAATGTAATTTAACTTTTGATGTGACCTAGCGACTAAAACGGGCCTGTACTGTTCAGAAAAACAGTCTTTGAGACTTTAAATAATTAAACTTTTTTTCTGTTCATGCGTTTTCAGATAAAACGATTGGCTCACACGATTCTGTTTTTTCTTTTCATAACTCAATGAACCGAAAAAAAAACAAAATTAGGTCCGCCCCAGCCACGCCCCTAAAATACCAGTCTTCGGAGTTGCAACATGGTGTCAAATCAATAGAAGTTAGAACACTGGCACGTTCTAAATCTGAAAAAGAAAAATAAATTTATATTACTAATTTATCACCATGAAATTATATATAAAATATTTAAATGACCGTGGTGGGTCAATTTTTCTTTTTCTTCACAACTGTATTTATTTGACATTTCAATTCATACGCACACTGGGTGATCGTCTGCGTTCATCGTTTTACCCAAATCGATTGTAAACAATGGCTGGTCACGACGAATACGGCAATTTTGACATTGCTAATTTGAATGAAATTTTTGGAAATCAAAATGACGTTATATTTATATCTAACTCCACTTTTACAAACTGTGTTTTTCAGTTCTCGGGAAACGGTCAAAACCAAAACACAATGTAATACTGATGGCTTACTTCCACCTACCACGGAACGTAACTTTTACGTGAAGTGAACAGTTGAATGAAATTTGAGGGAGGCGTGTCTTATGACGTTTTCTTTGCATTACGTAATTCATTGGTCAATAAAAAAAATAATGACATAAGTGCATTTGACATGGAAAGTGTGTCAATTGCTACCTGCATTTCAATAATATGCGCCCTCTTTTATGCCAGAAAAATAATATGTCTACCAGTTTTAGTTTTTAAGTCTTTGTTCGCTGAAGTAGAGGGCGACTAACAATATTTATTTATTTGGGTCGCGAACGTTTAATTATAAGGAATGATCGTTTCTTTTTGTCTATTTCTTGAGTTCTGAACTCCAAAAAACAAAGTCCGAACATCGCGTAAATACGCCCATTTACACAGTTTGGACTTTGTTTTTTGGGGTTCATAACTCAAGAAATAGACAAAAAGAGTAGCCCATTTACGCGATGTTTGGACTTTGTTTTGGGGTGTTCAGAACTCAAGAAATAGACAAAAAGAAACGATCATTCCTTAATTATCTTGACGTTCAAACGTCACTGGGAATTCAGTTTCTTCAACGTTTTTCAAAATGCGACGTCAAACGTCGAAAAGTGCAAATAACAAAGATATTTTTCACTTTAGTCATTATCTGATTGAGGGCTAGATTACTTTTGGTGGTCTGAATTGCTATTGAAAACTTGTTTTATTACAAATTATTGGGGAGTGCCCAAAGGCACTCTCCAATAATTTGTAGTAAAACAAATTTATACAAACAAAATACTATTTGTGTTTGACTTGAATATGAAATATAAGCAAGGGAAGTGTTGGCGTTTGCTCTGGTATCTTCATTTTTTGAAAGCTCTGATAGTGACTTCCAGGACTCAACCAGATAAGAAGTCTTGACTGTAGGATTATATTAGTATTTTAAGCTGCAATAACAGTTGGCTCACTCATTTGAACACAATGCGGTAGAAAATACTCACTGAGGTTAAAACTTTAAAAAATCCAAAAATATTAACAAAACAAATGACCACAAAGTATGAACTTGCTGTTTCATTCCGTACGTAATAACACGTACAAATATATCAAAGGGTTAATTTTCAAGTTTTGCCTTGAAAATATAGTTTATGTTCGAGCTCGTTCCAATGAGGGGTCATAAGCTATGTTTCCATTAACAAAAATAATTATTTTTTAGTTATTCAGCAAATTATGTTTTTTTGTAAATGCAAAATGAGAGAAGATTAATCAATTTCTACTTCCGGCACCAACTCGCTCATAATATTATGACGTAAAGGTTGACTTCTGGCTTCATGCGTTTATTAAACGTGTAACGATATTACAATACTGGACGATTTGATGGTTAGTAGTGATAAATTACGTTGCTGTAACATCTATGCTCATTTTATTTTTATACTTGTATGTGGTATGATTTCAGTTAATTCCACACCAGGCGAGGCCTCTCGCTCAGTGTGAAATCAAATGACAACTAGAAATGAAGATCTATAACTGTGCCAAATTTCATCAGAATCGGGAGTGAGAGAGTACCCTGGATCGTGACTGACTGCAGTGAGATTTAATTTTCACTTATTTCGACCCTCGTTGGGTTTTAACGTCACAGCGTCAAATATTTTACAACAGTGTGGCTGAAAAGTGAGCGATGCGCGACTTCAGCTACTCATTTTGGTGTTTGTGAATTATTGTACCAGGAATGTGTTACAGTTGGAAGGATTTGGGTGTCCCCAACTTGAAAGGATAGATATGAAGAGGTAAAAAGGAGAAATGGCGCAAAACGTAAAAAATGACGGAAATGAAAAAAACACATATCATTTTATTTTTTTAAATTTCGTGAAATTAAATTTTTCTGACGTTGCCGTGAATACCATCACCAGAAAATTCGGACACAACTTTTAATAATTTCTCAAGTCGGTACTTCATTTTTAGATTTTGTTTTTATTGGTAAAAACTTGTCACCTAGGGCATTGTCCTCTAATTTCAAATGAGAGGGTGGACATTTTCCCCAAACTAAAAAAAATTTGAATTTCAAGATTTTTTTTAAAAGAAAAAGAAAGAATTTGTTCCATTTAATGTCACACTATTTTCAAAGTACTAAATAAAGATAAAATAGGCATAGATAATTCCTGCAATATCAATTTGAATTACTGTATAAACAGCAAGCTAGTCGATCTGTCACACACAGTGTGCTGTATGGCATAACAATATCAAGTTGTATTGCTGTATAAACAGTAAGCTGGATGACATGTGCTTTGATATACTGTGAGATGAAGACTTTAATGATACTATAAGCCTGAGCACCAACCAATTAGCACTAAACCCAAGTAGCACAAATAAAACTATGATAAATCATAGTTTTATTTGTGCTACTTGGGTTTAGTGCTAATTGGTTGGGAAAGTCGCACTTGCACAAAGGTGAAGAAACACAGAGGGGTGGGAGAAACAGAGAGGGTGGGGCACACTGATAATATATGGATGCAACTCGTAATATAATTTTATGGGTTTGTACATAAAATTATATTACGGACTTGCACCAAGGGTGTTCTCATGTAAGTCGTCTTGTAAATTTATTTTTAGCTGTATTATCGTTGTTTGATTTATCATAGTTTTATTTGTGCTACTTGCTACATGTATATTATTATCTTGCGCTAGCTATTTTAAAAAGAATAAACTATTACATGAAACCTTAATTACATTTTTATTGTTATTCTTCCATTTTTTTTTTCTATTTTATTCCATGAGAAATTAAAAAAAACAATCTATGGGAACATGTCCTGGGTGAAAAATCTAGGAGTAATCAGTCTAGGAGAAAAAGTCCGGGGATGAATAATTATGGGAAAATGTCCTAGGGGAAAATGCCATAGGGGATAATGTCCTAGTAGGAAATGTCCTAGGGGAAAATGTCTACTGAACAAATTCACCGAGCAACTAACTACCTTATGAATTTAGATCATATCACGATCTTGGGCCGACAAAACGGTCTTTCTGTTTCAAAGGGTTAACGCTCTCCGAGCACATGGACTTCCGCCTGAACTTGGATGGCACCAGGCATGGCAAAGTACCGCCAGTACCATCAAAACCGGTACCGGGATGGGACAGATCCTGCACCACCGAAATCGGTACCGGGACAAATCAACAATTGGATGACATATCGCAATCAGATGGGAGAAATTCGCATTTAAACCGCCCCAGTCCCCAAGATCGCAAGACAAACATGGCATCGTACCAGTTATTCGGTCGCGACATCAGAGTAATCATAAAGCACAAAGATCGTGCTTTATAATTACTTTGATGTCGCCACAGAATGATTTCGTTGAAGTAGCCGATGACGGCGCTCTCTATCTTTGATGCCACGTTTGAAAAGTCAAAATGGTCGGCCTTATCGAGGTCGTGGTGTAGACAGAACAAGCACCTTTATTCAAATTATTATTTACCAAATTCACGTACTATCCAGCAAGAAAGGGATGACTCGACTGCCTCCCTACCGGACGCACCACCCCGTGTTTCGCATGTTATTGATAACATTATTTTACACTGCAGTGACGTATAAGCCGCAATGAAGTCGATAAAAGTGTCTAAAGCGTCTGGTCCTGATCAAATAATCCCTCGTCTTCTTAAAGAATGTAAATCCTCTCTCTGCGAACCACTCTCAATTTTATTTAATATACTACTGAATAATTCGTACTTCCCGTCACTATGGAAACAAGCTAATGTCACCCCAATTCTAAAAAAAACAGCCGTCTAACGCAGTGACCAATTATCGTCCGATATCACTCATCAGCTGTGTTGGTAAAATATTTTAAAAATGTGTATTTAAACGCTTATGGCAGTTTTTGAGCGAAACTAATGTTCTCAGCCAATTTCAATCAGGTTTTACACCAAGAGATTCAACTGTCCTCAAACTAACTGATATCTATGACGAATTCTGTCGGGCTCTTGACGAAGGTAAAGAAGTTAGGGTTGTCTTCTCTGACGTCAGTAAGGCCTTTGACAAGGTATGGCATGCGGGCCTAATCTACAAGCTGGAGAGTATTGGCGTCTCAGGGGAACTTCTGCAGTTTTTGAAATCATATCTTGCGGATAGATCGCAGCGGGTTGTGATAGCTTCGGTGGAATCTTCATGGAGGCCGATTAATGCTGGTGTACCCCAGGGATCAATACTTGGGCCCCTGCTGTTCCTGATATACATAAACGATATAACCAGAAATTTACTTAGTAGTATACGCCTCTTTGCTGACGATACTTCCTTATATTTAATTATTGAGAACCCGGAGCAAGCCTCGATCATAATCAATCAGGACTTGACCACAATCGAGCATTGGGCCACAACTTGGTTGGTTGAGTTCAATCCCAACAAAACAGAGAGTATGTTAATATCGCATAAACGCAACCCCAACTCCCACCCACCCTTATATTTAGGTGACTCGGCGATTGCGGAAGTTTCCAACCATAAACACTTGGGCCTCATACTAAACAATACATGCACATGGAACGATCACATTGACCATATCTGCTCCAAAGCCTGGTCCCGTATAGACCTGCTGAGGAGGCACAAATTTAGTCTCGATCGCAGTGTCTTAGAAAAGATATGTTTTGCCTTTATAAGGCCACTTCTTGAATATGCGGATACTGTCTGGGATAATTGTTCTGTGACTAATGTCGCTGAACTTGAAAAAATACAGATTGCAGCTGCAAGAATAATCACAGGAGCCACATTGGGTGCTAGTAAGTCTCTGCTATACACGGAAACACATTGGAACTCACTGCAAGAAAGACGCAGCAAACATAACTTAATTCAGTATTTTAAAATGTATCATCATATGTGTCCCCCATGCATCTCAAATAAAGTTCCCAGACTCGTCTCCAAGACGAATTCACCACTTAGTCTCCGATCTAGTCAGAACCACCGACTTCCTTTCTGTCGAACGCAATTGTATCAGTCCTCTTTTATCCCAAGCGCCACTGACCAGTGGAATAATTTGCCCATACTTGTCCGCGAGAATTCATCGTTGACTAACTTTAAAACTTTCCTGAGTAATGGTAACCAAAGACCCCTTAGGTTTTACAACAATGCGAAATTTCGCAGGGCCCAAATATACCACTGTAGGCTGCGGTTACACTGTAGTAACCTGAACTCACACCTCTACGAAAATCACTTAATACCTACCCCGTCGTGTCAGTGTGGCGAGCATGGAACTACTGATCACTTTCTCCTTCATTGTCCACTGTTCTCGAACGCTCGTAACAACTCGATTAATTTACTCCCATATAGAGTAGATACATCCATATTCTTGTTTGGATCCGAATTCTTAAACAGTGAGGACAACTGCCTTATTTTTGACGTAGTACATGACTTCATTTTATCCAGCAAACGATTTCAGTAAATTTTCACTCAACATTATATCTCGTTCGTGGATATCCCAGCTTTGGAGCTCTGTTTCCTCTTTATGGTATCATATCATACACTGTATATATAATTAATCAAGTGACCAATGCCTCAAGGAATACACTTATCAGCCTTTCGCAGTTCAACACCACCGAAACTCCCAACTCATAACATGCCCATCTCTATAGTAATGATCTAAAAACTAAGTCTCCGCCCTTTTACTCTCTCCAGTCCATGCATTCAACCTGGCTCTTGCAATTTTTCTCCATTATTTTCTTCATTCTTCTATCAGTGTTTCGTACTTCCACAACTTTATTCAATCTTTTTTATTTCCATTTGCAGTTTAAACAATCTCACATATCGTTGCCTGGTGGCCGAGGTCGCTTCGCCGCCCCGTCTCTGGATGCCATTGGCCTGAGAGGGTATGTGTGCCTTATTTTCTAGGGTTAATTTAATCTACAATAGTAGCAATCTCGTCCTAATTAAAACACAACGGGGGGCGAGGTGTTTTCGGCATCCATGCTACGATATGTGAGTTCTTCGACTGATATTACACCACCTACAGGAGTATCTTTAACCTACCAGGGAGACAACTTACATGAGCTGTAAGCTTTGTGTCGGATCCCCTCTCAAACTGTAACTTGTCTGCTCGCTACTTGTATACAATTGTATTGCTTGCTATTCACATTTTGTTTACTTCCATTAACTGTTATTGAATATTGTATACATATCAAATTCTTTAATAAATATTGTTTAACCTAAGAAAGGAATGATATAAAAACGTTTTCCCCCTCGCCACCACAAACAAATGTGGAATAAGTTACCGGATGTACTCACAGAAGCCACAATAACAGAATTTAAACAATTATATGCACCACTGAATTACATCCCCAAACGAGCTCTTTGCTTCCGTGTGGGTATTTATTTCTTTTTTATTTATTGGGGTTTAACGGCACTTTCGACAGCCAGGGTCACATCGTGTCGGACAGTTTTACAGATGGAGGAAGCCAGAGAGAGCCACCGAGCAACGGTGAGCAACTGCCAAGCTCCCCAACGTACTAACTCCACACAAGCAGGGATAGCATTGGTTGAAGACAGGTGCACCATCGACGTGCAGTACGCCTTAGACTCATTTCATTAAGAGGCCATAAGCGATGTTTCGAGGCAATGAAGGGAAATGTTTAGTTATTTAAGATATTGTTTGCAAGTGTCGTCTTCTAATCGTGTTGGCTAAAAATCAGAAAGTTAAAGTAAATTATAAACCTATCCTACCCGACGGATACCCTTTAACCGACATGTACCTACCCTCCCTCCCATAAACAAAGACTAGTGATTAACCGATGTTCAGCAATCACACCTGACATCGGCCGATTTTAAACCATCGGCTGACCGTCGTTAGAGGTGTTTGAATATCGGTCCATGCCGACGGTTACATGGAACACAAATGGATCAAAATTGTTTGTATTTACGTTTTGATTACCAATCTCATACAAGCAGTTGCAAATGTATTAAATTGCCACAACGATTGGCAGGAATCAAGATTGGTCTAATCTCATTGATTGGTCTGATCTTCCTCCCGATTGCTGCTCATGACACACATGTCATGTGTTGTGTGATGACTAAATGAAATGCGACATCAGCAGAAACACGTTAACAGCGCGGCGTCTTTGATCGTTGATCAAAGACGCCGCGCTGTTAACTTGTTTCCCCTGATGTCGTATTTTTATTGTAGTAGACACACGGACATACTCTTCAGGTCAACAAACCAATCAACCTGGCTGCACCCTAAAAGTAACCCTGTTCTATGCATTCTTAATCATACAGTACACGGAGAGTGTATTATCACTAAATCACCCACAGAGTGGAGATTCCACCCGAGCAATAATTGCAAATGTGTTGCAAAGCATAACCAGCACCAGCAAAGTTTCAGCCAATGGACCTCCAGGTTAAACCCGGAGGTCCATTGGTTGAAACATTGCTTGTGTTGTTTGTCGATGTGTGCAAAATTTGAAAGTTATAGCTTGGGTGATAACTCCACTCCGCGGGTGATTTAGTTACAATCCACTCTCCACGTACTATACTACTCCTTTTGGTTGTTACTATCCTACATCGGCAACCACTATCGGGAGATTGTGTGCTCAGATACTCGGCAAGCAGATGACGGTCGCAAATCCTTATCGGTTAATCACTAACAAAGACCTATCGCCACCACTGCATGACGCATGTAAAAGATGTATGACATTAGTACTAGTGTCTTTGTTTCAATGCGTGGATCGGAATTGCGTTGCATGTATTTCTTTTTTCAAATCCAATGTTCGCAAATTAAAGAAGAATTAAACAAAATAATTGTATATTAAATATAGTTTTCTCGTCATTACCTTCAATAACTCATACTCTATTTGCTACAGGATATTCGCTGTGGACTGGTCGTAAACCACGCGTGGGCAGTGATATCCAAGCATTCGTTTACCAGGTAATAAGAATCATCGTCAAACTTTAATTAATGAAGCACCAGATTGTTTAATGATTATTAATAAAATCATTGCTTGGAATCGAATATTATTGCGTCCGTGGAAATACTGCCCACCTGTGGAAGTGACGAGTCCACGGCAGCTATACTGTATTATCCGAGCGCCGTAAGGAATTCGACACTATTATAGACTGTTTGTTTACCCATGTAGACTACCGTTGGTTTAATGTGATGTCTCTTTATTTATTGCACGCCTGTTCTATGAAATCGCCGTCTACATCAACACTAAACCAGGCGGAAAATGAAAATCTGTTCCGCACGTATGTGCGGAACGGAAATCGTTGACGGACTATTTTTAAATAGAAGCGAAATCTCACTGGAATTTTCGACAGATGGCGCAACGCAATTACAATTTGAATCGCTAAAGACTGCCAATGTGTTCTATGTGCCAGTAGGTACATAGAACACATTGGAACTCAGGGGACGAGTGAGTAACATGGGTGCCCTTGGCAAATTCGGTTGCCGATAAAATGTGTTATTTTTGTTGATAGTTGTCAAATGAATTACTGAGTGTCTTTTTATAATTGTTTTTATAGACGTAAAGGCATGTAATAAACTCAGAACGACATACGCGTGTGAATTGGTTAATCGATATGGCACTTGTGCCATCGCTGGTGGATAAACCTCGTGGCCTGCGGCCTCTCGTTTTATCCTTCCGCGCTGGCACTCGTGTCCTATCGACTGACCCATTTACAGTATTTGGTGTAGGTCATGAATGTCACCGGCCCACGAAAACTTCGTGTAGGTTTGTCGCACGAGCGCCGCGTTATTGTCTGTGGGGTACGTTTTGAAATTTTCATTTGTACTCGACGGGTTTTTTCGGAGGTCTCATCGTTCCTTTCTTGGTATAAACTCGTTCATCAATAGTTTCTGGTCGAAACGTAACTTTTGAGGTATGCGAAGGCTGACACGTGACGAACGTTTGCGTGCCGTTGGCATGTTGGAAGCTGGCAACAGACAGACTGCAGTGGCTCAAATTCTCAACGTTACACAATCGGTGATTAGCAGGTTGTGGTCACGCTACCGTCAGATAGGCAATGTTGATGACAGACGTCGGTCAGGTCGTCCAGAGGCGACAACTGCTAACCAGGATCATTTCATCCGAACCGCAGCATTACGTAACCGCCATCAAAGTGCCCCAGAAATTGGTCAGCAGCTGCACCGCGCGACAGATTTGCGAGTCAGTGGCCAGACTATCCGAAATCGCCCACACAGCTGGAATGTGTACGCTCGACGACGTTGAATAATTCCACCTTTGACCGAACGTCATATCGCAGCAAGGCGTAATTGGTGTGGAGCACGATAGCGCTGGGACAATTGTCGGTGGAGCAACGTCATGTTTTCCGATGAATCGAGGTTCACTCTCGACTTCCACGACCAGCGAAACAGAGTGTGGCGGAGGCGGAACGAACGATACCATGACGTACCCGTTAGGCAGCACGATCGTTCTGGCGGTGGATCGGTTATGGTGTGGGGAGGTGCATAACCATGACACGCAGAACAGCATTGCATGTCATCCAAGTGCGTGTCACATGGCAGTACTACCGTGACAACATTTTAGCATATCATGTGGTGCCATTTGCGCGACGTCACGGACGTCGATTCATTTTCCAAGATGACAATACAAGAGCACACAGGGCCTGTGTCGCTACATAGTTCCTCCAGGAGCAGAACATCACTACTCTGCCTTGGCCAGGGCTACGTCCAGACCTTTCACCAATCGAGCACGTCTGGGATATGCTTGGCAGGTGACAACGACAACAGTCCCCTACCTATGTCCAGGAACTCGCCGTCGCTCTGCAGGAAGAATGGAATAACATCCGTCAAGCTGATATTGGACGTTTGTCGAGGAGTATGCCACGTTGGATCCGCGCTTGTCTCGCGAACCGAGGAGGATTTACAAGGTACTGAGGTCTTGACTGAATGTGGCAAATTCTCTGACTGACCGCCCATGTCTTCTTCAACTCAATACATGGAATGTGTGCTTGCCAGATACCCAACTATCGCTGAAATCATTCACCAGATGTCACAGTGCAATGCCTCAACTCTCTTTTTGATGAAAATATATATTTCTTCATATATATCACTTGTATCAAATATCCCCCACTTTCTTTTGAATAGTATATATTAACGCAATTGGTGGAACGCGGCGTAATCTTAAAACTACGGCCGTGGTGAATTTTCATCCATAGTTATTTAGTTTACAACATGGCTAATAGTATTGGTAATGTCATTAACTTTTAACCCGCGGAGTACTGTCCAGCTTTATTTAAGTCTAGCCATGGTATGAAGCAGCCACGACTAGATTTAATGAAACATTCATTCAGATTTAAATAAAGAATCTTATTTCCAACTGAAACAAAATACTGCATTTGGATTGGCTAAGAGGTACGGTGTAACTTCAAATCCACAGTGGCTTTTTTACACCGTGTTTAACCACGGTGTAAAAACAAGAATATACAAGAGAAGCTATATGGCTAAAAAAAGTACCCATTTTTAATTATTAATTCATACCTTCTGCTCGGTTATGTTAGAACAAAAATAAAAATACAGGAAATTTAATATATATGTGCAGTAAAACAATACAGATATGGATGTCATTGGAACTGGTTCATTGAGCCAGTTCCTATGACATCCATATTTGTGTGGTTTTATTTAAGAAACTTGCACAGTACAAATTTTCTGTCTGTTTTTGCCCACAATGTAGGTTAAAGTATTAAGTACACCAAAATTCTTGGAAATAAATCCGTTATCCTTGTGTTTTCCAGGGTGTATGGGAATTTACACCGGTTTGAGAACTCATACACCCTTCGGCATCGCCTCGGGGTGTATAAGTTCCCAAACCAGTGTAAATTCCCATACACCCTGGAAAACACAAGGATAACTAATAATATGGGGGCACAGTGGAGCTGTGTACTAAGTCGTGATGTACGTCGGTGGTGCACTTGTCTTTAATCAATGCTAACCATGCTTGTGTGGAGTCAGCACGTTGATAAATCTGGCAGTTGTTCGGTGGTTCTCTCCTGGTATTCTGGCTTCCTCAACGGGTACAGCTGTCCGACTCTAGGTGACCATGACTGTTGAAAGTGTCATTAAGCTCCAATAAATAAAATAGTGATGAAAAAATCAATGCAGTCTATAGAGGGATAATTTGATTAAATTTTACCAAATTTTACTTATTTTAGGGCCAAGGGTAATCATACCCTGGCAGGAATATCCACCAGTAGCATGCTAATAGTTAAACAGCCTGCCAGATCAAGTCTCGTTCGAAAAACAGTTTTTGTGTTTTGTCAAAGAATATGAATGGTATTTTTGGATCTAATCAGTTATTGGGAAAAACAAGCCGATTAAATTTAAACACAGGCGATGGCATATTTCAGGGCTAGAAAGGTTCCAAGCCATAAGAACGTCGAATTATTTACATAATTTGACTGATTTCTTTGTGGTTTGGTTGTTATCCTTTCCAGCTAGCGACAGCGAATGTGTTACAACAGCTTTTGTAATAGTGTCCCCTTCTTTACAACACGATTGTTGCGTGTATTCAACGCCGCCTGATGCATTGCAGGCATTGCTAAATGTTCTACGTACACCACGCGTGGAATGCTGATTACATATAAGGACGTCGCGTAAGAAGGCATCTAATTCTTCGTTTCTCATTTGAGTGACGTCATGGCGTGAATGAAATGCTCCGACAAAATGTTGGGAGTTTTCCTGCATTTCACGCGCACGCCTTATCTACTTCTTGATTCTATCCCTCCCCTCCCCCCGTACTCCACCCTAGTTGTTCTCTGTTATTATCACAGACAGCAGCAGAATATTCGAGTAGAGGCCTAACGAAGACAAACCATATTTGTTCTAGGACGCTGCGATCGAGATTGAATTTCTGCTTCCTCTGTAGGTCGAAGCGAGACCAGGCTTTAGAGCAGATATGGTCAATGTGGTCGTTCCATGCACAAGCGCTATTTAACTCCTAAATGTTTATGATTACTGACTTCGGGTGTCGGCGAATCACCCAAGAATAGAGGTGGATGGGCGGTGGGGTAGCATTTACGTGATATAGGCATACTCTCTGTTTTACTGGGATTAATATCAACCAACCAGGTCTTAGCCCAAAGTTCTATTGTGGCAATTTCATGGCTGATTAATCTCGAAGCTTGCTCTGGATTCTCTACAATTATATATTGGGAAATAGCATCTGAAAATATGCTGGGTAAGCCATCGTTTATATCATTAATATGTATAAGGAACAATAAATGTCAAAGTACCGAACCTTGTGGAACACCCGCATTAATGATTCTCCGGGCAGATGCGTCCGAACCTATCACAACTCGTTGCGACCTATCAGAAAGGTACGATTTCAAGAACAACAGAAGTTAACCGGAGACACCAATCATGAGCTTGTGAATAAAACCAACATGCCATACCTTGTCGAAAGCCTTGCTGACATCACAGAAGACCATCCTAGCTTCTTTGCCTTTATTAAGATCTCTAGGAGATGGTGATGGTTAGCTTGCCATAAAAGCCAAGTTTTCTTTTATAACTTTAAGAAAACAAAAACAACAGACTGTTCCATGAGCTGTCTACTGTTTTCGTTTATTAAATGTAAGAAACGGTAACTGGGCTTCATTTTCTACTGATGTCATTGGTTGTTTCCCTCCAATTACTTGCTTATTGGTTGGGTCTTCCTCGCGCGTCTAATAACTTCAAGGCGGATAACTTTATCGAAAGTCCATATTCATACGATATAGATCAGGGCAATGCAGTAAAATGTCTGAACCGCTGCGATCGTACGGAAGGATAGTGTTGCTATAAACAAACAATGCTCTACAACAACAAATTTCGAAGATTTTCAATATCCAAACGCCTCGTAATTGCCGCTCACTTTTTAATGATTATACTTGGATGTCAGTGAAAGATGAATATGTTGATAATTAATGTGCAATTGTTTTGCGGATATATAAATTGAAAATATGCAGCATATTTTATATGTGTTATGTGCATATTGTGCTTGTACAGAATCTTTCTATCGCGATGGGTTTCGTTTTTGGGGACGGATAGTTTCGAGTCGCGCTATACCTTCTCAAAAACGAGTCGAGTTGGATAAGAGATTGTAAACAAACACATTGAGCGCATAACACATTTATCTACCCTTCGGTCAAAAACAACAAATAACCATGACGTCTCAAAAATAATTGTTAACAAACAAAAAGCCCAACTAAACTCAGCAAAATAATAGATCTCCATTTTCAATTCTCTCAAACCGACGGCACGTGAAGAAATGCCTTCATCATGAATGATATTGTACATCGTGAAACAAAATAAAGAAACTCAGCCCATGTATGCTTTTGCCACAGTGCAATGACATTTCCAACCAAATTTAATTCATTTCATGAGGTCACCCAAGGCACAGATGTCTGGTTTGCGAAAAGAACTAGGGAATTATTTGTTTGTAGTGCGCTTGAATCGCTTTAAATGCATGACGTCACTTCATTCATAATTTTAGAAGCGATCAAATCACAATTAGAATGACGTTACGTTTCAGAACTTTCTCGCTTTAACTTTCAATTTTTGTCAAATTTTGTGATTCACCTTCATCTTTTTTTTTTTGTTGTTTTGATGTTTTGCATGATGGATTGTTTATGGAATGGGTCGTGCAATTCTTGCAATGTGGAATGTATGTTAAGCCACACTTGAAGTGTCGTTAATTGCAGCATTATAAGTATCTTGATGAAATGACTTGCGATTGCCAGTACCACTGTAATATTCCGCCAGGTGCGCGTGCGTTCTTTTCACGCGATGTCGTGTGACAGTTATAGCCACTGCAATAGGGATACAAGATCCTTTATTGCCGGTTTTTGATCGCTACTGATATTGCTGCATGCGATTGCGGTTTTTTGGTAAATGGTAGACAAAATTTGTTATTGACAAAACACAAATACCGAGACTGAATAGTTGATACAGAGTTGTCAGTTTTCGTGCAAGTTAAACTCCAAACTGATTGATGGAGTGAAAGCTGTTAGAATCACAACCTATAATCTTTCACGTCATCAAACATTATCGGTTGCTGGGAGTTACCACGTTGATTGACGTGACGCCATGTTTTGTGGGAGGGGCGAACTGAGGGGCGACGTCTTACCCTGACGTCTAGCAAACCAGTTGATTAGTTGATTAAGACCAGTGAGTTTCAATGCGGCAACAAAATTAAGTAAGATTTTTTCACAATCAAGGCAATAATTTTGAATTATGCGCATTAAAAAAGTGGAATCTGAAAATAAAACTTAGATTCTATTTAACCCTTTGAGACTTTAATTATTCTGATGTTCAAAAGTCACTGGGAATTCAGTTCAAAATGCGACGTCAAACGTCGGAAAGTACAAAAAAACAAGATATCTTTTACATTAGTGATTATCTGGTTGAGGGCTAGATTATTTTTGGTGGTCTGGATTTGTTATTCAAAACTTGTTTGATTACAAATTATTGGAGAGTGCCAACAGCTACTCTCCAATAATTTGTAATAAACAAATTTATATGAACAAAATATTAATTGTGATTGACTGAATATGAAATATAAGTAAGGTAAGTGTTGGCTTTTGCTCTGGTATCCTCATTTTTTTAAAAGCTCTGATAGTGGCGTCTAGCACTCAATCAGATAAGAAGTCTTGACAGCAGGATTATATTAGTCTTTTAAGCGGCGATCACATTTGGTTCAACGGTTGTCACTGAGCACTATTCGGGAGAAAATAGGAATTGAGGATTAAAACTTTAAAAAAAAATTGAAAAATAATAACAAAACAAATGGCCATAAAGTATCAAGACGCTGTTTGATTTCGTACGTCATAAGACGTCCAAAAGTATCAACGGGCTGTTTGATTTCGTACGTCATAACACGTACAAATGTATCAACGCGCTGTTTGATTTCGTACGTCATAAGACGTCCAATAGATTCAACGAGCTGTTTGATTTCGTACGTCAAGAGACGTACAGAAGTATCAAAGGGTTAATGATCATGTAAAACATGGTCAAATTTCAAATTAGTCTACAAAGGAAATTATAGTTACCATGTAGAAATACAAATATATCAAAGCTTTTTCCCACAGTCCTTTCCCATAGGGCCAAACGAAAAATAAAATACATTTGGTTCATGGGCAATTGATTTTTCAAATCAATGAGGGAGGAAGGATTTGTTTTTATTTTTTAATTTTGTTATATGTGTGCACCTTTCTCGAAAAATAAACACCATCAAAACAATAGTTGATTTATTTTCTGTCGAAGAGAGCAAACTGGATGTTTATAAAACAATTATAAATAATATACTCATAATTGATAATTAATTAGATAGTGGAATCGAAGCCTCTGCACACTGATGATGAAATATTTAAATTTCAGGCCGTCCATTTTCCTCATAATTAGAGTTGGGGGGTTTTGATTTTTCAGATTCGGTTTCGGTTTCGGTTGGGTTTCGAGACAAAACCTAGGTCTCGGTTCGTTTTTCTGTGTGTTAAGAACAGATAGTAAATTACGCTACAGTCTCATTACCTTGGAAAAATCGGCAAAAGGTTTACGACACAACTCACCACAAAAGCACTATTTGTAAGTATCTCCATTGGGTTCACCCTAACCTCCCTTTGATCATACTTTTGGGTTCTAGGGTGGGGTAGAGGATGGGGGTCGGGAGCTAAGCCTATTCAGTAAGAAAAAAAATCTGGGTTACAGCTGAATAAAGTTCATCTAATCCATGTTGTGTTCTGATTGTCACATTTTCGCCCTTATTGACTCGTCCTGTGGACGAGTCAATTAGGGTGAAAATATGACAATCAGAACACGACATATTCGCCCTTTTGTCGGATAGTCTAAGTGGCAAGAGTCCATAGTTGGCAGCAGCCAAGTTCCCTCCCAAAGATAGTTTAATCAGTTTATGTACAAGCACAGTAAACCTGTTCGGCCGATTTTTTGCTGGTCCTAACGGTTCGGTTTTCCGGTTTGACATAAAAACCAAAACAGAACCGAAAAATCGGCCCGCCCTACCCATAATGCAGATAGAACTCGTAAGAACTTTCAAAATCAAACTTAAACTTCTGCCTATGGTCATTAAGGGGAGTTAGGCTGAACCCAATGGAGATACGTACAAATAGTGCTTTTGTGGTGAGTTGTGTCGTAAACCTTTTGACGATTTTTCCAAGGTAATGAGACTGTAGCGTAATTTACTATCTGTTCTTAACACACAGAAAAACGAACCGAGACCTAGGTTTTGTCTCGAAACCCAACCGAAACCGAAACCGAATCTGAAAAATCAAAACCCCCCAACTCTAATTATGAGGAAAATGGACGGCCTGAAATTTAAATATTTCATCATCAGTGTGCAGAGGCTTCGATTCCACTGTCTAATTAATTATCAATTATGAGTATATTAATTTTAATTGTTTTATAAACATCCAGTTTGCTCTCTTCGACAGAAAATAAATCAACTATTTTTTTGATGGTATTTTTTTTTCGAGAAAGGTGCACACATATAACAAAACTAAAAAATAAAAACAAATCCTTCCTCCCTCATTAACTATTCTGTCTTCTTGTTGGGTGCAAGGTGATTCGGTGATACGCCATAAGATTTCAAACCGAAAGTTTCCACGGTTCGATCTCCCCGAGGAGTAACTGCATTTAGTCTTTGGGTTAGGCATTTCATTTCATCGCGACAGGCCCACTTGGGGATACGGTAGCGCCATGTACTAAGGGATACTGCGCGTCGATGGTGCAATTGTCTTTAACAAATGCTAACGCTGCTTGTACGGAGTTAGTACGTTGGGGAGTTGTTCAGTTACTTGCAGTTTCTCGGTGATTCTCTCCGGATGCATCTGATTCCTCCACCCGCAAAACTGTCCGACACGAGGTCGAAAGTGTTGTTAAACCATACCCTAATAAATAAATAAATAAATAAATAAATAAATAAATAAATAAATAAATAAATAAATAAATAAATATTTGAATAAATAAATCAATCAATCAATTCAGTCTTGGTAGACAAAGTTGTCAAACAAGACTGAATTGGTTAAATTCAAATTGCATTATGAGAAAGTTCGATATTTAGTGTGCAGAGATTCAAGCATGCTTTTGTTGCAATCACATGCAGCTAAACATATATCCATCAACAAATGTAAATGTTTCAAGTCTTCTGATCATAATAATATTGAAAGACGATGGACGCCAACAAATCTTTCAACGAAGAGGGTTCGACTTCAGTGTGATTTTGCCGGTGAATAAAACTCTATTTTCTAGCCAAACTACGGAATTCAATACGCTTACAACCTGAAAACTGTGACTGGCCATCTTTTTATGATTATAAGAAAAACGTCAAATTCCAAATCGTTCTCTGATGGACGTAAAACAACAGCAAGGTTTTGTAACCCAAGGGTCTTAACTCTGAAGACACTTGCGCAAGAACTCTCAAAATCAAACTTAAACTTCGGCCTATGGTCATACAGTTAAAACTAGAAGTCCTGTCAGGAACTGTATGCTTATCTAGGCTTAATTGTGCGTAGTAATTGCGCGCAATTGCCATATCGAATGACATCCAAAGCACGGTAGGTTCTCCTCGTTACTCATTGCAAACACAGGCAATGGTTCTGCCATTGAACCTCCGGGTTACCCGGAGGTCCATTGGCTGAAACATTGCTTGAGCACAGGCCATATGTACAGAATTTGATATCCTTACTATGGCCATAACGCGTAGATTAACGCGCAGATCGACGTGCTATTTGTGCGCATTTAAAGACAGGACTTCTAATTTTAACTGTACGTACAGTTGTTGTTCAGAAATATGTACACAGCAAGGCGGAAAGGGCTAACACCTAATGTAAAAATGCAATGAGACATAAAACGAGCTAACCGCTAATACAATAGTAACCGCCAAATTCTGTAATATCAAAACACAGAACTTCCAATTACTTAACTCAAGTTGGACCTTACGAGAAAGGGGTTTCTGGAAAACGCATCGAGATGGAAGGCACCATATGGTATGTTTGGTATTGTGAATTGGCAGAATCTGGGAAAAACGCAGACTTTGGGGAATATTTATGGGGTGTAGCTCCATTGTCTATAGGCGGGTGTGTGTGGATCATCTTAAGGTTTATGTTAGGCTGAGTGTCAAGATGGTGGGTGTTGGTTGGTGAATTCGAAAGGTGGATGAGCGAATCATAGTGATGAGTAATGAATGTGCGGCATGGGTCGAGGCATGGACTAAAGAAAACGTTCGGATGAGTTTGAAACAAACAGTATGGCCGAAACCATCGAATGGTGCGATTCGAAGATGCGAGATTGTCATTAGGGTTTATTATATCCCCTGAAATAAACAAAAATCAAAACCAAGAAGATTGCATACCAGAACTGGGAAATGGCAATATGTTCAGCCGTTTAAAAAGTACTTTTTCAACACAAATTGTGCTGAAAAAAACTACTCTTTCAACGGCTGAAAATATTCACAATGTTCTATCTTCTTCTTGGAATGAACATTGTAGATGTACAGACATTCATAATCACAGACCGTGCGGACAATTCGATCGATCACAGATGTCAGGAATCAGCCTACAGGTTTGCTTGTTGTCCTCCGCGAATATAACTTCTGATCAAAGGTTACTGTGATCTTTGTTCAGACGTTATACTCTTAGAATTACCGAACAGCGCACTCGGTAATTCCACAGGCGACGATATCTATTTCAAAACAAGCAAAACCTGAATGGTTGCCGCCTCTGACAAATCAAAGTGACGAGCTTTATCTTGATGAGTGAATGTCTGTTAGCATTTAGACCTCAGCAGGTCTATCATTACCACTCATTGAGGGGCATATATTTTAAGCTGCATCCACTGTTGAACAGTGCGTTATCAGACGCACCTAATAAAGAATGCGCTTGCTTTTGGTAGGAGTATGCAATTGCCTACAGTTGTCTCTTTTGTCTGAGACTGTCTCCCGATTTCCTGTTCCCAGCGATGGCATTCCAGAGAAACTTGACAACATGTAAGAATAGGGAACCGGGAAATTTCCAGAACCGGGTTTAAACCCTATTTGCCATGAATCTCAGATGAGACCTTTTGTGCTCCAAAGTCCCAACACCTAGTCACGTATTATACCTGGTGGTGGCGTGTTTGGGTGTTACTCTCTGTTTCTTTTTTTATATCAAAATAAAATTATCTTTATTTTTTTATACGCTAAATGATAGATTATCGAAGAAATTGCGGAAAGGTAGAAATCGTATCCCCCACTGTGAAGATACATAAATTTTCACTTTCACGGTATCAATCAAAATGACGGCTTTCAAAGCATCACTTCAAGGTGAATACGAGTCAAATTATCACAGGAAATGATCAGTTTGTTCTGAAAACGTATAATGAAAAGTAAATCGAGTGTTTGTGAGTGGAAAACCGATCATTTCCAGCACTAATTCAACACGTATTCACCTTAAATTGATGCATGAAACCCGCTAGTCCAAACATGGCCTGAAAGTCCGTAATATAAGTTTTTGGTTTGGACCGTCCTTTCAAAGGACGTACCAAACCCAAAAATTATATTACAGACCTCCAGGCCTCGTTTGTACTAGAAACATGCCAGCTGAATCAGATCGCAAGACGTTATCTGTTCCTAAGATCGATCAAATCACTTCAACATGTACGTTTCAATGATTCAATGCGCTGTTTACTTTCATGCATCATTTCAAGGTTGAAACAACTGGAATTATCCGATTCTTATAAAAAGCGTATAATAAAAAGAAGATCTAGTGTTTTGAGTGGATACCGAAAATTATCTCACTTGTAACCGAGAGAAATGGTAATTTTCGCTCGCGCAAGCGCCTGCGAAAAATAAACAATTGTCTCGGTCACTCAAGAGATCATTTTCGGTCCCACTCAAAAACAATAGATATCCTCTATGTATCAAGAAGTAATTATACCCGCTTCCAGAAAGGCAGTTGTCGTAGTTTTTTCATGGTAGTCCATTTATCAGCCATCGGCCCATTTGGCACAAAGTATTTAAACCTTCTGCTTTATGCTGCTAGGGTTGTGATGAAATTTGGTGCCCATGCGTTGACTGGTATTGACATGTTCATTATGTACCCGGGAGGCGTTTTGAAAACTCTTAAAAAAATTTTATTGCACGCCTGGCTTTTTTTATTTTCATAAAATACACGTTTTTCTCTGCAAAAACCGAAGCGAACAGTAAATTTGTTTGTATTATCCTTGCACAATACGGGTCACGTGCGCGGACTATTTCTTTTTTACGTTTGGGTTATTTTTGGCGATAATTTGGTTTTTTTTGTTAACTGTAGGCGTGCAATAAAAACAGAACAGCATACGCGTTCAAAATGCCACTTTTTACTGCACAAGATCGATTTCGGCGGAGGGATAATGTTGAACAAGAATCCAAAATCGATTAATAATTTTTTAGTAAACTGTAGGCGTGCAATAAATACAGAACAGCATATCCGTTCGAACTGTCATTTTTTACCGCACTCGATCGATTTTGGTGGAGGGATAATATTAAACTCGAAGTCTTCGGTTTCTCGTTCAATATTATCCCTCCACCAAAATCGATCTCGTGCGGTAAAAATGACAGTTCAAACGCGAATTCCATTCTGTCCACATAAACATTGTTTTCCCTATCCAGTGCCAGGTTTTAAATGCGTGAAACAAGCCATAGTCAGGGCATCCAACCAATACTGTCCAGACGGACTATACCACAATTAACTCAGTGAGTAAAGTCAACCATTTATTACATCATATCATAATTGTCATTGTCAGGATATCTGAAATTACATAATAATGTATAATTATACAACTTGATATACAATTGACACACTATCAGCTGTTCAGAGATAAAAAAAACATTATAATAATATTAAAATATTAATTATAATACTGAATATCAGTCTTTACTTTTACAATACATCACATTACACCATAATATAACAGAGTATGTTATATTCACTAAACATATTATAATAATATAATATATAATAATATTTATTTATTTATTTATTTATTGGTGTTTTAAGGTCACATATTTCTGCACAATGGCTAACCATGACTGTGACAGTTTTACGGGTGGAGGAAGCCAGAGTACCCGGAGAGAACCACCGAGCAACGGCGAGCAACTGTCAGCTCCCCAACATACCAACTCCACACAAGCAGGGTTAGAATTGGTTGAAGACAGGTGCACCATCGACGTACGCCTCAGTACACAGCGTCACCGTGCCCCCATGTGGGCAATGGGGGTGAAGTGTCTCGTCCAAGGACACAACGCGGTTGCCGCAGGTGGAATTCGAGCCGAGGACCTCTCGGCTTGCAGCCTGCACCTCGACCAACTGAGCCACCGCGCCCCATGTAATAGTCAATATAAAAGCCAATAGTACACTGATTTACTAAGTAATAGTTATCTCGAAAAATATGTATTTATTTTACTTGGAGCTGGAAAGCAGTAACCGAACATCACCCTATCAACAAGCAACAAGCAAGGCAAGAACATGGGTTAACGCCAGATACAATCCAGACTTGAAGCTGATTGGCAGCAGTAACAGACATCAATATATATTTTACTTATCAACACCATAGTCAGCATTAATCTTTTACCTAACGAATCGCCCGCATCCGTCTTTGTAATATGCAAATTGAGCAGTTGAAAAAATTTAATTTTTCAAAATATTTCAACAAAACGATACCATGTGACCCCTCATTGGAACGAGCTCATTGAGCTCGTTCCAATGAGGGGGGGGGGGGGTCATATGATGTGGTTTTGTTGAAATTGTTTGAAAAATTTAAAAAAATTATATTTAAAACAATATAAATTTTGATATCGTCTGCGTTGGGTAAAGAGTTAACACCCCCTCAGTTAAAAGTTCACTACACATAACAGTATATTTAAAAGTATAGCTGTTTACATATTACCATTTGTTCCTTACATATTCATAACTTACTTAACTTTACAAAACAATTCTTACCAGATTGTGGATCCAATTTCCCCTCTCAAAATTCCATCACACCATTTCACTTCACTCATACCATCGTCATTTCTACCACTGGGCAGTGCAGGTATAGCTGTAAAATACAGCCCGTTACCATTCATGCAAATTGCTAAATTGCTTGTAAACAGAGAATCTGAACCGCTGGAAGATCGAAAATAGGATACAAATGCGAACAAATGAAGATCAATGAAACGAACTGACTTACTTCACCACTAACAACCAAAATAACTTAAATCGAAATGAACAGAAACACAGGTAAAGCTGAAGAATAGGGGACTTTTCCTTTTATGTAAAAACAACGCATTTTTCTCACCTTTTTTCTACAATTTCCTATTACTAGTCATGTTTTCGATAAAAATGACCGAAAGATATTCACTTTTGACTGAGATTAGAGATAATTTAAACCCTTTTAATGTTACGGTGCCAGAGATTCTTCTGCATTCTCGCCATTTTGAAGTGTGCGTTTACATAAATTTCGTTTTTCCTTTGACTGGCGATTGTAGGTCTAGGGTCAGTGTAGTGAGGGTTAGGGTTAGCTTACCGGTAAGCTAACCCTAGCCCTCACTACACTGACCCTAGACCATGTCGGGAACAGAACAAACAAGAGTACCAAAAATAGCCAATACACAGAGCAGACGCTGAAAAACACAAACAAACATGGAGGAAAGATGAATATGCATGTCACAAATCGCACAGGTAAAAACAATTGTTGAGCGGTTATAATTGCCAGTAAAAGTGAATACCTTTCGGTCATTTTATCGAAAACATGACTAGTAATAGGAAAATACAGAAAAAAGGTGAGAAAAATGCATTGTTTTTACGTAAATGGAAAAATCCCCTATTTTTCAGCTTTACCGAAACACACCTGAATAAATACTAACCAAATCAAATCCCCGTTGACACACCAAGTTATTACACCATAAAATATTTGTGAGAAATTTCAAAACAACAGTCAATCTACAAATCACCAACGAATCTGTCAAGGTTTTCATTGCGTGACCTGAAAAACCGCGAAAATGTTTAACCATTCAAATCTACAAAAGGAAACTACGATTGTCCATAAGGACAACCTGTAAGTACCACTCGTTTCCTCATCATCTCTGCAAGTTACTACCTGACGGACCTGGTAATATAAGAAAACTAAAATATTGAGACTAATTAAAAACGATAGCTAAAATCACATCTGCTACATGAGTTAACCCTTTACCCAACGTAACGACCAAAACCGGAAAGTGCTATTCTAAAAAATCGCAAATTAATTTTCATTATTTTTTCATTTTTTGTCTCAAAAACATAGGTTATAGCCCCTCGTTGGAACGAGCTCGTTCCAACGAGGGGTCATAACCTATGTTTTTGTCTCAAAAACATAGGTTATGGCCCCTCGTTGGAACGAGCTCGTTGAGCTCGTTCCAACGAGGGGTCATAACCTATGTTTTTGAGACAAAAAATGAAAAAAATTACCTATTCAAGAATTTTTTTTTTTTGCAAGTGTCGTCTGTTTTTCATGTTAGGTAAAGGGTTAATCGTGATTTTTCACTCGAATCGAATCAGGTTAAAGGCTCGAAACCGAATCAAACCTCGAACTGATCCCGTGTGTTACGGTCCTGGGATCGATCCCTGGTCGGGGAAAGTTCTCGATGTGTCCAAACACTCTCTGTCAGCATCAATTGTGGGGTTGATGCTGTCACAGCGTACCGTCCTATCGGGTGGGGACGTAAACTGGCTGTCCTCTGTGCGGAGAAAGACACACTCCGTGCGGGCTAAACATCCCTTCGTAGAATTCGAGAAGAGCTAAGCCACGAAGTTGCCGCTATGAAGGTCATCCCACACACCTACGCCATTGAGCCAAGGAGAGGCGTTAATATAAGTTGCATAACTTGTTCGCCAATCCTTGTAAAACAAATAAGATTACTATGTCCGTCGTAATAGTGCTGTCTATCTCCCACGTGACCCTGGTATCAAGATGTTTACTAGAGTATTTTGACCTACCGAACCGACGAAAGCCCAACAACCTTCTTAGAAATTACTCTGTTTCACTTGGGTTATAGTACTTTCATTAAAATGGAGGATTTAGAAGAGGCGCAGATTTAAAAAAAAAATGCCTTGTTCGTCGCAACTCCGCCCGTCATCTGCAAACTCACCTTGGCATGTTCAGCGACGCGACTGTTGTTCTGGTTTGTAGCGTACATTTTTTGAGTGGTTCGTAATATTTTCAACATTGAACCATATTCACAGTGATATCACGTAAATATAGGTTATGTCGAGACTCAATCCACCATCTCGAAAAGGTTCGTGGTGGTAATTACCAATTTATCTTACAATACCCCCCCCCCCCTCCATTTCTTGTTCGTATATATTTTGAGAATCGTTCAGCATCTACAGTACGGCGGCCGTGGACTGGTCACTTTCCACGGGAGTGCAATATTTCCACGGACGCAATAATATTAGATTCCAAACAGTAATTATAGGAAAAATCATCAAAAATTTAATTAATGAAGCACCGGGTAAAACCCGGTGCTTCATTAATTAAAATTTTGTTGCTGATAATATTTTATTACCTGGTAAACGCATGCGTGGACATCACTGCCCACGCGTGGAGTACTACCACTCCACGGCGACTGTACTGTATGAGTTGATTTTTCATGAAGGAAAATCCTGACGTCGTGATATTGAGTTCTTGCGCTATGCATGACGTACTCCTCATTCATAATTCTACTTTTACTATAACCGCTAAAAGTATTATAGCAGTGTTTCAGCTGTGTGTTTCTTTGTTTTATTTTTCGGGTTTAACGCATGGTAGGCCCATACAAAAATGTCATAATGGCCCAAGTAATCTAGTCTAGTTTATTTCATTAAGTTGGTTATATTTATTTATCGTTTAAATATTGCTATCAAGACCGATGGGCTTGACACGTGTAATCAGTTTTCGATAAGCGCGGGTGAAAAACGTTTTGAATAAAATGGTCGCATGCGCGGTTGCTACCCTCAGTACAGATTTGTATTTTGTCTAGACGTTTTTTATACGTATTAGGAAAAGTTTGTTCTTGGTGGAAGATAATAACTTTTATAACGAATGGTAGTCGAATTCACTCCATCACCGTTGGAACCCGACCGATTAATTAAACAGCACATAAAACCTCGGAGGAATCTCTACAATGAAAACCGCTGAAAATGCAATTTTCATAATGAAGAAACTTTTTCGAGATTATGACTAATATTTATTTTTTTGTAGTTTAAGGTGCATGTTTCTGCACAAATGGCTAACCGTGACCTCAACACGTATAGTCTAGTCCAGGCAATCGTTTATACCAATGCCGCCTATATTAGAGGAATTCCATCCCAGGCATTGGTGGTCCGATTTCACATGTATTTCAGAGCTTGTTTACCTCACTAAACAAGCACTGCTTCAATTCCCGGGGTTTCCACGCAGAGATTATGTCAAGAGATTAAAATATTTGAACAACAGATTGATACTTTATAAGCAAAAATATTGATTGGACTTCTTGTTACAAATTTAATTGGCCGAATTCGGATTGGGATATATCGAACGTAACTGGCCGTATTCAATCAGACCAATATAATGTTACGTCACTTTCGACGGTGTTTGAATGAAAATCGTCTTCGCCTAGGGAACGGATGCAACAACTCAAGAGTACAGATCACGTATTTCCGCATTAGAAGTATTTTTGAAGCACTTTTTGTCACGACTTTTCCATCCTTGCTAAAAATAGAATTCTGCGCGACAAATTGTGGGTTTTTCAACCATAATACTTGAAGGAGCAAGGGGTCATACAAAATTAAAATATCGTACTTTGAATGCAACAAGGCGCCATGTATAATGCCTTAGCACCCAAAGAACGATACATAGTTAATTTCTTCTCATTTACAATCAGTTTCCATTTGGCAATAAAATCTATCATTTGGCGCCATCAAATTCATTTGGCACAGAATGAAATTTTCATTTGGCACCAACAAAAATCGGTGTTCCTCGTGCTGCTGTCGGACGAAACGGATGGCCGAGCAAACGAACGAACAGACGGCGACGACCCCCCCCCCCCCCCCCAATGAATATTCAGACAGATGTAATCTAGAATAGCCCTTTTCTCTTTCAAAAGTAGGAATATGATTAAAATGGGACAGTAGTTGACACCCGCTGACTATTTACACATCAATAAAACCATAGAATTGTGGCTGTTCGCATGCATATTTATATGAGCGCAATGAAGTTACGTTCAGACAGGTCTTTTGTGGTGAGTAGTGTCGTCCATACTATTGCGGAGGTTTTCCAAAGCAAGGAGCCTGAAGTGTCATTTCGTCGGCCGAGTGCTAGAATGTCCTATGTCCTGTGGCGACGATTTACTATCTGTTCTTAACACACAGGCGGATCGGACACCCATATTGAAGAAATGCAATTGTCATTCGGCCGTCTTCTGTAGCGAAATTCAGGGGCGTAGTTTCTGGACATTTTCCGAATTTATTCTACGATCCCTGCCCGACATTCTCGTTGCACTTTCGAGTCTCCAGATCGCGTGGCAGCCCGTGGAATCATGTAGAAATCGAGAGGACAATCCGTTTTAGTCTCAATCAATGCAACGACTTTTCTACTCATTATTAACCTATCAGTTTATCATTATCTCTGTCCATTTAATGAACTGTTCCACTCAAAAACTCGCAATTTTATACACAGCCGAGCGAATGGAACTGAATAGTTTATCTTAGACCGTCTTAAACTGACAACTAAACCAATTCTATACAAAGATACACAGATTATCGGTCCCTGGTTGATAAAGAGGTTTATGATGTATATCAATCACTTTTAGAAACATGCCACAATCATGACAAAGAGGTGTGTTCAAAGTATTTATTGGATTGGTTGTTCGAGACTTTGTGGTCGGGGGGTAGAGGCTGGGGATAGCCACGCCTATTAAACAGTTTTATATGTGGAACGAATCAAGGTTTGAAAATAGGAGAGTGAACTTCCAGAAGTGCTCTGTTGTCCTTGTCGTTGACGTCGTGATCCATTATGATTCCCAACTTGATAATTAGGTCAAAACAACGGGCTGAGAAGCCCTGGCCCATGAGTGACGACAATTACATGTATTGTTCAAGCAAAGCATATTTTCGGATTGCCTTTGGGGAAGCATGCCTTGATAATGAGGTGGAATATATAACATTTTATTGGAAGACCCTGCATCACGACAATTACATGTCTTTACCAAGCCGTACCATATGAATCAGTTAGTTGTATTCAATGACTTTTGTTAACAGCTCGTTGCAGTAAGTGGTTATGGTTTTGGTGCGAAAAAATGAATTTTGTTTAGATATTCAAGATTTGTTTTTCTTTTTTTTTGTGGGGGTTGGATGGCTTAGATAATCGTGTTAGAAAATAAAGAGTTGAGCAAGTGAAACTAAAGTTGGTTTTACTTTATGTGTATAGCTAAAGTACAGTTTGCCGGTTGCCTTTCATCTCTGACTTATCGCGTCATGTGTATCGACGTTTGAAAAAGTTATCTCCCCTGATATTATTAAAGGAGCGATGAAGGTCCAAATGTTTAGTAAACACCCATGGCATCAGGTGAAAATAAAGCCAAGTTTCCTTTTTTCAACTTTTAACCCTTTACCCAACGTAACGGCCAAAACCGGCCAGCGCTATTCTCAAAAATCGCCAATTAATTTTCAAAATATTTTCATTTTTTGTCTCAAAAACATAGGTTATGACCCCTCGTTGGAACGAGCTCGTCGAGCTCGTTCCAACGAGGGGTCATAACCTATGTTTTTGAGACAAAAAATGAAAAAAAGAGTAATTCAAGAATTTCTTTTGCAAGTGTCGTCTGCTTTTCATGTTAGGTAAAGGGTTAATAAAGGAAAACAGCAGAACGCTTCCGCCACTGCCTGCTGGTTTCGTTTATTAAATGTTACAAATGGAAACTTGGATTTTCATGGCAAGAAAATTAGAAGCATGTACGTAACCGTCCACTTTGGGTTCTTTGTTTAGCGAATGTGCTTTTACAGTATATCCTGCAAGTATTTATTCTTTCCAGCAAAGAAACATTAGCCGATCTTACCTTCTAGACTATCATATATTAATGGGTGTGATATTGTCTGGATTATATGCTACGATGCGCACAGTGTTGATATAATAACAAAACAAAGTTACAGAGCTTCAAAAGATGGTGAAAGTGTTTTTTTCCATTTCTTATATTCCTGTTACGCCTTACTTTAACATGTAGTGAGGTTCAGTAATATAGTAATCCCACAGTTCTTTAGGGCTGTGGGATTACTCTATTACTGATCCTACTCTCCACGGTATTTTTAAACGGTATTTTTTAACCCTTTGAACTCTAGTGGTATATTCCATGCCAGTTCTTGGCAGCAACTAGAATAGTCCATATTCATTATATGGGGTAGACCAATCAATATTTTCAACGTGCAGCCTCGGGCAGCATGTTGAAAATACTGACTGGTCGACCCCACAACATTTACTGAACAGCCATCCTATATAATGACGTTATGACGTATCATGTTCCTGGCCGGAAAAGCGACTTTCAGTTGGCTAACATATTTTGGTACAAGCTACCGACCTTTCTTGCCTGTTAGAACCTTCAAGTAACAATTTTGATATGTTTTAACACGTTTTCCAAATTAGGCGCGGCATGCTGGGTTGTCCATGCAGTGTCAAAACACCAATAACAGATTAAGTGTACTCCGAGCAGTTGAGCCCGTATACTTCCGTTCCGTTAAATGGAAGTATACGGACTCGAGTGGTCGGAGTGCACTTCATTCTACACAAATAGAGTTATCTACCATCCATTGGGCGTTTTACCTTGAGAGCAAAACCTTATCTTCAGGAGATGAATCCCTATTACGACTAATGTATAATGCCGACTTTACAAAGGCCGCGATGAGGTTTCAGTAAATCATGTTGGTGTCATTTAACAGTGATAAGAATAGGGTTTTTGTAACATATTTTCCTATTTCTTTCGAGCTCAAACTGGATCATTGCATCGTTTAAAGAAAGAACTCACAATGAAAACTCTGTCGTTTATCGGGAGAGAATCGACTCGAAAAAAAGGACATCCGCGAATCGGAGACGAGTCGAGTCGATTTTTCGTTCCGACACGAGATTCGACTCGAAATTCGCGTAATCGAAGGACCCCCATTTCCCAGTATATCGTTGCCTGATTGCTAGAATGATCTATGAGCTGAGGCCTGGGATTTTGACATATTGTGTTCTGAAAGAAATATGAGTAAAAGTTATGTAAAATATGCAAATGAAGCTGGTGTAAACAAACACCAGCCCTCTTGATCATGTTAATAACAAGGATGTTTTTTTGTTAAAAAATCATGATATGCAGCACCAGTCAGTGATGTTCTATGGAGGGTGTTTGTCTTAGATACCCAGGAAAAACTTCTGAAGTTTCATAGCAAGTCTGGTCAGTGTCATGGATGATCAACTCTATTGTAAAAAATAGTAACTGTTTTGAGACAACACTCCACTTTGTTGGGTATGGAGCACATTGTACCGTTATGATCACATTAAAAACACAGTGGCAGGAACAATTCGTTGGACTTTTCTCTGTTGACTGAACTAAAGTATTACAATATTTGCAACATTTCTCTTTGTATGCAACTGAGGCAATTGATGGACTAACACGAGTAATATTGTTGGCCAGATCAACTCTGATCACGTACCCAAGGATTATATTTGAGTGTTTCCATGATTATTTTTTTCAGTGCTTAGACCTTGGACTAAGTATAAAACTCATAAAATATGACTAAAAAGATCCAACATACTTTTGAGACAAACTCGGTTCCTCACATCAGCATAGAAGTGTTTTGTTTTCATCAGCTTCATTAGCATATTTTCAAAACGTTCATACTTTATTTCTTTGTGGTACAATATATCAAAATTCCAATATATCAATATATCAGCTCAGTGATATGGTATAAATACAAATCTGTTGACATTGATTTTGTAAAGGTTCTTCCTCACAGCAATGAGAGTAATTGCCTAGAAAAAATTACCATTGAAAGTGAGTTAATAAATATTTATTTGCTTTTTAAACAAGGTTTTGGCATCTGGTATTTAGGGTATAGAATGCAAAAACATTGAAAATGCATCATCAAATTGAATTACTAGACCTTTTGCACAGTGTGCTATTTGGTTTTTTTGTCTCAAAAACATAGGTTATGACCCTTCGTTGGAACGAGCTTGTTCCAACGAGGGGTCATCACCTATGTTTTTGAGACAAAAAATGAAGAAAAAAAATAATCAAAATTAATGTGCGATTTTTGAGAATAGCGCTCGCCGGTTTTGGCCGTTAAGTTGGTTAAAGGGTTAACTTGTTGAGGGTTAGTTTATATTTAGTGGTCTGACTTTATTCGCCAAAATTTATTTTATTGCAACTTCTTGGAGAGTTCCCATAGACACTCTCTAATAATTTGTTATAAAACAAGATCCTATAACCAAAATATTACTTGCGTTTGACTGAATATGGAATATGAGCGAGCAAAATTTTTGCTTTTGCTCTCGTGTCCTCATTTTTGGAAAGCCATGATGATGGCTTCTAGCACTCAAACAGTTAACTTATCGATTTGTCGTACACCTACTAGTGAACATATATATCCAACTAATTCAGTGAGGTATGACGCAGTATTGCTTTTGCTGGGGATCGCCGTTCAGCTACTTTTTTCTCTGGGAGGAAAGGCAGTTCCCCACAATTTCGAGATCAGAATTGGTTTGATGATGACAAATATACAAAACAGCTTCTAGTGAGAAGATATGTACAACCTGCGCATATTCACCATAAATAAACACATTTGTAAAATTAAAAGCATTCGGCATTAACCATTTAAACACCCCTTTCCTGAAATAGTATCGCTTTTGTGTTCACTTACAGTGAGGCGGGTCGGTCCAATATCAATATACAGGGAGGATCAACTAATAACTGCAGTCTGCAGCCTTCTGGCTGCAGACTGCAGTTATTATTTTATCATCAACACCCCGTGTATAAGACAAAAATAGGATGAAATTATACCTTGGACCGAACAAACGGTCTTACGAGTTCTAAGGGTTAAGCATTAGATTATTCATACTGTTTCCCTTCACATTTACACACTGAACAGGGATATTGATGCTGCTTTAAATGTTTTCTAGGAGATGCATTTATTTTTCTTTTATTTGCTGATTAAGATAAAAGCGACAGGAAAAATATGAATAGATGAAAGACATTTGAATGCTCCATGAAATGCGTATATTATGAATGCCTACAGTTAGAAGTCCTGTTGCGAACTGTGGTCTTTTTTGACATAATTTCGCGTAGGTATTGTGCGAAACTTCCCTTTCGAATGGCACCCAAAGCCCAACAGATTCTGTCGGTTATAGATAGAAAACACGAGCAATGTTTCAACCAATAAACCTAATAGTTAATAATAATAAAAAAGGAAAAAAAAAGGAAAAAAAAAACAATAATAATAATAATAATAATTATTATTATGAAATGTTAACGTTTAGAATCCATCGCAGTGCTCTCTGACTTACATTGCTACATCGTACCATAGGCGTACACAGCCTTTTATTCATTCCATGACAATCTCAGCTCAACCCAACGGAGCATACTGTCGTTGTTCCACAGACATGCACACAGGGTAAGCGCCTATACAGGTTCCTGTTTTAGGTACGGTGAGGATTGCGTAGAACTGGCGAACATTCTCAACGTTCACAGCTGGGACGAGGTCGAACGTTACAGACTCACCCACATCGCAGATCGTACACTAGCCACTACAGATTAAACCCAGAGATCCATTGGCTGAAACATTGCTTGTGCACATACCATTTGTACAGAATTTTATAGACTTTCTATCGTCATAGCTCGCAGATCAATGCGCATAGTGACGTGCTATTTGTGGGAAATTCATGGCAAGACTCATAGATTTAACTGTAAGTAGTATTAGTTATCTCCTGCAACAGAAACGCAGTCAACGACCCCACATTGGAACGAACCCTATAAGGTCAATTCCATGTTGGGCCGCAGGTTGTGCACCACATGCAACACCTGACAGTATAATAAACTATGTGTGGTGTGCTTGTGTTTGTGATCAGCTGATAATAAAATATCGTATTGTTTATACTGTTATTATAAAATGTGAAACCAAACAATAAAATATCAATATCTATTGGATGTTGGAAAGTGCCTACAATGCTAAGCCGAACTGCGTTATAAATAGAACACAGGATAAGTGATAACATTTTGTTGGATTCTGAGGAGAGCGCAAATTCAGGGGGCCTTATCAATTTCATAACAAGGACATATGTGTTATCCAACAAGGGCTACGCATATCACGGGCCACTCTCGCTGACCCGTAGGCATGTTCGAAGTAGCCTTAAAGGTATTGTGGGACACAAAAAATGTCTACATAGAAAGAGCGCTATGAGGAAATGGTGAATTATGGGATAGCTATGAGAGAGATTAGTAGTATAGCTCGGACAAAACATGCCCCTTTACCAGGACCTCGAGATTCGACCTCGACCTCGGGGTCATTGACCCTGGCACCCAGATCTGTTAAGCCTTTTTTAGGCACCCCGACCCCTTCCCACCCTGCATTCACCATAATGTTTTAGGCTATCCCTCCCCCAAACCCATGTCTTCCCAGCCTCAAAGCCTCTCCCAATGGGCCCAGGCTGCGCAAAGCCCAAAATGTATTTAGGCTTTCACCACATTGTTTTGGCTCTCCCTCCCAACCAAAGCCCTTGTATGGGCTGTGCCACCCCACCAAAGCCCTTGTATGGGCTTTTCCTCCACAGCAAAGCCCTCCCACGGCTAGCCCAAAGCTGATGGGACTTCCACACTGAGGCGTTCAATGAGTACTAGCAAAGATTTCCCCCCTCCCCTATCCCACGTAAGTTTCGTGCTTTGTTGGTAAATCTATAAGTAAAATGTTGTCAAGGACATGTTCATGTAAATACATACAAACAAAAAGATTCATTTGAAGGCTTCCTGGAGTGACTAAACAGTTATGTGAGAAGATTACACAATAAAGCCCACACTGAAACATCTGATGTTAAATACATATAAAATGCTTTAGATATAAAGACTACCTGACCTGTTTCCTTTGTTTATAAGAAGCTTAATATGATAAACACCATGTACTCTGTTTGATTGTATCATAGATAAGATACTATCACGACACATGTGTTTGATTACATAATAGATAAAAGGCTTATAGCAAGAACCATCTGGCATGTTTACACAGGTGTTTGGTTATGTCATAGATAAGAGGCTTAGCTTATGATAAGGGCATCTGGCATGTTTGATTATGTCATAGATAAGATAGTGTCACGTCACAGGTGTTTGTTAACCCAGTAAGATCGTGGCAGTGTCTGATTGATCAAACAGTTATCCAAACATAATACCACACGTCGGTACTTTCTACATGACCAATAGATAAACGTGTTGTAAAATAATCCCACGCAAGCATTCCCTGATTGGCCAAAACAACTGTTGGTTATAGAGTTGCCTGATGATGGTTTGGTAGTGGAAGCTGAAAAAGAATTAACAACTCTGATTTTTCTCTCTATTAATTTTTTTTTACCAAACAAACCCCATTAAAATCAGTTTTACATTTAGTGAAAATGGAATTACAATGAGTTTTTTCCAAGTAATTTTACAATTTCACAATAGCACGTAATCATACAATAAACATATTTAAAGGTTCTGTAACTGTCTTTTCGCCCTGAAAAGGGCAGTTTTTTGTTGTTGTTGTTGTTTTTCTCGACTTTCTCTAGTTATCATCTCAATCTGTCTGCACATCCAAAAACGTATATTTTCTTACTAATGGATCAAAAAGGTATTTTCGTTTCTCAATTGCGAATTTTTCAGCTTCGTTCATTCCGTAACCCTCCTCGTCTCGAAGTCGTTGAGCAGTTTCTCTGATTTTTCCATAGACCGATGTTGTGTGAACTTCCATACTCAATTCATCGCCTTAAATAATTTCTTACAGAGGGAAGTTATCATGCTGTCTTTAAGAGCTTCCCTGGCCACTTTGGTGGCATCATTTCTGGACAAGCCATTTTTATGTACGATACTTTCAATCTCTGAAATTTAGCTGCATTATCTTCATATGCTCTTGTGATTAAAGTGTCTGTTTGGTTCGTTTTCGTCAACTACCTCTTCTGTATATTCGTTTTCAGTGGTTGTATCACTATTGTCTGACACTGAATATGTGCTCTCGTTAGAAACGGGAAAGTTATAATCTTCGTTTGACTGAATGCCTTCACCCTTCATCCCAAACCTCTCGGGGAAGTAACCATCTTTGGGTCTTTTGCATGTGAATGCTCTTGAGAAAGCTTTCCTACAAAATTTACAGTTGTGGCTCGGCATGTCTTCACTCTTTGAATGCTCAGAGAACAAATGAGAACTTGGTGGACATCACTCTTGGTCACTAAAATGGTCACTAAAATGGTCACTAATGGTAAATTTACCCTCAAAATGGTCACTAATGGTCACCTTAGTTTGTATGGATTATTGCCATTGGCATGCCACAAAGGGCGTCAAACAATATGTGTGTTGTGATGACAGACAGTATATGTTATGCTTAAACCAATCCAACCAGATACATGATTGCGAGACTACAGTTGATGTTATTTCCTAATAAGCGTGTACAACACTTTGGTCAGCCAATCCAAACTAGTTCTGCCAGGATGCAGATTTGAATCAAAGTTCGTTCAGGAAATACATGTACTGTCAGTTCTCTGTGTAAATAATTTGCGCACCACTCCCTGACAATCACTAGGTAATGGGATGTGTGAGAGATTTATTGTACACTTGTTGATGTATTTAATAATATGTAAACAAAGAACGCAACATGGACCTCTGATATAGACGCACTGATAATTAACTATAACAGCCTATGGCACGCTACGGCTGTGTACACTCCTGTTTATCTGCTTTTTGGATGTTAACCAATCCCTCTAATTATTGTTTAATACGGATAAATAAAGAAAACACAGCCTGAGCAAGAATATGCCACTGATGTAAAGAGGGGATTTGAAAGGTCATACAGAAAGGGGAATAAAAAGAGAGAAAATGGTCTCTAAGTCAGGAAAAAAATCTTATGACATCACAGTTAGAGGTGTTCCCAGCCATCAGGCCTGACATTCTGAAAAATGCAGGAGGGCAAAAAATCGATCTCCTCAATCAGCTTAGGAGAGCAATTGGCTTTACACAGCATTTTAAGTATCCAGTTGAACGAACTCATTGAAACTGAAACCAACAGACTACATCAGTGATTTTATTAACTTTACTAAGGTAAAGCGAAATCTCTTAGACATCTAGATGCCTCACTCAACAACCGAACACACACTTGACAAGACCTGTGTGTGTACCCAGACCTGTTGTCCAAGAGAGTCATACGCCTACCACTACCATCTTCAACTCCCCAAAGGGGGTTGAAGGTGGTAGTGGTAGGCGTATGACTTTCTTGGACAACAGGTCTGCTTGAATCTACAGTCACATCCTGGTGCAAGTGCTTCAAGTGACAGGATAGTAGTAATGGTAGTATATTATAGTGTCAATATTCCTTGAATAATTACCCCTCAAACTGTGATGTCTGTTGTTGAACTTGAAACTGAGAGAAAAAAAAATATTGTTGTGACCCATTTTGCTTCAAATGATTGCAACTGTGTTTGGGTATGGTTGCAGCCATTAACTTTAACCACTAAACCACTTTCAAAATGAAATTACGTGATGTTATGTGACTTGGAAGTTAAATTACATTTTTGCTTTACAACAAAAATTTCATGTTAGCATAATACATGTAATCTCAATCATCCCAGAACAAAATATTTAGGAGGGCAATTTTTCGCTCTCCTTAATTCTTTCAGGAGGGCAGTAAGGAGAGCTAAAAAATCGCTCTCCTGAAATTGCCAAGCCTGGCCTGAACAAGAATATGCCACTGATGTAAAGGAGGGATTTGAAAGGTCATACAGAAAGGGGAATAAAAGGAGAGAAAATGGTCTCTAAGTCAGGAAAAAAATCTTATGACATTACAGTTAGAGGTGTTCCCAGCCATGCGGTTGATTGGCTCATTTGGAACGAAGTGGGTTTTGGAGAATACCCGAACATATTGATAGTTCCAGCGATGCAGGTATTCTTCTACCCTCTTTGGGAAAGAGTCGGGTTCCCAGGAAATTAGGATGATTTGCGTCACGATGGCTCCAATTGGGAATTAGTTAGGGACAAGAAATACGCAAAGAATAAGAAATGTCCACGACATATTCAAATGCGAACATTAATACTGAAGCTACTGCAGGTATGTTACATGTAGTACGTTTTATAACTAATATTCAACTAGGCTTAGGGGGTCGTGATTATTTACAACAAAAACATCATTAAATTAGATAAATACGCCATACCGTCGCTAGGCACACACGCGATGGCGTGAAGTATGTATCAAATTAGATAATGCCGTCGGTAACGCTGATAACCTACAATGTTTTAGTGATGAAGAAAACAACACCACACTACTATTCGCTGACATTTAAGGTTGAAAGTTTTAACGAACACCACTTCTGACATCTTATTGCCACATTTAATGAAGTTGAGTATGTTTCGTTAAAGTAGGTTCTTGTTACTGTTTTATTGCCAGCTGGCAGTTCTCCCTTCTCCTGGAAGTAATGAAATTATTATTATTATTATTATTATTTGTTTTTTTGGGGGGGGGGGGGGGGGTGGGGGGTGGGGGGGGGGGGCCTTTGAAGACCGCACTCGTCACAGTTGCAATAGCTCTCCTTCACAGTGAAAGTAACATTTTGCTGCCAAACTTTTAACAAACAAAGATTTATTAGTGCCAAATCAAATTTGTTTGCGCAATTGGCTAAATTTGTTCCTGATAACGTGAACACTACTAATACAGTACGAAGTATTCCTCTACACACTGACAGTGACTGCAGGGACGAAAATGCAGGCGAGTGAATAATCACTCTCCTCATTTTGATTATGCGAGATTGAAAAATTCAGGAGAGTGATTTAATCACTTACCTATGATGACAGCCCAAACTGACCAGCTTGATAATGAAAATGACCATACAAATGTTATTTTTTCATTTTTGCTCTAAAAACATAACTTATGACCCCTCATTGGAACGAGCTCATTGAGCTCGTTCCAATGAGGTGTCATAAGATATGTTTAAAGCAAAAAACGAAAGATTTTAGAAATGTGAGATAATATTTTGCAAGTATTGTTTCCTAGTTGGGTCAGGTAACGGGCGATAGAAAAGCAATATATAACTTGATGTTTCGACATAATGTCTACACTCATTATGCAGGCGAGTGATTAATTGCTCCCCGGGTGAAACATTTAGGAGCGTGATGGTGAGTGAGAGTGATCACTCTCCTTTCCCGTCAGTCCCTGATACCGATGTGGCTGGGCTCAATGTAAAGGTACAATTCGCCGCTCAGCAATCAAATGGTGACTTTGACTATTCTGTGCAATCACATTCCAGGTGATAGTGATCTATTATTTCTTTGTGGGAATTCATCAGTTTCTGATGAAACCATACTTTCCAGAGTTGATGATATTAGTGCAGAACCACGAAAGAGATAACTCGAGAATCTACTTCTCCTGACAAGGTCGAAGTGGTGATGTTACTCAAACTAATCCTCCTTTGGCATTCCTGAAACATTCCACTCACACTAAGAACAGACAGTAGGGGGGCGCGGTGGCTCAGTAGGGAGAGGTGCAGGCTGCAAGCCGAGAGGTTCTCGGTTCGAATCCCACCTGCGGCATCCGCGTTGTGTCCTTGGGCAAGGCACTTAACCCCGATTGTCCAAATGGGAGCACAATGACGCCGTGTACTAAGGCGTACTGCACGTCGATGGTACGCATGTCTTCAACCAATATAACCCTGCCTGTGCTACAGCTCGGAGTTACGATGTTGGGGAGTTGACAGCTGCTCGTCGTTGCTCGGTGGTTCTCTCCGGGTACTCCGGGTTCCTCCACCCATAAAACTGTCACGGTCATGATTAGCCGTTGTGCATAAGTATATGACCTTAAACACCAATGAATAAATAAATAAATAGAACAGACAGTATGGATGACGTCTGGACAAAAAAGCATGGTACATACCAGGGGCGTAGAAAGCTTATAATATTGGGGGTGGGGGGGGGGGGTATTGTAAACTGGTGCTTGTAGGGGACACCACGGTCGCCTTTGGTGGCCCGCTCTGCGTAGACGGTCGCCTTTGGTGGCCCGCTCTGCGTAGCCAAACCGGGAGAGAGTGCGGGAGGGGGATACCAGGACAATTTGTGAAATATGAACTACTGAGAGCTCATTCCCTCGCTTCTCAAGTGAAAAAATCAAGGTATCGTTTCTGTTAATTGTTAGTGCTTATCCCTTTGCCTAACATGAAAAGCAGGCGAAACTTGCAAAAAAAATTCTTGAATTACTAATTTTTTTCATTATTTGTCTCCAAAACATAGGTTATGACCCCCTCATTGGAACGAGATCGACGAGCTCGTTCCAATGATGGGTCATAACCTATGTTTTGGAGACAAAAAATGAAAAAAATCATGAAAATTAATTGGCGATTTTTGAGAATAGCGCTGGCCGGTTTTGACCTTAACGTTGGGGGTAAAGGGTTAAAGGAGGATATATGTCAGAGAGGAAGATGTTAACCTGTTGAGCGTCAAATCAGTCAGTAACAGTAACATCGGCGACCAACTTTTCTATGCACTGCAAATGGTGTAGATCATACAGTTTTAACATCCATCGGATACATACTGATCTAAAATATGAGCATTTCTCGTGTTATTTGTGTTATGCTGGAACGGCGATTAACCCGATAAGCTGTTGTTTGAGGCACCCAGAACAGTGAATGACGACCTTGGGACGTGCAAAATTTCAAAATTTTCAATTCCTGATACAGCGAGAGGGCTATCGATGAATTTGTAGATATCTGAACGCTGTGTGGAGTAATAAAATTCATTTTGAAAGTAACTGAGGAAAACCAAGTTTGTTTTTTAAGGTACAAAGAAAATAAGCACTGGCATAGACATTTCCTACTGAAACGGTTTTTTCTTCAAGTATGTCTCCGAAACATTGTTTTCTTCGTTATATACACCTGGAACTTAATTAAGCACCCCCTGTTTTTTCGCAGTGGTGTTAATAGAAACTGCCATTACTTTCATGCTATCTATCAAATGGCCAAAACTGCGGAACGAATGGACTATTGACAAATGAAAGTCAACACAACGATGAATATATGCAGTATTTTGGTGGCGCTAATTACACATACCTGTCACTAGTGTTTTTGATGGAAAAATGTTCTCTCGGCAAGTATGGCGCTGGAATGGTCCATGATGAAACAATGCCATAACTATTGGCAATAAATGTAACTTGTAATCTCATGAACACAATAGCAGTGACTGACGTCAGTAGTGAGTTTATCCACCAAGTGCCTAGATGATAGCCATAACCCTCCTCATGATGCTACAGTGAGCATTCTGATACGGTACAGAGGCAACGACTGTCACTCCTCCTGCATTGCAGCCTCCAAATCGGCCAAATTATGTACAGGCGGATCCCTTGCTTGCACAAAACATCCAAGGAAGTCCCAGTTGTGTTCTAAAGATTCAAATCGGGGCTCATTACAAGCCAAGGTAGTATTGTAATAGCGTTGATCTGAAGGAATGATCTCGCGCCATGGGAACGACGTGGCTCTGCATTGTCGTCCATGAATACAGGGCGGGTAGCCAACCGCTGGTTATCAAAATGAGGCACGGCCACCGGATTGAGAATGTCCCAGATGTACTGATGACCACTGAGATTCTCACGTGCAGTTACCTTATTAAGTTGAGAGAGGATTCCAAGGCCATTACTATCCTACACCATAAGGAGGTCCGATGTTCCTGGGCACCTAGGCAGTATTTCTTTGCCTCCACTATCTCATGCGACCATCTGTGACTTGAAGCAGTCATCTACTCTCGTCTGACCTATGTACTCTCCTCCACGTCCTGAGATTCCAATGTTGTCGCGTCATACACCACTCCAAACGTCGTATTTGATGCTGATTGGACAGAGCTGGGCACTTCATGGCCCTTCCAGACCTTATACCCAGTGCTTTGAGACGGTTTCTTTCAGTTATTTTGCACAAACGCCTGTTGGTGAGCCAAGGGCGTTTCAAAACCCACCTTGAGGCAAAGGGTTCACGCCTAACGAGGCGTGCCAGACTCCGATCTTCCCGAGGAGAGGCCTTTTGGGGTTGTCGGAGTCTTGGTCGGTTCTTAACATCGTTGGTTTGTTGATGTTTTCGGACAAGTCTGCTGATGACAGAATGACTATAGCCAGATTGCTTTCCAATAGGTTTGAATGGCATGCCTGTTGCATGCACTCCAACGATCATTAAAACACAAAAATCAGTAACAGCAACTGCACTGTCATCAAACATTTAAGGGGGAGCTTGATTAAGTTTCAGGTGTATATATAGCGTAATTTCGAACTATAATACGACTATAGTGTCGATAAAATAGAGTAAATATTTAAATCATTGTTTCAAAACAAATACGCTCTGTCGCACATTCAAGGGACGTAATCAGACTAGTAAATCTAGCTTTCGGCTAGTTGTCGGGCCGGCAGGCCGATAATAAACGAAACTTTTCATTATCGCTTGGCGGCCCGGCGATTTAGTAAAAATAGGTTATTCGGAAGGCCCTAAAAATTAAATTAATAGCCAAGAGAACGCCCGGAGGAGTGGTAATAATAAATGTTAACCCTTTACCCAACGAATCGCCCGCATCCGCCCACGTAATATGCAAATTCAGCTGCTGAAAAAATATTATTTTTCGAAAAATTTCACATGATATGGTTTTGTTGAAATTGTTTTAAGAAAATTAAAAAATGATATTTAAAATAATAAATTTTGAAATCGTCTGCGGGTGTATATATGTATATTGAACCACAATGGGTTTCAAGCATAACCAAAAAAGCCACTTCTGATATATACTAGGTGTTGAACTTTGGAACTGGTTAAACTAATAGGCAATAACTGATGTTATCCGATGATGGTCTTCAGTTTAGTCCTACAATGATGATACCCAGACTTTTGTTTTTTCTCATAAACAATGACAGGTCGAGGATTTAAAGGTTCTTTTAATTTAGAGTTGTTTAAATGGAATCCCACTCATCCTATTTTTGCTGTTTCGGCATTCATTCTGTTGTATGTCAAAGTAAAGTTTTATACCGTGATTACCTATTCTACTATATATGAAAAGCCTATGACATAAATTTTAGCTTTGTACGCCAACCGTGGTGAACACGAAGGCAACGGCATTTCAGTAGTTAAAATTTACACCTACAGTGGAACTACATCCAAGATGACCTATTTATTACGTTTTTAAATGAGTTTACCCCATAAAACACCAACAATTAACAAACATGCATTGTCTCATGTTAATAGTGCACACCCACGCAGTGGCGTGGGCGCACATAGGTAACCCAGGTACGTATCCATGATTTTATATTTTTTCTATATACCATGCAACAGAGTTTGGGGTGCCATCTGGCGGCGTGGCTCTCCCACTGGCAAAAAATCCAGAATCATTGCAACGGATATTTAATTGTTTTTAGCTTTTCAACGGACATTATGTAAAATATATTGTCGCAGAATGCTGGAAACTATGAGAAATAATTAAGTAATGAAGTGACTTCCGAAGTTAGGTGGTTGTTGGCGAGTTAGGTATTGTTTGAAAGTTCGAAGTGCCAATGTTGTCAGTTGCCGGTTTCGTCAGATTCAAAAGCTCAGTTTCAATTTTAACTGAGAACGTACACTTCACAAATTGTTGACAACGAATAAAAAAATAAAACCAGTGATTTATTGACACTTTTAGTGGGCTTTTTTCATTTGTGGGGAACTTAGCCCGATTTCCTTAGAAACAGCCGGAGTTCGGATGAATTCAAGTTATGTTGACGTACGGTCTGGGGAAATCTTTGTTCTTAAAATGCGGACATGCAGTCTTGTAAAATTTCACAGAAACAGACATGCACGCAAACGGCGATACCTATTCATTTATTTCCTAGATTTTTCTTCACAAGTTCACTGGATCCAGTCTATGAACTATTTTTACCAGTGATACAATACAATGTCATTTTAAGACTATCAGAATTACAGTGTAGCGGCCAGCCAATTTTGTGATCCGACGTGTTCTCCTAAAGGCTAAATACCAGAACCACTCAGAACTCCCATTTAAATTACACTTCCTCTGTGTTTTGGTAAACAATGTTTTAATTCCTGGATGCTTTAGACTTTGCAACCAGAATAGAACTGAATTCATCCTCAAACTAATCAATGTCGTCGCCCTCCTCGTCTGACCAACATCTGGAGGTCGGGATTCTGATAATTAGTACATGTAGGTTTCTCCAAAAATGGCAAAACACGTTTAAAAAGCCTAAATACCAACCTCCCCAGAACCGACCTCTAAATAACATTTGCACACTGATTCCAGAGAAAATATTTCATTTCTACTAATTCTAGTTTGTTTTAGCATTCGAAAGGAAACTAAAATTTAATTTATTACAAAATGTATGACGGCATTTCTGTCTGTCCATCCATCCATCAGTGAGTTGGAAAACTCATAGCCTGGACGATTCGTACCTCTGGCAATTGGTACCTTTTGCTGGACAATTCGTACCCCGATGCCTGGACAATTCGTGCCTTTTCCCAGGACAATTTGTACCCCTCCTCTGAGCAGTATCTGACAGTTCGTACCCACTCTGGACAATTTGTATCCGTTTCTGCAAATTCATACCCTGTTTAATAAACCCCCTCTGGAAAAATATACATGGAGATGGGGTTGGGAGAGGATTATAAACTTGGAGAAAGGATAAAAAAGGCGATGTCATTTCTATTATTTTAAAAAGACATAGAATATCAAATTTCATTACTTAAAGTAAAAAGCAAGTAGACACTTAAAAGATTCATCGTCACGACGGCAAAAAGAAAATGCTCTATTGAGGGAGCTCAGCATTAAATTAATTAAATTATTAAGGCGACACGCTCTTTAACTTATTATTTGGGACGTCATAAAATTATTTATTGTTAGATCTTTACCAATTTAAAGAATTATTGTGGCTTCATTAAAAACAATAGTGTTTTAACTGTAAAAGTACATCCATTACTATCTACTATAAATTTTCTTTTACCACGTACAGACCCGAAGTTGATAATACTAGAGATCGCTTTTTCACTTAAGCTGTTAAGCGATGGCACACCCATTGAAGTTTCATTTCTATGCATAAATCATGTTTTGATTGGTTGTTTCATACATATGTTTATGTTTGTATTGCTAACACTCCGTCGACTTTTCATTTTCATTTCACTCAGCCAAAACATGAGTCAAAAACATTTAAATAGTTAATACCAGGCCTGAAAATAAGCAATCTGACATTCACAGAATGAGGTTCACAGAGGGTGAATTTGATGATGTTATCCCATATGGTGGGCCAATTTATCCTCTGGGCACCTCTTTCTGTTTAGTTTTGAGACACTGATTCATATTGAGGCTCACAGAGGGTAAATTTAGTGATGCTACCCTGCTGTGCAGGGTATCATCATTAAATTCACCCTCTGGGGTCCTCATTTTGCAGATGACAGGCTGCTTATTTTCTGGCTTGGTTAATACATGAGACAGTTTAGAACACTTACTTGAGACAACTTGTACCAAAAAGGAGACAATTCATAACTTTTACTGGGACAATTCGTACCTTTTGTCTAGACAATTTGTACCTTATTGTCAAGACAATTCGTACCCCCTAATTGTGGTAGGAATCGTCCAGGGTGCAAGTTAGAACCGTCCATCACAGACCGCGATTCTTTGCTTTTCATTTACCCGGCTGTACATGTTCATTTTCAGTAACTGGCTTCTGACTATTTTTCACACTGTACCCCCTCCACCTTACACACACACACATACACAAATATATTAAACATTAAAGAGCACTATCTTTTTGAATATCTGATTCATCCTCTCTGGAAAACATACATGTACATTGTATTTTTCTTAATTTTACTCTTTTTATCAAAACGTGTCATGAGTGTCTGTAGGGATTAAATCCAAGGTTGTGAAAGTGCCTTTATGGGTATTTGCAGCATAAGCACCACACTTCAGAAGCAATATTTGATGGTTTTAGGCTTTTTTGTGGTGCTATGAGATACACCATGAGATGTAAAAGTCATGCTGTTGGAAAACAATCAATGTGTAATGTTTTGTCAGAGACATACCAATGATCTAGGTGCCTTAATTAAGAAATCTGAGGGATTTTAAAAAAAAAACTGTTTTACAAAAATTGGAAAATATTCATCAAACACATTGTGAAATGTCTTCAGAAGCCAGAATGAGATTTAAAAACTATCACAAATGAGAAATTTAATATCATAAGAAGTTTGTTTTGTGTCAACATCAATTAATTTATGAATTATATCATAGTTTTGGATGAAAGTGGGTATGCTGGGGGTCTAGGGGACACATTCAGGGCTATATTTTACCATATCAATATGTAGAAGAAAATTTGACATCATTTGTTAGGATAAAATGGCACTATCTACTGATATTGGTGATTTATATAGCTGCAACACCAGTGTTTAAAACAAAATTGATAATCATTTTGTTTTGTGTGGAGTGGAATGAGACAGATTTTTCCCCAAACTATTGTGTGCTGATGCAGATTTTAGTTTTATTTTGGGATTGGGGTAGTTTTCAAAGAAAGCAGTGAATTCTCAAGCAGAAATGTCTCTTTTATCAAATGAAAGAGGTAAAATGTATCTTTGGAAGGATTAGAATGAAGCTAAAATCCCTCCCAATCATTTTTACACACTTAGCAAAGTTTAGAATTGTCAGGTAAAAGTTTTGTAGGTTACCCTTTGGGAGGTTTGGGGTTGATTATAGGAAATACATACATGTAAATGTACATGTATTTTGGCTTCCAACACTGATTTAATTATTATTTTTTGGATATTACACGTATTTCACATTTAAATGTTCATTCAAGAAACACAGACCGAATAATACTGTTTTATTTTTTGAAAAGTTATATTTTTTTCACAGTCAGCAATAAAGGCCATATAATATATTGCCAAAAATAATGCAGTTAAATGCATCTTGAGCAAGTGTGGCATCCAGAACTGAGTAGCACACTATAACCTCTGGCAAATACCCAAAAACACATATAACCACCTATTTTACCTATTAACACATTTAATTAAACCGTGGTTTCCCCTCATATTACTTGTTATAGAGGGGATTCCAATTATATTCCAATCCTGTCCCCAATCACCATCCAAACATTCAGCCAGAAAACCCATATTTCACTTGTATTCACTGTGTAATAGAAGTTTTCGCCACATTATGATTCCCCGTGGGAACCCCGGGAAGTAAGCAGTACTTGTTTACTGTGGTAAACCAGTTCCGCTTTACTAGTGAAATAGGACCCAGTCACCAATGCTTGGGGTGAAAGTCCTCTAAAATGGGCAACATGTAGATCAACGATTGACTAAACTTGACTTCATCTCCATGTTGTGTCACGATTAGCCATGGTGCATAAATATGTGACGTTAACCACCAACAAACAAACCATATTATGATAACCCTTTACCTTACATGTACATGAAAAGAAGATACCACTTTTGAATAACTAATTTCTTTTCATTTTTTGGGTCAAAAACATAGCTATGCCCCCTCCCCCCCCCCTCACTGGAATGCGCTGAACAAGCTCATTCCAATTAGGGGGTCATAAGCTATGTTTTTGATGCCACAAAATGCAAAAATAATTAACATTGAATGGCAATTTTGGTGAATGGTGCTAGCCGGTTTTGGCCATTACATTGAGTGAATGATTAATAGAAGCTTTCTCCATATTATGATGTTAACCCTTTACCTTACATGAAAAAAAGATAGCACTTTTGAATAACTAATTTCTTTTTATTTTTTGCGTCAAAAACATAGCTATGACCCCACCCCTTCAACTGGAATGAGCTGAACTAGCTCATTCCAATGAGGGGTCATAAGCTATATTTTGATGCAAAAATAATGAACATTGAATGGCAGTTTTGGTGAATGGTGCTAGCCTGTTTTGGCCATTACAATGAGTGAGTAATGAAAAATGTTAAAAACCAATTTCTTCATTCACAGAGTATTTTGGAACATAAATTTTGGGAAAGGGGGTGGGGGTACATTGGGAAAAGTAACAAAGTTGCAAATGTAAATGAATGGCTTTTGTGCACATACCAATATAGTAGTCTGATACTAGTGTTGTCAGGGTCCCCATGTTATAGCACAAAACTACATTAACAATTGTCCCTCTACCACCCATACTGAACCCCTCAGCTGACGAGAAAGTTAACAGCATACACTCTCAGTTTCCTATGATTTGCTTTAGTCCTGCAGCACTCAGGGTCCACTGAGTTTTTTTTTTTCTATTTGACAACCCTGTCCTGGCTCTTCTCACTATATTTTTCATTGTATGTCAGTCAGTATTCCTATGTACATGCAGACTGTCACTTTTAAAATATGTGATTGCATATCTGTCTGTCCATCATACCATTCCTCTGTACATGTAGCCTGTCACATTCAAGATATGTGATTGCATGTATGTCTGTCCATCATACAAAGTGTTGGTTTGTTTTTCATTTGCACAGTTCTACATTTTCAATAACTGGCAATTGCCCCTCCCCCCCCCCCTCCCATACACACACATACACAAATATATTAAACATTAAAGAGCACTACATTCCTGAAGCAAATATCTGAGTCATCCTCACTGGGTACTATGCATACATGTATTTTCCCTAATTTCACTCTTTTTATCAGAATGGGTGTCTGTTGGGATTAAATCGAAGGTTGTAAACGAGCCCTTGTACTTGCGGGACACGCACATCACTACAAAATCAATATTTGATGGTTTTAGGCATTTTAACAGTGCTATGGGATACCATAGGAGCAGTGCTCAGCTGGCCATACCGTTGGAAAAAAATCAGTGTTTAATGTTTTGTCAGTGCCATACCAATGACTCTAGGTCCCTTAACTGAGAAAGTGAGGCTTTTTTCACAGGACTGGCAAAATATTGAACAAATGCATTGTGACATATCTTCAGAAGCCGGAATTTGATTTAAAAACTATCACAAATGGGACATTTAATATCACAAGAGGTTTGTTTTGCGTCAACATCAATTAATTTATGAATTTTAGTTTTTGATAAAAAGGGGCAGACTAGGTGGACACCTTCAGGGCTATATTTTGCCACATCAGTATGAACATGCAGAAGAAAATTTGACATCAGTTGTTTGGATAAAATGGTACTGTCTATTGATATTGGTGAATTATATAGCTGCAACCCCAATATTTGAATCAAAATTGACATTCATATTGTTTCGTGGGGTTGGAACACCACTCTTTGGCTTGCTATATGGTTAAATGAGACAAATTTTTCCTCAAAGTATTGCATGCTGATGCAGATTTTTGTTTTATTTTGGGATTAGGTTAGTTTTCAAAGAAAAGCTAGATGAATTCCTTACCTCTCAGCTTACTCTTTAGGTAACAGAGTAGAAAAATGTATTGGAGGCAACAGCAGTTTTTAAGCCATTTGACACAGTTTGGACAATTTTCTTTAAAACAACAAATTTCCCATGTTTTTAACTCAGTGGAAGCCAAACGTTGAATTCTCATGCAGAAATGACTCTTTTGTCACGTGAAGGAGGTAAAATGTATCTTTGATAGGATTGAGGTTGATTAAGGAAATACATAATTTGGCTTCCGAACCTGATTTAATTATTATTTTGAGAGATTATTTCACATTTAAAAATGCATTGGGGTACCACACACCTTACAGTACTTTTTTATTGTATTGAAAAATATGTTTTGTCAGTAAGAGCCATATATTGCAAGCAAATTCACATCTTGAGCAAGTGTAGCCTCCAGTGGCACAATACAGCCTTCAGCAAATGCCAAATAACAACCAATTTTACCCTACGTGAAAACATGTATAAATAAATGTAATTAAACCATGGTTCCTCATCATAGTACTAGGGGCAGAGGGGGCTTACAATCTTCCAACCCCCTTCAAAATCACCATTCAAACCCACAGCCAGAAAGCCCATATAGCACTTTTATTTACTGGTATTTGGATGTTTGTCTGAATTATGCTGTTAACCCTTTACTTAACATGAAAAGCTGATTACCTTTGCCCACAAACTTATTGACTCACTAATTTTTTGTTTCAAAAACATGACTTTTTACACCATTGGAATGACCTCATTCCAATGAGGGGGTCATAAGCTATCTTTTTGACACAAAAAACGAGAAAATAATGAACATGGATTGGCAATACTTGTGAATTGCACCAGCAGCTTTTGACCGTTATATTTGGTAAAGGGTTAAAAAATGTTAGAAAATAATTTCTTCATTGAAAGAATATTTTGGAACACAAATTTGGGGGTGGGATATAGTGGAAAAAATAACACAGTAAAGTTGCAAATGTGAATGATTGTCATTTGTGCACAGCTACCAATAAAGCAGTCTAGTACTAATAAAGTAGTCTAGTTCTAAATTTTGTCCTCTTATTTGATGTACGACCCTCTGATTTTAGGTCGGAACAAGTTCTCTGAGGGTTATACTTGACAAAGATATTTGAATCCCAAAATTAAAGTGATGCGATCAAATTTTGTTTAGTTCGAGTGATGTTGTCGCGGTTCCCATGTTACAGCACAAAACTACAGTGTCAACTGTGAAATATTGTTCTCTCCTTGAATCAAGTCCCTAACTCCCACCCACCCATAGTGAAGCCTCAGTTGATGAGAAACAATTGGAAAAACTGTGCAGCCAATCTCCTACACTCTCAGTTTCCTATGATTTGCTTTGGTACTGCAGCACTCAGGATCCATTGAGGTTTTTTTCCGTTTGACAATCTTGTCCTGGCTCTTCTAACAAAATTTTCTATTGTATGTCAGTTTTTATTTCTGTGTAGACTTTCAATTTGTGTAACTGCATGTCTGTCTGTCCATCAGACAGAGCGTTTCTTTGCTTTTCATTTGCCTGGTTGTACATTTTCAATAACTGGCAGCTGACTATATTTCAACCCCCACCCCCCCCCCCCCCCCCCCCCCATTCACACACAGATACATGTATATTAAACACTATAAAAAACCCAATTTTTTTTAGCAAATATCTCATTCATGCGCCTTGGAGACATATTTTCCACAATTACACTCCTTTTATCAGAATGGGTGTTTGTGGGAATTAAATCCAAGGTTGTGACAGGACCCTAATGGATACTTGCTGCTCAAGCAAAGCACCACGAAATCAATATTGAATGTTTTTAGGCATTTTAACAGTGCTATGATATACCACGTGAGCAGTACTGGTCATAATGCTGAAATGAAGCAATGTTTTATGTTTTGTCAGTACCATACCAATGACTCTAGGTGCCTTAACTGAGAAAACTGGCTTTTCGTTTTTTCCAAAAATTACAAACCAAACACATGATGTGAAATGTCTTCAGAAGCCTGAGTGTAATTTAAAAACGATCACAAGTAGGATATTTAATGCCACAAGTTGTTTGTGTTGTGTCAACATTAATTTATGTATGAATTATATCATGTTTTTGATGAAGTAGGGTATAGTTTAAATTTCCAATTTGTGATAGTTTTGTCGCAAGATGTTTGTTTTGTGTCAACATCAATTAATTTATGAATTATATCATAGTTGTTGATGAAAAGGAGTATGGGGGAGGGGGGGGGGGGGTCACATTCATTGAGGGCTATTCTTTACCACATCAGTATGTGGAAGAAAATTTGACATCATGTGCTTCGTGGGGTGGGGGAGGGGAGGGGGTGGGGAGTGCAATGGATGCAAAACCAGTTTATTTAAGGATACGTGGACGTGTGAATGGCATCAATAATTAGGCCACATTGAAACGCTTTTTTCAAATTTATTTCCCCTTCACCTTGTGTGAGGACAATAATAATCCTTATGAATCATTGTATTATGATCAATCACGAAACAAACGTCAACTCAACAACTCTATGAAATGGTCCGCATAGATTTTCGAACTCGACCAAGACATTGTTCCTTGAAACCCATGTGCCAAGTATCTGTCAAATCGGTTGACGTTAGTTGAAGTATCGCGGTATCAAGCTCAAAATTAGTAGATTTTAACAAAGGGCCATAACTCTTGAGAAAAAAGCACTGACACGCCCTATTTTGCGTCATCGGGTGTTGCACGTGCATATCAAGCTACATACCAAATATCAAAACTCGTCCAAAAATAACTAAGTTTTTTAGCAAAAAAGGCCGCCTGTCCGGCGACCGGCCCTCGCCATACCAATAGTCAAGGTTTTTTGTTGTTGAAAAATTCGACTAAAAATAGGAAACTAATTGAATAGAATTAAATAAGTATGCCTAATGATATCACACAAAATAAAGACAGATATGCTTTTTAAACTGGCAGCAATTGCGTATCAAATAATATTACCGTCTTACTTTTGTTAACGATTCCTTCGTTTTCCTGTCGCCCTAAGAGATTCATCAATTTTAAATAGCGAATCCAGACCAGAAGAAGCGGATAAATTACCAAATAACGGCGAGGTTATTTCGTAAATCCGGCGTCGGAACACCGGCGACGTTTTTTTCTCGAGTCTGACAAATAACAGACAACATTGGTGTCATTAAATTGAGATAGGTCGGATATCACACATAAATCTGCTATTACGCCCCCCCCCCCCCCCCCCCTATACATCCTGCAAGTATAAATATCTCCATAATAAAATTTCTTGCCTAATGTTCTCTACATGGGTCAAATTGGGGGCGTATGGATGAATTTTAGCTCACCGAAGGGAGCTTAACTTATCACTTGCCGTCCGTTGTTGTCCATCGTGAACTTTACATTATTGACTTCTCCTCCCAAACAACTGGACCAATTTGAACCAAATTTGGTGTGCATGTTCCTTATATGTCAATTCAAATTTGTGCAAATAACCTTGCTGCGCTCACAAGGGGCACCACAAGGGGCATTACTCTGATAGAACCCATACTTTTTTTTTTAAATTAAAAAAAGCTTCTACTCCAGAACCATCATTTAGAATATTTTGATATTTGGTATATAACATCTCTAGGGGTGTGGGGGAGAGCTTGGGGGGGGGGGGAGTGGGGTGTCAGTCAGATTCAAGTTTGTTCAAATCGAGTCCATGGGTTAATAATCGGAATCGGGCTCCCAGTAGGCGCCCGAATTTTAACTTAGTGAAATATGAGGAAATTTCTTTAAAAATCTTTCATATTTGGTATGAATGCTTCCGTATTTGGATACAACATCTCTAAGAGGGTCAGATTCAAGTTTGTACAAATCGGGTGCCTCAGTTAGTATTTGGGCTCTCTATTGGGGCCCAAAGATTAACTTAATGCAATGTGAGGACATTTCTTTAAAAACCTCCTTTATCTCAAGAGAGATCAGGTTCAAGTTTGTTAAATTTGAGTCCCAGGCTTATTATTTGGGCTGTCTACGGGCAGGGGTGGGGGTGGCATGGGGAGCATGATAGGTTCAGGTTTGTTCAAATCGATTCCTTAGTGTTTTTCCATAAAATTTGCCTTTCATGCCTTCATTCCTTTGTAGTGTTGATGAACCATGTATAACTGAATGTGACCCCAAATACTTCTTTGACCACGTTGGCAGGTGAGCGATTAAGGCCCCTTGGGACCTCTTGTTTAGTCAAGTTGTGACGAAGTCAGGCTCGACATATAGTTTGGTGAATGGCGGGCGGGCGTAAACAATTGGTGTCCGGATGATAACTTGATAATGGTTCGACCCACATTCATGAAGCTCCACAGGTAGGTTGGCATCGGTGAGTGGAAGAACCCTATTTATTTTGGACTTGCTTGGTCAAAGGTCAAGGTCACAGTGACTATGAACATAGTAAATTGTAAACAATTGGTTTCCGAATGATAACGTGTCTATGATTAAACTCGCATTCATGAAATTTCATAGGAAGGTTGGCATCGGTGAGAGGAAGAACCGTATTTATTTCGGACTCGCTAGGTGAAAGGTCATGATCACAGTGACCTTCACCATAGTAAATTGTAAACAATTGGTTTCTGGATGATAACTTGACTACACTTGAACCCACATTCTTGAAACTTCATAGGTAGGTTGGCCTAGGTGAGTGGAAGATCCCTGTTTATCTTGGAATCGCTAGGTCAAAGATCAAGGTCACAGTGACCTTGTACGTAATAAATCCAATCGGAATTTTTTATTTTTTTTTTTTTGGGGGGGGGGGGGGTGCCCCCATGGCTGCGCCACAGTGCCCCCACTTGGGCAATCGTGATTAAGTGCCTTGCCCAATGACGCGACGCAGTTACCCCTGCTGGGGTTCGAACCATGTATCTCTCGGTTTGATGTTAGTAGTAAATCATGTACACGATCGACCCACATTGGCCGTATCTCATGTGACATGGCCCAGTTACTTCATGTTTGGTTGTCAATGGTAGCCCGCGTGAGTGCCATCTTGTGACAACATCCCCATAGTGATACGTGGTCCTAGTGTGCATGCACCGTGCGTTTTGCTGAGGTGAGGTGTCGTCCATTTTGTATATCTGAGACCGCCGTCTTGGTTTATGTGGTAGCACATGGTTGCTTTGTGACCCAAAACCTTCTAATAGGAAAGGGGTGTGTTCGGAGGGTGTGTTCGATTGAATAGGAGTAAATTTAATTACAACAAACAACCTGACAATCCCTCTAAATAATCCAAAACTACCCAAACTACCAAACCCCCACCTAGGGCTTATAATAGTAGCACGTAGTGCTAAATGAACGATGAGAGGTTTCATGTGGATAAATTTTACGTGAACAAGAATAAATCGAATTACCACGAACATCCAGACAAACCCTCTAAACCATCAAAACAACTTTATTTGGCACGGATTCCTCAATTTTGGACTTAAAAGAGTAGCATGCAGTGCTTTAAGGTGCGTTTCCTGGTATGAGTAATTGTATTTGTTCGAATACTTTGTAAAATTACCCAAATAAATCCAACAGTTCTTTTACTAGTGCGGATTTCCCACTAAATATTAGGTTTCTATCTGTTGTCCCCTAGAATTCTTCTTTTTGCCCAACAATAGACGCATTCCTTTCTATAAGAGTAACTTTATTGTTTCGAATGTGTACCAAAGTCTCGGTATTTTATCTATCCCGATATATTCTGTGGTTTATCCTTCTATTTCCTGGCCCGTGTTGCCTTTCACTGGCCCCATTTCTGCCTATCCCAACAGTCTATTTTGTCCTGGACGTCTCAGTTGTTGCCTTCCCTTTGTATAGCGAAGTCCTCTATGATCCTCAAACCCGAAATACAAAAAAGCAGGGATAAGTATTATCCGAACGACTCGAATCTTATCGAGCGAATAAGCTTTTGAGCAATTACTGAAAAAGTCATTGCTCGAACGACTCAAATCCCATTGAGCAAATGAGTATCGAAAGAGCAATTTCTTTTACGACTCTTAATGCTCATCGGGGTATAGGAGGATACCTATGACATGATGACGTAGTACTATATATACCTGATGATAATTTAGCTCCTAGCTTCTGCCCAGTTCTAGACCTCTCCATGATCTTCATATCTCCAACACCACTATTACTGATTTTCCCAATATTGCCATCGTCTGCCCTATGATTATCTTTTACAGTAGTCACCAAAACCTGTAGTCTTCTTCCACTCTTGCAGCCTTGTACCATTACTAGCACTAGTACAGGCTTGCTAACCATCTCAGATTGTTCGAACGACCAGAATCGAACAAATGAGTAATTGCCTGAACGAGTGACTTCACGTACGACTCTTTTGCTCGTCTAGGTTTTGGAGGATGGGAAGGATCTTGGGAACTAACAACGTGATATAATAACCTTAGTTATTGAAATTGACGTACAATCCAGCTCGTAATATAGTCTTGGTTTTGAAAGTGTTGTTAAACTCTAATGAACCAATTTGCCAGTGAATTATGATCTTTTGTCAGTTTAAAAAAATGAAGGTTTGTTTTACTATAGCTTGTCTCAAGTTTGATCCCTCCGCAATCTTTCAAAATTTCCCGATTGCCATATTTGTCGCCACATTAACATATGAACATACATGTGTGGTTCTGTGTTTATTGCATGTCGCTGTACAACACGTTTTGGCAAATTGTTATATTTCACATAACTGCTGCTATTTCTGCGATATATACCATCTCTTTCCTGAAAAATCTAGCTTAGGGCCTGCAATATTTACCGAAACAATATTGGGTGTGCACCATTACGTGTCACGTATTTTCATATTAAAGCATCAAAAACTTGAAATAGTTTGTTATTTTGTTATTAAAATGAAAAAGGCCCTGTTTCTTTTCCTATTTCGTTTCGAAGATAAACTTGACTAAGGAAGTGCCGCCCAATGATGCTCATGTAAACAAAAACAAATTCTCACGTATGTACGGCTGCAGCTCAGTAAAATCGAGAAAAAATAATCGCGATTCTTAATAATCTGACGATCATGGTAAAAATGAAATATACCCAAAGTAGCTTGCGGTTACCTCCACTTCACCACTCGTGGTGAACATTTGGTACACCAAGCTACGATGGGTATATTTTATATATATACTATACCAATACTAAACCTTCAAAATTTGATACATATATCATTCGTTTATGTCACGACATATTATAATCTTATGCATGGAAATGCTTGCCACTCTTTAGTGATGTGCAATTGCGGTCTAGTCCCAGTTTGGTCTATATCTTCGGCTCCAACCATATCTTAAACTTGATGGCTAGCCTATGCTGGGAGATGTCAGAAGTGGGAAGTTGCTGAAGGCGGTATTCGTTGAACAGATGCAACTGAATTTGTTTACAGAGAATCTTTAACGAGTCCCCAAATCATATGCAAAGAACCGAGTTCTCTCAGTTCGATTTGAGCCGAGCTTCTGCTCGGCCCAAATCGAATTGAGTGACTTGGTTCATTTTTCACATTTGTTCGGGACGAGTTTGATTTGTTTTGTAACATAAATCAAGATTTATATCTTTTATTTCAGTTTTAATTTTCCTAAGGCCAGTCGCGCTTTTCACAATTTCTAAGCATCTTTAGAAGAACCCACCACCCGTTCACGATGCTGAATACTAATGCATTTTCTACAAAATATAGAATCCTATTTTTAAATGAAGATTAGACGCGCATGGATAGAGTTAAGTCGTGTGACGACTTTTTATTACTTTCCAAAGTGTGATTTACTGGGATTTCCGGGTTTGATTATAAACGATAACTTCACAAGTGAATTATGCAATCAACAATTGTGTCATGTATCCGTGCGCGCAAACCAAGACGCTTTGCCGTGGGTGTAGTGGGGACTTCATTGTTTGTTTTTTTTTAACCCTTTACCTAACATGAAAAGCCAACGACACTTGCAAAAAAAATTCTTGAATAACTAATTTTTTTCATTTTCTCAAAAACATAGGTTATGACCCCTCATACGAGCTCGACGAGCTCGTTTCAATGACGGGTAATAATTTATGTTTTAGAGACAAAAAAATTGGCGATTTTTTTTTAGAATAGCGCTGGCCGATTTTGGCCGTTACGTTAGGTAAAGGGTTAAATAATATAATTATTGTTAATAATGCAAAGTAATAAACAGAGTAATCGCTTGACTGGACTGTTTACGTGAAATAATTCATTCGTGGCGAAGGAAAATATTGTAAAACACTCGTGCGCATTCGCGCACTCGTGTTTGTACAACGTCTCCCACATCTCATGAATTATTTCACGTAACCAGTCCAGTCAAGCGATTACGCTCTATACAATAACAATCCAGGACGTAAATGATAATGATTTGGCACAGTAAACTCGATTATCTTTTGTTAATGATAATGATTTGGCACAGTAAACTCGATTATCTTTTGTTAATGATAATGATTTGGCACAGTAAACTCGATTATCTTTTGTTAATGATAATGATTTGGCACAGTAAACTCGATTATCTTTTGTTAATGATAATGATTTAGCACAGTAAACTCGATTATCTTTTACAAATTTATAAATGAAACATTTATCACCGACATACGTAAGGGTGGGAATGTCGCGTGCCTATGACTACGCCACGGAAAACGATTCCAATCACAGTCCGTATCAATAATGAATTTTCGGCGCTTATAATTACGTGTACCCTTGTGTTCATTAGTACTTCTAAATTTATTGGTGTTGATGTGAATGTTAAACTTTCAGCCATAAGCATCTCTCCAACAAAACAGTGATCATTTTACAAACCTCCAGAATTGGCATTAATGGTTGTGTACTTCGCTCAGGGACGTGACGACTGAGGGAGTGTGCGTGTGGGGTTGGGGGTGGGGTGGGGTGGGGTATCCCCCAATCCTGGCCAAAATTGTCTATAGTTGGAAATTCGGAGGGCAAGTAGTTGGAAATTCCGTCTGTCTGAATTTTAGAGCTTCTTTGGTGATGCTGATTTCTCCTTTACTTCCCAAAATTCCAACTCGGTTTCAAATCGGCAAAAAATTCATCTGTTACCATTTACGACGACAGTGTACGCAATATCGAGCTTCATAAGTATGCATGATGTCAATCGGTACGATATTTCTATAGTACGTTCACTTATCGCAATAACAAAAATTCTCGAAATGCACTTCAAGAAAATCGCATCATGTAAAATCGTTATCCTGTGTTAATTCTATCATTCACGGTTACAAAATGATGAAACATCGATAATTGATCATTCCAGCATAAGAGCTGATTTAATGTTAGGACAATGTGAATTGCTCAAAGTCCTCTGCTTGAGTATGAGAACACGTATTCAACTCCCAGAATAATATCAAATAATATTAACCTGATAATTCTATCAGTGTTGACATTTCAGTTTGTTGAATCAATTTTATCCCCCCTTCATGGCTTCACTTTCATAAATTTTCACGGTAGTGAATTTCCAACTAGGTGGAGGGACCGGCAGGGGTTGTGCCCCCTCCCGCCCCCCCCCCCCCTAGTTGGAAATTCACTCCCCTACACCTCCAATCTGAAACCTCCAGCCACGTCCCTGGCTTCGCTCCAATATTTTGAGTTCTACTTCATCATATTAGAGAGGATTCACAAACACATTGAATTGACTTGGGAACGTTGAGTTCACTGGAAGAAGAATTCAAAATACTGGAGATGGTTCTGTGCTAATGTCCACTGATATGCCCATAGCTATTTATAGGGGCAGCATTCTTATGTCCTGTATCTGTATTGTGACGGACTGGTAGTTTTTGGTTTGATAAAAGATGTTTTCGAGCACTGTGTTTTGTATTGCGAGGCGTCTTTGAGGGGCAAGTCCGGCAATCTTCGCATTCTCTTCATGATTGAGGTGAATTTATGTTTACTCATGGACTGTCTCCTAAACAACTGATCACCCAATTTAATATTATGCGAGCCTCTATATAGAACCAATCATCGGGGTCTGAATGTTAAACAAGACTCTCATAATTCCCTTTGATATTTTCAGTAACAAATAGCGAACTTGGAAGAAGACTTACATTAATTAATGTGATTCGCCTGTTAATAAACCCTCGTGGAATTTGAATGCATTTTCATTTTTTATTTTTATTATGGGGGTATTTTAGTGACAAAATATTCTATTAAACCCCATTTGTTTCATTTTCTTCTTAATCTATTGAAAAGTCTCCATATTTTATTTTATGGCCCGTTGTGAAGTGACACGTTCCAAATGCTATAATATTCGCGAGAACATCATTGACATTCGTAATGCGAAACGTGTATGGCATTTTAGGCCAAAGACATCCTACAAAGAAAAATATAGCCACATGAAACATTAATAGAACTCCCCATGATCGGCCAACCTTCCATAGCATTCTTTGTTAATATTTGAGGGAAAATGTTGTTGTTTGGCCTTGATGAGCGCTTTTTTTAAATTGGAATAACAGTGTTAATGTTAAAGTACCGTACTATGTTCGTCGGTATAACATATCGAATGTCGCACGAGGGTTCGAGCCATATCGCAGTTTGTGGACCGGCCAGTCAATCCTTAATGTGAATATTGACCCCAGCTTCGCTACGGTCAATATACATATTGCGGGTTGAGTATCCGGTCCATAATATAATATTAGAACGTTTCTTTTCATGTTCTGTTGGTTGATAGTACCTGAGTTTGTGTGATTTCTGAAATAAAACCTGAAGCAGCGAAGAAAAGAAACGTTCTAATTATTTTATTATTATGCCGAACAAACAATAGCTTTCACTGTTAAAAGAAAACTGCAACATGCCATTAATCATATAACGATGTAGTCGAATACAGAAACATGCTTTTGGTGACGTCTGTCGAACAAATGTCGTCGCTTTAGGAGTTTCCAGATCACCAAATTCCAAAATGACTTGTTACAAGTGCCGTCACTTTGGGAGTTTCTGTATCACAAAATGCCAGTGTTTACAACTGCATCATGCCGTGCATGTAATATAGAGATTATTTCCATTATGTGGACGTACAGAATATGTATCCGAGTCGAACTCCGGTTTCTAAGGGCAGATCACGACGAGTTGAAGACGAGTCGTGATATCCCCTTAGAACCCGGAGCGAGACTCGGAAACATATTTTGTACATCCACAAAATGGTAATAATCATTTTATCTTACAATATATTGTCGATAAGTCAAGAAAGTAGACGAATATGTAACGAACTATTTATTCGTACGGATAAACAAAAAGAATAAAAAGGAACTTACGCGAAAGGAACGTGCTTGTATCCGACCTCCTGATACACGACAATTGCGGAGTTAATACAGACAAAATACATGTTGATTGTAAGATAAAATTCATTATTGATTGCGTGTTATAGTGGGATATGAATTCATGTTTCTTGGAAGTCGGCAGTTGTTAGAATTAAGTAGAGTGAAACAATTATTTTGAACTTGAGGTGGGGACCCAGTGAGGTTGCGGACTAGGAGTACTAGTACTAAACTTGTGGAAATGTGACTGATGTCACATTGATGATTCACTAAAGTAGTGAACAACACGTAAGTTTTTAATGTTTCTGATTCTTTTGAAGTCATTATTTGCAGTTAACATTTAAAACACACCCACTGAGGATGACATATTTGTAGGTAAGTTTGTGTCTTTTTGGTGACGACAAAAGTTAAACAGACACGGCACCAGCGTTTGGTGTTGAGAAATTCCAATGAGCGCGTGCGTAATCGACGCCGATCAATGGAAGTGGAGCTTACATTTTCTTTGTTCTCATGTTTCCAGGGAATAACGTTCCGATAGTCTAAGTGTTTTGTCTCCAAACTTCGGTACTATGACTTTTAGAAGGTGTCGAAGTAACCAAGCACGGCTGATGACACAGACATGAGGCATAATAAGCTGCCATATGGCTCGCAACCTCGTGTAGCATTTGTTTACTACTGGAATGCCTGTATATTAACATATTTACATCTCAAATTTTGAAACCCACCCAGTGATCATGTTGCGAGTCTTCTATCATAAATGTGTTGGCATTTCAGTTACTCTATAACTTGTTGGAATAGCGTAATCATATTTCGCGAGAGCTACTAAAATATGACTACGACTTTCCAACTCGTTATGTAAAACACCCACTCATTCAAACACACATCGCACTCTATGTTTATTACACATCCCATGCATTAAAATTCATTTAAACATACAAATTTTAATTCCGATGTTTAAACTCATATGTGAAGAGTCCGTTTGTTTTTACTGAAGCTGTACTGATCAAATGGATCGATAAAAAATCAAAACAACCTTTTCGGAGCAGGCTTTGTTGAAATTCGTATCGTTGTTTCTCTATGGCTGGTGCCCATTCCCGCCTACCCATTTGGTGGATATTACTATCAGTAAAACTATAAGTACAAATTTGTGCAGATTTGCAAAACAGCTGGGAGAAACATTTTTGAAAGAAGTTCGAAGCATGTCAAGATGTACGACGATTTACCGAAATCAAGTTGACCAATTTAGATATAACGGATCCACACAACGATATGGCAACGGGACTGGGTTAATGTTCTGGTTGGAAATGATTGTTTTTTTTTAAATATTATCTCATTTTTGGTTGACTAATTTTTTGTGAATAGACTTTATTTTGGCTTGGACGTTTTCATTTCCACACTATGCGACACACGGTCAACGTTGCTAAACTTCGGCGATCTTACGAGAACCGGTCTCGCTTCGCCAAAGGACAATGAATAAAAAACATAATTGTTTTCCTTGAAATAGAACTCACGACTGCTCAATGGATCTGACTGAACACGCTTGTTCCACCGTGGAGTGATCAGCAATGTTTTGGCGACAAGACCTGAGATACAGTTTGCAAACCGCTCTTCGTGAATATCGCTGGCAGGATGTAGTCATTGTGTTAACCCTTTACCCAACGAATCGGTTGCATCCGCCGCGTAATTTCCAAATTAAGCAGTTGAAGAAAATATATTTTTAAATAAATTTCAACTAAACCATAAATTGTGACCCCTCACTGGAACGAGCTACAAATTTAGGAGAAAAATTTCCAAAAATATCGTTTGAAACGTTAGCAGAGACCTTGTTACCTTTAGTGTGCCGAATGTCTTCCCTTAAGTGAAACTAGCCTTCCATGTGGCAGCGCATTCCACCTCGAGACGATATATTGATTCCTCATTGTCCACCTTGAATCTAGTACCTCTGCTAAGACAGCTGGATGATGTGTCACAAGTAGAATATAAGGAATAAAAACTATCAAAACTCATTTTGGTATCGATACATTTAAAGCGAAAGCTTCGATTGAATCATGTGGCACCAGAGCCCTGTCCTGTATGTCTCTAATGCTGGAAAAAATACATTCTTCATCGAGTGAAATATCGTGCTTCGCCACTGGACTGGTCACGTTTCAACGGACACAGTAATATTAAATTCCAAACATAAATTACTGGAATTTCGAATTCTGATGCGTCAGAGCCCTGTCCTGTATGGTTCAAATGCTGATAAAAAAAAACGACGTACGAGCGAAATATCGTGATTCGCCCAGTCCTGCAGTACGGCTGCCGTGGACTGGTCACTTTTCACGCATGGGCAATATTTCCACGGACACAATAATATTAAATTTAAAACACTAATTATAGGAATATTCATCAAATAATAATTAATGAAGCACCGAGTACAACCCTATGCTTCATTAACTAACATTTTGCTGATGATGATTTTTATTACCTGGTAAACGCATGCGTGGAGATCGCTGCCCACGCGCGGATTACGACCACTCTATGGCGTCTGTAATCTATTAGGAAGTCATCCTATTTTAGTCTCTTTCTGAACATGGACTTTATTGTCTACTGGTTGAAGAACGACTTTTAACTCAACAGTGCCTTACATCACATTGCCCCCCCCCCCCCCCCCCCATGTCTGAAGAGAAGCATCTCGAAAGTTGGTTTATAAAAACGAATCTGTGGTGAAATATTTGTTTGTTCCTATATCCCGATAAATTCTGTCTGTTGATTGGTCAGAATGCCTAGGACAATTAGCCATGGCAAAGGATGCACCCAATATCCAAGGTATATGAGAGCAATCATCATCCAGGGTATAAGAGCACGCGAAACATCGGGGGTATATGGATTAAATAAAAGCTTTCCGGTTTTGCACCCCTCGATATAAACTTCGAACCCAAAAATCTTAAAATAGTCACAAATATCATCAGATTTCTGACATTTCGATCATATTTTGCTGTTAAAAATTAAATAGTCTAATAGTTAAATGAAACAACTTGAGGAAAATAAAATAAGAGCAAATATCGTTCACGCAGTTCCAATGTGTTCTATATGCCAGTTGGCACATAGAACACATTGGAACATGGGGGACGATATGTAAACAAAATACTGTTTCCTCGTTTCATTAACGATCTTCTATCTGTTGTCTTCTGCGTTTGTAAGAAACAAAACAAGTATTCACGAATTTGGTCCAAGTGATTACGGGGCGTAAGAAACGCGTCTGCAAGTTTTTCTCCACTATGTTTCTATTGTGTTTCAAACGGGACACAAACGTTATCTCCGTCAACATGTATGGTATATGGAGATTTAATACCTGGATGTCTCATTTAAACACCTCGCCTGTGTCTCAGTGTTTAAAAACCAACATCCAGGTCTTAAATCTCCATATACCATACATGTTGGCTGAGATAACTTATAATCTCCTCACAACACCAGGTGGGTAGATTATTCATGAGTTATCACCAATCCAACTTCTTCCTCTTCATCTCTCACACCCCCTCCCCCCTCTTTCATTATCTTTTCTCACTCTCCGGTTTCTTCATTTTGGTGAATAATGTGATTTTGTTTTAGCTAATATTTCGTTTGTCAGGTAATATATGTATTTTAAATCTGTAAGACAGGAGAGTAAACTACGTGTTTAGCACTTGTCCTCCAATCCAATTTGCACAAAATGCAGAAATAAGATGAAACGACTTGTTTGGATAGTAGGATTGTTTACCTTTTCGTCAGACCCAAATGCGAGGTAACTAAATTTGGCTTATTCATCACAATCATAATTCAGATGGGGTGGTGGGGGTGGTCAACTACGCGGATCCAGAGATTTCGCCAAAAGTTACAGACATTGACGTATTTTACTTTAACCCTCAATACAATGATAGCGAATGTTCACGCAGCATTCTCTTCCCATAGTGCAACTCGGGAAAATCACCAGTCTAATCAAGTTTGACATAACTCAATGAATTGGTTTAATTTCTAGTTCTATGATGGGAATATTTGCAACTTTATATTTTAATATTTCGGCATCAGTGTGTAGGGAGTTAACTATTTGAAAGGAACTTATTTGTTCACTGTGTTTGTCTGAAATTCTATAAATATATATTCTCTGATAAAAAAAAAAAAAAATCCACCCCAACGTAAGGTATGTTTGTTTTACGTTAAATGAAATGTTATGGTCGAATTGGTCGAATTTTTGGACAACGCAGCCAATTTTTATGAATATTTAGTATTTCGTTAAAACCTCGTATTGTTTAAATTTTTCTGGTTATCGTTGTGTTTGACGGATTTACGTGGGTCCGTTTTTATGCCAGTATTGCTGTAAACGCTATTTCAGTCCAGCGCACACTACCGTATTGATACGAAACAGCTATTAAACTTCACACACCGACTGTTGTCATTTGAAATGGCGTTTTTCTCCACCCACTGGGAGTGATCTGGGGTGGGCCCCCCCCCGGGGGGGGGGGGGGGGGGGCGACCAGAGCCAATGAAACCAATTAAAGTCAATCCTCAGTTAATTTGATCATGTCCAGTCTTCTCACCGCCCGTTACATCTATCGTAATTTTGACGATATAGCTTCGCAATAATTTTGATGATACAATCAGCGTGATGGTATTAAAATGTAAAACTCTACTCACAAGTGTAGCAACTGGTTCTATTGTAGGCCTATATGTTTATCAAGTATCAGGTGATAATAGAATTCAAAGTGAAGTGTCAATCATTTGGCATTTAGTTTTGGTTACGGGATCTGTTGCATCACTGATGCTTCATGCTATGACGCAATGAATGCATGTCTGAAAGGGTCGTATCCAGAAAATGTACCGTATTATCAGTGTGCGCACTTTAGCCCCAGGCGCCTCGTGGAAAAAAAACAATATCGTATTTATAAATAAATGTCCATTCCAATTGGAAAGATGGGGGACTGTCGTTCCACATGTAATAGAAGCGACCGATATCTTGTGTTTTCGGTTACTTCGTTTTTTATCAACGATTATAAAAAATATAAACTACATCACGCAGGACGCTTATATTAATTGTATTTCCAGAAGTCTATCCGCATAATGTAGTGTACAACTGTCCATTTATAGAATATCGTTGAAAAAGGCCAAGCGGCCGAAAGCTCCAGTTAGGCCTGGAATAGTCGACGGATTTTTGACGCGTCGAATCTAATTGTATTAAATCCGTCGCTGTTTTACGGGTGAGAAACACCGATCGGGCGAGTTACTATCAGAATTTCCAAATTACTAACTGGGGTGGGGGTGGGGGGCACAAGTAGGGTTAGCAATGGTCGGAGACGTGTGTACCGTCGACTTACTTCTTCCCATCAAGGGGATGCGTCCTGTTTAACCCCCCCCCCCTTCCTTGGTTGCACGTGTTCTACCGGTACCGAGAAATGTTCACAAACATGTTCTGACTGAAATAGAACATATTTCCTACAGGCAAATGCTTTGCCCTGACAGCTGGGGAGATACCTAGGCCTTGGAATCGTTTTTTCTTTGCGCCTAAATTTTAATAGATCACAATTATTGATCCAGGTTATTGTGACTCAGGACAGTGAGAGAATTGGAGACTGCAGAGTTGACGCTCATGCTTTGGTCAGCCCTCTAAAGACCGGTAGAATGGCTGAGCTCTGGGGAGTACCAACCCCCATCTCCTAGGAAAAAAACAGAACCAGGGGAGGGGGGGGGGATTGGGCCAAGAAAAGTTCCCAGGAACTGAACCAAGGGGGGCCCAGACCCTTGAAAAAAGGTTGCTTTTCGAACTGAGCCAACTCGGCTTCCTCGAATCTGAGCGATCAATGCTAGTCCAGAAAAAGAACATTTCAATGGCATTTTTGTATTATCTTCATCGATCATTCGTCAAATATGGTTCTACGGGGGTGAGATGGAGGGGGAGGGGGGGGGGGCGTGGAGGCCTCGAGAAGACCGCAGTTCGGCCCAATCGGAGAATATTTTAATTTTTGAAATTGAAGGAACGCTGTTTCACTCCATCTGAGCAAACAATGACAGACTAAGCTGCTGGTATATCGAAATGTCGTCTATGTGGACTTGCAATGGCAGTCCACATAAAGAGCAATCAGGCCCATTTCTCCTTTTGGTCATTTCACGAAATTTTCCGCACCAACAGGAGTTGGTCTGTATCATTTTGGTGTGGGTGGGGGGGGGGGGGGGGGCAGGGGAAAACCAAATGGGGGGGACATACAGAACATAAATGTATCGGCTTGTGATTCATGTTCAGCACTAATTTCCAAGCCAATAACACAATTATCCGTGTGATTAACCCTCACCCCCGCCTTAAAACGTAAAAATGTATGTGGCACGTCGATGGTGCACATACTACAACCGCACGCTAACCCTGGTTAGTACGTTGAGGAGTCCGGTAGTTATTTGCCATTGCTCGGTGGTTCTTTCCGCCTGCCCCACCTGTAAAACTACCTGACACGATATGGCACTGGCTGTTGAAGCTGTCGTAAAACCGCAATAAAACAACTGAATTCGATGGAAGCTTCATCAAACAGAGGGCCCAAATCAAATTTTGTGAATCCAAAATTCACGTATAAGACAAGAACACATTAAAGGCAGAGAGAGACAGAGAAAGAACTTGTCCTTTAAGCTGTCTGTTGCACAAAAACATTCAAATGACGTAAGATGGGTATTTCCAGCGAATTACATGTGCTTCCCTCATTGCCATGTGATTTGCATTCGGTCGATCGGCAGCGCTCGTTTGTTTCCGCACTCTGTATAAGATTCGACGCGTCTGAAATCCGTCGACTATTTCAAACACGTATTTTAAGACGCATCACCGACGGAGATTCGTCTCAGTTGGACGAAGATTCGTCTGTGGCAACCATTTTTGT